>JAMPIV010021400.1:0-218935 GCA_024509875.1 Oreohelix idahoensis
CCAAATCAAGAATATTTTTTCTTCTCCTCCCATCTTAAGATTACCTACTCTTGATAGGACTTTTGTTCTTCGGAGTGATGCTTCATCCACTGGGATTGGAGCAGCACTGATGCAAGAATATGCAAATTCTCTGCATCCTGTTATGTACATTTCTAGAAAACTAAATGCGGCAGAGAGGAACTACTCGGTTTTAGACCGTGAGTTGTTAGCGATGGTTTGGTCAATTCTAAAGCTACAAAGATTCCTCCTGGGCGCACATTTCATTCTAGAGACTGATCAGAAAGCTCTTACAGCTATTCAGACTAAGAATTTGAAGAGTTCGAGATCCACTCGATATGCTATAGCTCTTCAACCTTTTCACTTCACGGTACGAGCTATCCGTGGTGCGGATAATGTGATGGCTGACATTTTGTCTAGATGCCCACATGACTCCAACTAATACTTCTGTCCTATATTTCTATATATATTACAGAGTCATAACACACCTATATTTCTACAATAGATTAGCACATCTGTACTTACTTTATATGTACACACTATCGTGCTTTGTTGTCATCTTCTTCTGTTCGTTTTTTAAAATGATAGAGGAGGACTGAGTAGTTAATATAAGGGCCGTTAGTTTACTAAACAGCCACAATTATTAATAATGTATTGTACCTTATGAAGCATATTAGTTATTAATTAGCATTATATTGCTTGTACTTTCTCAGAATGTCATTGTTGAGCTGAGGACTTACCTTACGAGTTCTAGATTGTGTACTTACCCTCGGAATACCAGAGCATATGTCCTGGATCGTCATGTAGTTTAACTTTACTATGTACTTATGTCATTACATGTCAAAGAATGTACTATTTAAATTTTCCTATCAGATTTGTACATCCATTTTTAAAGACAATATTAGAGTATGCTGTTTAATGATGATTATAGTAACTTGCATACGTATATTGTGTTTACATGCTAACGTGATGTGTGTTGGTGACACCTCCCCGATGTGAATATTTTTTGAGACATATTTATTTTTCTGTTGAGGTATATCCTCACCAGACACTCTATAATTAGCCTATTGTTTGGCAATTTAATTAATTATCAGCGCATAATTCGTGCGTTTTGAGCCGCTTATCGCTTGCTCTTTGATATTGAAAAAAAAAATATGTTCCACATTTTTTTTTTATCGGGAGGAGGTGGTGATATGTTGCGTGATAAATTCTCGCAACATCGTTTTATTTCAATATCTGTTTTATAACGCAAGGGCAACAACTGCTTGAAATCTATAGTCACTTTTCTCGGTAAGCATTTGTCTTCTCGCGTTAGTATCGAATGCAGTTAACTTTTGAGCTGTGGTCATTTTTGCGCTGGACTGCGCATGACTTGTCTTGTTGTTTGGTCGATCGGTTTCCGCCCACCACTAGTGGGAGTGAGCGATTTGGAATGGCGAAAGAGATGCCTCGTTGAAGAGGGGATCTCCGCTTTTTTTTTGTTCTGTCAGGGATGTGTAGTCCTCTTATGGATATTTCGTTTATTCGAGATAATACCTCTAGTGTTTCCCACATGTCGGGAGGCGTGATATTTCTGTGTATTTCATGAAGGCAAGGTAAATTAACATTTTCATTAACTCTATCGATTTTTGGTCGTGAGCGATTCGATTCATAGCCTGTCTTCGAAAGTCGTCGTCACGAGATGTTCTTTCCCAGCTCACATGTCGCTGCATTGTACTGCATCGGTTGATGCATGTACCAAGGACCATTACTTGCTACTTTGTTAAATGAACTAGGTTTAGAAAACCTTTATTATCTAGAGGATATTCTTGAGGACATTATTTATACTTCGGCAGACGTGTCTGTCTTGCTGAAGTCAAACTAAGGAGAGTGAACTGATCTCATACATCTGGTTATCTCCTGGCTGTTATAGAAAAGGATGGAGTTGTTCACCAGACTACATTTACAGCACTTTGAAATATAACATGCATCTGACTCATCATTGTAATGCTGTCTACCGTTTATTGCTGTATTGAATGTTGCTGTGATAATGACTGTTTGATGTGCCTACACATTTGCGTAACCATTTTGTCACTGTGGCGTCCACAATAAATAATGAAGAAAAACGTCAACGGCTGTTTCAAGACTCATTGACTTTATACGTCGTGAGTTTACTGACGTCCTATGTGGATTGCCCTGTTATTGTTGCATGAACATTGTTTTGACTGAACACATCTACACACTACACAAAACCAGACATGCGGATGCCATCCATCATCATATGGCATCACGCATCACCAACACGATGACCTAGGAAAGAAATCTCACTAAATCCTATAAAGGCTTTAGAGGGTTTTGCAGTCAAGTTATACTCGCGAAGAGTAGACAGTAATTCGTATAAACCCAAATAGTGATCTTCCCAGGAATCACTGAATAGACAGATATCATCTAGATATGCTATGACATCTGTACGATATGCGAGAATTCGCCGCATCATGCGTACGAATGTAGCAGGGGCGTTCATAAGACCAAAAGGCATGAAATTCCATTGGAATAAACCCCTAGGTGTAGAAAAAGCTGTAAAAGGTTTGGCACGTTCAGTTAGCGGGACTTGCCAATAACCTTTAGACAAATCCAGTTTGGTAAAGAATCTAGAATTAGAAAGTTTATTGAGTAGCTCTTCTAATGAAGGCATAGGTTCAGCGTCGAACTTCGTAACTTGGTTCAATTTGCGATAATCTACGCAAATGCGAATGTTATTATCCTTCTTTCGAACAATAACCATAGACGAAGAGTATGCTGAAGTGGATGGTTCAATGATTTCCAAACGTATCATTTCATCCAATTGTTTCTCGACTTGAGACTGGAAATGGATAGGTATTGGATAGGGTCTGACTCTGATAGGATTATGATCAGTTAGCACAATGTCATGTTCAATGACATGTGTGTGTCCCGGGATGTCTGTAAGAACATCCTGAAATGTTTGCAACATCGAAGAAACTTGTCGATGTTCCTCAGCGGACAGATTTGGAGAAACGGTCACGTTTTTCCAAGATTCCGTAGAATAAAGTGGGACCATAGAAAGAGGAAGATTGACATCAGAAAAAGTAGTTTCCTCATCCTGTATAACTGACAGCGATGAGTATTGACCATGAGGTACTTGAGAATTGTCCGTTGCCTGGAAAATAGGCTGCAAATAGTCTGGTCTTTCATGAAATTCCGTGAGCATATTTATGTGGAAAGTTTTATGCTTTCCATCAATATCGACAACATAGTCGACATCAGAAATTTTGGAGACTATTGCATATGGACCTTTCCATGCAATTAGAAGTCTGTTCTCCCTTGAAGGAAGTAGAACGAGAGCTTTGTCACCCGGACAAAGTTGTCGTAGACATCTATTCTTATTCGCAAACTGCCTTGCCTTTTCTTTAGCAAATTCGGAAGACGAAGTTGCTAGTCTGCATGCCTCAATGATTTTTTTCCTAAGAGCAATGACGTACTCATAAGAAGACTGAGTCTCATCGCTAATATTATCGGCAGTGATTAGATCGTGAAGTAAAGACATAGGGCCGCGCGGTTGCGCGCCAAAGACAAGTTCAAAAGGGGAAAACCCCGTATGTTCATTGGGGACCTCTCTATACGCAAAGAGAGCCGCGGGTAAGACCCTGTCCCAATCCTGAGGATGATCCTCAGTTATTTTACCCAGTAAAGTTTTTAGAGTCCTATTTAAACGTTCGACCAACCCATTAGACATTGGGTGATAGATACTGCTGAGAGACCTTTTTATATGTAGCATAGACATTACCTGTGACATAGTGTCTGATATCAGTTGAGTGCCATGGTCTGACAATATTTCTCCGGGAAAACCCAAGCGAGAAAATATCAGCCAAAGAGCGTCTGCGATATCAGCAGTTGAGATGCTCTTGAGAGGTATTGCCTCTGGCCAACGTGTGCACATATCGACACATGTAAGAATAAATTGATGTCCTCTAGCCGACTTAATTCTAAAAGGACCGATAATATCTATTGCCATTTTTTGAAAAGGGCGAATTGGAATGTCAGCAGCCTGAATAGGCGCAGCATGTCGTGGTCCTTTAGATTTGACCTCCTGACATACTTTGCAAGAGCGACAGTACATTCGTATGTCCTTGCTCACAAATGGCCAAAAGAAAGCCGCAAGAACTCTCGACTTTGTACGGGAAAAACCCATATGTCCAGCACATTGCGAGTCATGAGCATGTTGCAATATTTGCACCCTCATGCTCTTAGGCACAAGAATTTGTGAATGAGTGGATGTAGTCGAGTCTTGTACCATACGTACAAGTACGCCGTTCTTCATAGAAATCCAAGATTTTCTATTAGTATTTTGATTAGGATCACCTTTTTTTGCTAGAATGAAGAATTTTTGTAACGACGGATCTTCTTCTTGCAATTTGATAAATGAGTCACGTGTAATAGTCAAGTGACTATTTTGTTCATTTACTTCATCATTATTAGTTAATGAAGTTTGAGGTGGATCCAGAGCATGTGCTCTTGTGACCACCGTATTGGTAGCTTCAATGTTTTGCTCTTCCCAAACAGCAATCTGCTGTGGGGTACATTCCCTAACTCCGTGAATACGACCAATAATAAGGTCCGCAATAGGGTTTGGAAGTAGACACGCGTGGACCTCTCCCGTGAAGAAAGGAGTAGCAATATGTATTATGGCAGTAGGATATTTTTCCAACGTGCCACCAAATGTGACACATTTGATGACCTTTCCTGTAGCACAGAATGGATCTACAAGAGATTGCCTAACGCCGACAGTAGTACATCCAGAATCAAACAACACCGAGACTGGATTACTATTTACAAGCCCCTTATGTAATATAAGAGAACCTCTCCCATCATGAGCAACATTAGCAGGAAGAGCGGGCAAAGGATGACCACAGCTTAGAGTACTAATGGTTTTCGGATCAAATAAAGTACTGCATTGGATACATTTATTTGCCCTACCAAAGTCAAAAGATGAGCATCCGATAGCATTATGGTCTTTATCATTATTAACCTGTTTATCTGCTCCCTGAGATTCTTGTTGAACAGAGTTTGTCTGTTGATATCTTTTTCTCTTCTGTTGCGATCTACCGCGACCATTATTGCCTCTGCAATTATCATTAAAGTCCCTACTGTAATTTTTATCCTGGTTTGAGTTCCAGTTTCCATAACTGTCATTACCATCTCTATATTGTTGAGAACCTCTATTATCCTGGTATTGAGGTCTCTGAGAAAAATATTTTCCTCTATACCGATTACCTTTATGAAAATTCCTAAAGTTACCGGGAATAGAATACCGTGTAATATTAGGTTGTCTCCAGTTCTGGGAAGAAGAATCTCCCTGAAATTGATTACCATGGTTCTGGGCATAATTACGGTTACTCTTTTTATTGAAATTTTGCTGGCTACCCTGAAATTTACGCATAAAATTCGGGCCATAAGGTGCTGCCGAAGCAACTGGCAGACCTTCTTTTACCTTAGTGTTGCTAATGGTTATGTGAGGATGTGCAGTAACATACTGGCTACAGTATTCTTCCATTTCTTTTATATTTTTAGGCTTACGCTCATGAAGAAAAGAAAGAAAAGCTTCATTAACAGAAGACATAACCTTGTCTCTAAGAAGTAAGTCCATGAGGGCTTCAAATGTACTTTCTGTCTTAGAAAGCTCAACCCACCGTAAAAAAGTAAGACGTATGCCTGAGATGAATTCTGAGAATTCAACTCCATTTTCTGGTAACATGTTTTTAAATTTAAGACGATATCCGTCTTCGTTAAGTTGGTACTTCTTTAACAATGCCGCCCTGACAACCTCATAGTTGTTCTTGTCAGGCACATCTACCATACCCAACAAAGTCAAAGCATCACCTCTAAGTATCTTGGATAGATGATAAACATATAATGTTTTATCTATATTATGCACCTTACATGCACTTTCAAATCTATCTAGATAAAATGTTATATCATCAATTGAAGCATTGAATGCTGGTAAATTAAGCTTAAAATCAACAGCATTAGACTTATTAGCAGATGATACCTTATTGGCATCATTAGCATTACTAGATAACTTCAACTTTTCTAACTCCAAAGCTAAGAGTTTTTCTTCATGTTCCATTTTTGCTTTTCTCTCATCAGACTCTCTTTGTAACCTTCTTTCCTCAGCCTCAGCCTGTAACTTTCTTTCCTCAGCCTCAGCCTGTAACTTTTTCTCTAATCTTCTTTCTTCAGCCTCAGCCTGTTTTTCTAATCTTTTATTTTCAGCCTCTATTTCAAGTCTCTTATTTTCAGCTTCTTTTTCAAGTCTCTTATTTTCAGCTTCTTTTTCAAGTCTCTTATTTTCAACCTCAGCCTGAAGTCTCTTCTCCTGAGATTCTGCTTCTCTTTTTTGTTTTTCCATTTCCATTTGTAATCTCTTTTCATCTACCTGCATCTGCAGTTTTAAATTTTCAGCATCTATTCTCTTTTGTTCAGTTAGTTCTTTCATTTTCTTTTCCTCCGACTTCAATGCCTTGGCATATTGAACAGTCGCAAATTCTTCTAATTTATCACCTGTCTTCCCAAGGGCTTTACCCTGCTCAATAAAGTACCCAAATGTAGACATGATGTCTAAAATGTGAGTACAGAACCTGAAATAATTAATTATCTTATTTCAATCTTAATAGCAACAAGACTTAATAAAGTGCTTGTATAATTACTATGTTTACTCCAATCTCTGTGGGAAACAAGACTTGACACCAATTTATATTATCAGTTGTACAATAATATCACAAGTCACCTCTTAATTATCAGTGCACTACCCAAATCAGTGCATAACCATCAGTTATTTATCATAACTGCACTACAATAGTGCATAAGCAACAAACCACCAGTTAGTTATGATAAGTGCACTATAGATCAATAGTGCATGAGCATATATGTAACAATAGTGAAAGCTAACTATGCAAGAACTATGCAAACAATAACAAGACAATGTAAACAATAACAAAGGTCACCAACAATGTAAACAATAACAAAGATCAAAGTCAAATGTAAACAACAACAAACAAATGACGCTACAGTGTATACACAAAAATATACTTAAAGAACTGAATAATAGAAAAGAGGAGACCTACAAATACAAACAATCGAAATCGAAACTAAAAAACAGAAAGAAAGAGAGAAACAAAAAAAAAAAATATACAAAAACGAAAATAAAGCACAACTCGTCACAACTAAACAGATATAGCAACGATTGTCGCTAGCAAATTTCACAGTAGGAAATTCGCACAGTCCCTAACGAAAACGCTAACAGTAGAACCTCTGTGACGTGGTATCATCTACTGAAAGACACCGCCCAACCGAGAAAACCCGCAGAAATATAAACATATAAATACAAATCCAAATAACATATAACATATAAACATGTAAATAGTGTGAAAATGTGAAAGACAGAAGGCTCAGTTAGAACATAAGGGCACAGTTCACAAACAAAACAGGCCACTTAACTTCTATGTATCCACAACGTCAGCACAGTTCAGAACAGGATGTGATCAGCATTCTTAGGACAATGATCCAACGTTGATCCATATCTGCTCTCGTAAACTGCCATGACGAAGGAAATGAGCTTCTAACAGGAAACAGCTTCTGACAGGAAACAGCTTCTGAACTTGACCTTCTGAATTTGCAACAGTAATTCTGAGACCGGAACAGTTGTTACGGCACTTGTCCTTCTTTTCAACAGATCAGGAAATCCATTCGCTCGGTACTTGTCCTTCTATTTGTAGACAAACTTCAATACCGCCGAGCAGCGCCGGGTAGTTTCAAAATATCAACAACTGTCAGTACTGCTGCGTCTTTCAAAAAAAAAAAATTTCATCAATGGTGATGAATAGCAACTGCAATGTTGTCTTGTAGTCTGCTGATGATGTCTGGGTTTGTTGACCCCCTTGAGAGTTGGTACCAGAATAAACCAACTATTGGCCACCATGAATTGATAAGGGTGGAATTAGGATGCCGTCAAATTACCACCTCTATCGACACCAGGTATTACAATGTAAGATGTGGGTGTCTTATCTGGTTTAGATTGTTGCTGTGTGTGTGTTGCAGTAGGACAGTTCAGGGTACACCACAGGCAACATGACGTGTAGAGTCATAAAAATGGTAACTTCGCTTTAGGTTTATACCATTTATTGCACGCCACAAAACAGTCATGATACTTATGTTATTGTCAGCATAGGTACAACGAATGCAGCATTCAAACTCATGTTAACTGACAGTCATGTAGAAGTCAATACTCAATAGTTGTATGGAAAACAAATATCATAGCGAAGCTTGATAAATAATGCATATAACTTCTGCAACCGTGGTCAGCTGCAGATCCTTAATGTTCATAGACAATAATAATTATTCCTTCCTGATGCTAGCAGATCAGATGTATACAATACGTCCGTTTACTGTCTGCACGTGAGTAGCATACATGGATTACAGGTCAGCTCGACCTTTATAACCTTCCTAAGTCTAACCATCTGACTTGGACGTGATCTCTGATATAACGAATCCTGGAACACAGACAATAGTCTTGTTGGTCTAGAGCGACCCATATATATATAATTAGTTCAGGTATAAAGATACCGGTGACTTAATCCTAGTCAAAGTACCTCTCCATTTTGAATCACACAGGCGAGCAAAAAGGCGACAAAATGACGAACCTCTAGATGATAGCATAAAAGTTCGATACAAGAGGAATTACCTTATTTCGGAAAATCAACCATGAACATATGCCTCCAGGCAGGCTTGACTAATACCGGGAAATAGTCTAGTTAGCTAACTAACTCACAAAGACAATGTATTTCCCTCAGAGAATCACAAGACGCAAGGCGCGTCCGCTCGCAATCAGTCCATTTCTCAACTCCCCGACCTGGGCGGAACAACAAAACCACAACCCAGTCGAGACATGCGCAGAGCGACAATCTCTGAGTCGCTGTTCACAATAAGACGATTCTAAGAACATTCGAGATAAAAGTCTTACACAGTCGCGCCTTTTATGGACATGAACAGAAGCGTTAAGAAAGGTTTCAAACATCTACAACAGTTGACTGATACTACCAAATAAGGAGATATGGTCACGCTTCGTTCAAGACATTATAGACCGAACGTGTCTCTATACAAGAGGAAGTAAACTCATAAAGAATAGTAGTATCGATATTTCGGGTTCTGTCCCTTTGACCATAAAATATATATAACATGCATTTCAGTCAAATAATGATCATACATACGAAAAACGATCATACAAAGACTTTGGAAAAAAGCAATTAATTGTGCGTAACAGTAAGTAATCCGCAACCAGAAAAACCTAACACAGTTCCTCTGAATCTTGATATCTGAATGATGTGGAGATAAGCTCCCATTGGAACCAGTAATTAAAATAATTCAAGCGCGCACCCACTTTCCAAGGCACGGTTGAAGGAGACAACACTAGTGTGAACATCCTAGCACTACTAATAAATCCGATTAGCATGACGCTAGAGACCACTGCTGGCAAAGATTACAACGAATATAGCTGAGGGCTCCGAAGGGATGCGCCTCTATCTGGTGGCTAACGACGACTCACGCTTCCGGCAGGTGATTATTATCCACAGCAAAGATACTTGTAAGATACTCCACGCTACTCCGAGTTTACTGGCTGTCAATGCGTCGGACAGTGTTGCCGACACAAGTCGATGGCAGAGGTGGCAGCCAGTCTGGCTAGACGTTTATATCCTGCTTAAGGCTGTGAGTATTGACTCCAAGGTGACGGGACCTCAATGTGTCTGATGATATTGTCGGAAGGTTTGAGGGCAAAGGCAACTACCCGTCTGCACGGACTATATATATACACCAATATGTGACGATCACCCGTGTGTTACCGGGGCCCGAAAGGGGAGCAAAGAATAGTAACACTGTTCCCTGCCATGCATGTCGTAGAAAGCGACTAAGGAGGGTTGGACATGAGGCTGGTTACCCCATCCTGTAAATAATTTAAACCACAAAAAACTTCAACAAATATGGACAAGTCAATTAAGGAAAATAAAGCACAGCCATCCAAGACAGGGGAAGGTCCTCTCGCAGGGAGGCGTATGATGCAACACAGAGAAAGCCGAAAGGAGTCTGTGTTGCTGACTAACCTTCTTTTTTCTAGGAGAACTTCCAGATTTGGCACCTGAAATGTTCGGACATTAAACGAACAAGGGAGAGTGGCACAAGTAGCAGCAGAAATGAGGGAATATAAAATCGAGGTTCTGGTAATGTGTGAAACAAAGTGGAAGGGGGTAGACAAGAAGAAACTCATCACAGGTGAATTTGTGCTGTCCTCAGGACATGAAGACGAAAGTTCACATCACAGTGAAGAGGTAGCTCTTATGTTATCTAAAGAAGCACAAAAAGCACTCATTGAATGAGAAGCTGTTGGACCCAGAATAATAACAGCTTCTTTTAAAACAGCTAAAAAGAAAATACATGTAAATGTCATCCAATGTTATGCACCAACTAATGATAAAGAAGAGTCTGTGAAAGAAACATTTTATTCTAGACTACAAGAAATTATGGATAAAGTAAAAAGAAGAGACATCACAATTTTGATGGGTGACATGAATGCAAAGATAGGTACAGTCAACACTGGATTTAAAGAAGTCATGGGAAAACATTGGCTAGGAATAATGAAAAAAAAATGGGGAACTATTCTCAAACTTATGTGCTTCAAATCAACTGGCTATAGGAGGAAGCATGTTTCCACATAAGAGAATACACAAGGCAACATGGATATCCCCAGACCATAGAACAGAAAATCAGATTGATCATATATGCATAAACAAGAAGTTTAGATCATCATTGCAGGATGTAAAAGTATATAGAGGAGCAGATGTGGCATCAGATCACCACCTTCTGATAGCCAAAGTAAAAATGAAACTCAAGAGATATGCAATAATGCAAAATTATAGACACCAATTTAATGTAGGACATCTAAGAAATCAAGAAACAAGAGACAAATTTGCGGTCACGATATCCAACAAATTCCAAGTGCTCCAACAGCTGGAAGATGTAGAGAATATAGAAGACTAATGGCAGCAAATCAAAACGGTATGGAATGAGACATGTGAAGAAATACTGGGGAAAAGGGAACGACAATAAAAAGCATGGATAACAACAGAAATCATCAATAAGATAAAAGACAGAAAAAACAAGAAAGCAGATTTAAACACAAGCAAAAGCAGAAGCTAAAAAGCCAAGGCTCAAGAAGTGTACACAGAAGCAAACAAAGAAGTAAAACGAAGTTTCAAAAGAGACACGAGGAAGTATATTGAGGAGTTGGCAAGAGAGGCAGAAGATGCTGCAGCCAAAGGAAATATGAGAGAACTGTATAACAGCACAAAGAAGCTAACAGGGAAATACTAGCAAACAAGTTGCCTCATAAAAGACAAGAATGGAAAACTGCTCAGTAATATACAAGAGCAAATGAAGAGGTGGACAGAATATTTTGAGGACCTTCTCAATAGACCAGCTCCACAAAACCCCCCGGACATCCAGCCAGCAGAAGAAGAGCTACAAATTAACGGTGAAAAACCAACGAAGGAAGAAATAAAGAAAGCCATAAAGCTTCTAAGAGGTGGAAAAGCGTCTGGACCTGATGGCATTCCAGCAGAGGCCATCAAAGCAGATATCGACACGGCTACAGAGATATTATATAAATTACTTGGTGAAGTCTGGGAAAAGGAAGAGATACCAGCAGAATGGAAGGAACGTTATCTGGTTAAGTTGCCTAAGAAGGGAAATTTACAAGAGTGCACAAATTATAGAGGAATAATGTTACTGTCAGTGCCAGGAAATGTATTAAACAGGATTATCCTCGAGAGATTAAAAGAGTCCATAGACAAGAAACTGAGAGATGAACAAGCAGGTTTTCGACAAAACAGATCATGTACAGACCAGATAGCCACTTTGAGAATAATAGTTGAACAAAGTCTGGAATGGAATTCACCACTATACATCGGATTTGTGGACTACGAAAAGGCATTTGACAGTGTAGACAGAGAATCACTTTGGAAATTGATGAGGCATTATGGAGTTCCCCCGAAGATAATTGATTTAATAAAGAAAACATGAAGACATGTCATGCAGAGTTCTTCATGAAGGACAGCTTACAGAACCGTTTGGGATAAGAACAAGAGTGCGACAAGGATGCCTCTTGTCTCCATTTCTTTTCTTACTAGCAATAGATTGGGTTACGAGAACATCGACAACACACAACAGAAATGGAATCCAGTGGACTCTGACTAAGCAGTTGGATGATCTGGATTTTGCTGATGACTTGGCTCTTCTGTCCCTTAACCGTAATCAGATGCAGAACAAATTAAAAACTCTCGATGAGAGGTCACAGCAATTGGGTCTGAAAATACACAGGGAAAAGACAAAAATAATGAGAATAAATGCAGGTAATGATAACAGGGTTGAACTTGAAGAAACACCAATACAGGATGTAGAATCGTACACATATCTTGGCAGTAATATAGACAAAGTTGGAGGGACAGACAGTGATATAAAAATAAGAATACAAAAGGCAAGAGGAGCTTTCATTGCATTGGGAAATATATGGAGATCAAGAGAAATCGGATCCAACACGAAAATAAGAATCTTCAACTCAAATGAGAAGTCAGTCCTATTGTATGGCTCCGAGATATGGAGAGCAGCAGGGACGGCGGCCAAAAAGCTGCAGACTTTCGTGGAAGGGTGCTTGCGTGGAGTGGAGGGATTGAAATGGTGTGGCGGTTTTGCCAACGTGGGGCTGAGGACGGGAGCTGGATGGGTGCCGGTGGGGTGGGATGTGAGAGGATGGCGATGGATTGGACACACACTGAGGAGACCTGTTGATAGCATTGCAAGGCGGTCCTTGTTCTGGGGCCCCCTGGGCGGGAGGGGCAGATGTGGGCCAGGGGGCGCATGGATGGAGAGGAGAGCTGGAGACAGAGGTGAAAATGATGAGGAGAACGTGGAAAGAACTTGAGATGATGGCACGTGACAGGAGGACTTGGCTTGTGTTTGTTGAAGTCCTATGCTAATTTGCGAGTGGAGGGTTATGAATATGTGACGATACGTATTTGCAGTAGATATTTGTCGATGGAAGGTGCCCTCAATGAGGGTAAGAGCGCACAAAATTGCAGGCGTCTGACCACTCTCTGCAAAAATACAAACAATCAAATTTTACATTAACAAAGATACAGCCTGGGCTACCAACAACTCCCCCCCCCCCTTCCGCAAGATCACCCCACCATATTTCCCCCTTCGCTCTTGCTTCCTAATTATATACGCAGGTAAACTCAGCTAGACGTTAACACTGTGCCAGCCGTGAGGATAATTTTTCGTAGCGGCGTCTAAGGCTAATTATTAACCCCCCCCCCACTACTCATTGAGAAAGCAGGGCAAAACCCAAACATTAAGCATTTAGCACGTTAAATATATACTCGGAATAATATCGAGTGGGAATTGCGCGAGTGCCCAATTGATATTTGCCCAACGTCAAAATTACCACTGGGTGGAATTACAAAAATAGCGGTGCAATAAAACCTATATTTAAATATATATATATATATATATATATATATATATATATATATATATATATATATATATATATATATATATATATATATATATATATATATCTTTAAGCTAACAAGAAAAACCCCAAGAAACGAACTAAGTAAATGGTGGGCTTACCAAGCAAGGAATGCAATTTCCGGACTACAACTGTTTATACGCTCTCAACTGTATAACAGTTTTGCTAGGCAGCAAGGATTCCTCTAGAGGCGAATGGTAAAGAATGTTAGAGACGCCGTGCTCAAATAGTAAAAATGAGCCCGCAGGTGGTCGACAAGCGATTCTCCGCCCGCTCGAGATGAAACCGAAGAGACGTAAGTTTTATGAGAGAGAGAGAGTCTTCGGCAGCATCGAGAGCCGAGGAAATCTACGTAACATTAGCCCCGCTTCCCCGTTCTACGAGCGACTTTCGTTCAGGATGGAAAACGAAGACGGCAAAAATAAAGGGGCAGAAAATTCCCTGGGTCCTCAATAATCAACGGGACAGGGGACTTGCCCTTTTCCCAAGAATCGCTACTAAAAGAACTTTGGCAAAAATGCCTCTTTACACGTGCAAGGGTCGGCGTTAGCCTGGCTCTCTCTTAAGATTGACGGCTAACGACAGAATTAGAGCTGTTAAGAGCAATCAGACAGAAAAGTAGGCGTAGACAAGAGATAGAGAGAATTACAGGCAGACCACTCAGATTAAAGGGGCAGACATTTTCAACCAAATCACGACAGTGGGGTAATTGTGAAGATGGCCCAACGTCTGTTAAGACCCGTCTGCTGTAGTTGTTCAGCTTTGACTCCCGGTCACTTATACCACTCACTTGTTCCACAGAAAGCACCTCCAATTGGTACCGCCGACTAGTATCATGAAATTTATTTTGGAACATCACAAGCAAGGATTGAGAGTGTGGCACAATAACTTCCCTAGTTAGTGGAGTTTCAGACAAACCGCCTAATGGCTACATAAGCTGCCTGTATCTCTATTTTGATACAGGAGAACGTTGCAATATACGCTGCGTTCTGCCCTTTACGCTAGCCCAAAAGCCTTTTTATTATTTCTTACCACAGAGTAAAGACTCATTTATATATACTTCTTCTTCTTCTTTGTTCACCCTCAGACGTCAACTTGAATAAGTTCAAAGAAAGCAGTGGTCGGCCTGAAGCTGTTGATATCTCCGTAGATTTTCTCCAGGAATGGTACTGGTGATTGCTGTATGTTCTTTATATGTTGAGCACCTTTGAAGCAGATGTACGGCAGTCATTTTATTAGTGCCACAGTCACACTCATCAGTAGTTCTTATCTTTAATGTGTTGAATAGATGTTATCTCAATCTATTATGACCTGTGCGAAGTCTGAAGATTACCACTTGCTCACTTCTGCTGAGATGGTAATATGGATCATTTTTGTGTGGTCTGAATGCTCTGCTTCCCACTTGTGCCTGTATATGCGCTTGATACAAATCTTGGCCTTCTCATAAGCTATATTTGTGTCAAGTTGATGAAGCTTTCCCACTTCCTTTGCCTCTTCATTTCCAGGGATGTTGCAGTGAGAAGGGGTCCGCTGTATCACGACTCTTTTGTATCGCTGACATAGTCTGTGAAGTGTTACTCTTAGGTCATCCAGTTCAGCATTACTTTGACTTTTCAGCGTTGTAATTACTGACAGCGCATCTGAGAAGATAGCTACTGGTCTCTCTGAGCTCTTAGGTGGCGTTGTAGATAGCATCACCACTTTGTGAGATCGGCAGCTTTATCCTCCGAGATTGCTGGATTTATGTCCATTGCCCTCATGCCTCTCTTGCATACATCTTTGAACATCAGCTGCTGTGGCCCAATTGTTCTTTTGCCATTTGCCAGTTGTCTCTAGAAATTATCTTTCGGGATACAACCATCTTCCATGCGATGAACGTGGCCAAGCCAGCGTAGTGCGCTCTGTCTAAGCAGCGTGTATATGGTTTGTTGGACAGTACGTGACAACACTTCAACATCTGTCACTTTGTCCGTCCACGAAATACCGAGGATGTGGTATACACCGTAAATGGAAGGTTTTTTTTTTCTTGCTTAGCGCAGTTTGCCCATGTAACCGGAAGACACTTGAGGGCAAACGAGACATTATGGAGTCCTATTTCAATAATGGTCTAAGGGAAGTAATAAATATAACTATAGATGGAGGTTAAGATGAGTCTTACATCCCTTGTTTAAGTGGCAGAGTTTGTATCTTTTTTGTCTGTGGAAACAGGGTGAACGAATTGAGTTTCGCGTGGGTTAGGTGTTTGGGGGAATTTGTTAGTGAACGTTCTGTTCTGGATGGTTTGAAAATAGTTGTAGTAGTAAATCGTGGTTTTAGATAAAACCAGTTGGTTCTTAGTCTTGACAGAGTGAGCATTTGTCCACAGAGACTTCGCGCATCGAATGATTTAGCCCAAGGTATCTGGGTTGACCTGCAGTTTGCAAAAGATACACTACAATCACGAACTTTACTCTCCATGTCACTCTGGTCGAATGACAGTGTTATATTTCTGTGAGATGTCAGTGTACATTTCATAAGGAAGGACTGTGTTGTGTTCGTAAGACCGAGTACGTTGAAAGGTATGAACCTTTTTAGTTCTAGTGAAGTACAGTAGACAGGCAGACAGTCGAGTAAGCAAGATGAGCTTGGTAAACATACATCCCTGGCGGTAGGCCAGACACGCCAAGTTAGCTGCATGTGACTATAACTGAACATTGAGATAAACCGTTTCAAGTAGGGATATATTGACAGTAAAGCAACAACAACAGTGGTTCTGAACTTGTGAACCTAATAGCCAGTAGAGAAAGTTTATGCAGAGAGGGATAGAGAATGAGGCAGAATGTTATATACTCAATTTCGTTGTACAAATCGCCAGCCGCATAAAAAAGGCTGGGCATGTTACTGAATTTATTCTGTCAAGAGCCAGCACCGGGCATGTTGTACATGTTTCTATGTAAATAAAGTTCAACCTGTTGAGATATGAAGCCTTCTGTCATCATAGTTCATTTTGTCAACTGATGTTCAGAACGAAGTCGTCGTATGTGAAGATTACTTACCAACCAATACAAGCAGTCTACTGAACTGGCTGTGATACGAAACCTATCATACGATCAACCCGAAGTACAAGTATAAAACTATAGACAAGTCAGTGAACGGCCACAACCTTTATAGAAAACAATGACCTGCTAATACTACATGATGGAACTACAACTAGAATTAATCCACAAGCTAACGGGACAGACTCAGCAATAGACATAAGTATAGCAACTAACAACCTAGCGAATGTAAATTGGGAAGTGCTACAAGACACAAACTCAGATCATCTGCCCACTGTAATAACCATGCATGAAAACATTTATCCAAACCCAGGACCAGAGAAACCGACTTTCAACTATAAAAAAACAAACTGTGAAGCCTTCCTATCAGACCTGGAGGTGATGGATAATGAAGACATGGAATCAGATGATACTGACTTGTGGGCAGAAACACTGACCAATGAAATTCTTAAAATAGCAATAAAATATATACCAAATAAAAATATGCCACAGCACATAAAACCAATAAATAACATTAATAAGAAAAGAACAACTCAGTGGAATAAAGAACCAGTTGCCTGATGGAATAAAAGCTGTGCAGAAATTCATGAGAGAAGAAAAAGGGCCTTACAAAAATATAGAAATAACAGAACAGAAGAAAACTATGATGAGAATAACCGTATTAGGAATGAATCTAACAGAATAATATTAAAAGCCAAAGAAACTAACTGGAAGGAGTTTTGTCAGTCACTTAAACCTAGTGCAATTAACGAGAAATATAATACTGCCTCGGGGCATGATTTACTTAGTTATGAAATACTTAAGAAAGTACCCAGAAAAGCTATAAACATAATAACTTCCCTTTATAATAAAATCTGGAGCTTAGGAAAGATACCGAAAGCATGGAACGTAGCCATGATGGTCATCATCATGTAGCATGTCCTTTGTAGAACGTCACTCTCATCACAGCACGCCTGAAAGACTCTCGATCTCTAGCCAGCCCTCCTGCTTCCTCCAATGTCATGTTTAAGGTGTCTTCAATGTCCTGTGTCCACCGTCGTCTTGGTCGGCCCCTGCCTCGCCTTCCAGGTACCATACCCTCCATCACTGCTCTCTCTAAGCCACTATGGCGTTTAATGTGGCCAAAATATTTCTGTTTCCGGGACATGATATTGTTTATGAGCCAATTTTCCTCGATGTTCAGGTCGTGTAGGATGTCTATATTTTTCTTCTTCTTGGTCCACGATATTCTGAGAATTTTTCTGTAACACTTTGCTTCGAAAGATTCGATTTTTTTTCTTTAATGTTTGAGTAATGGTCCATGATTCACATCCATATGTTGCAACCGGAAAGATGCACGTTCTCAGAAGTTTTACTTTTATTAATTTGCTGGTGTTATGCCATAGGTTCTTCATTTTATTTAACCTCTGCATTGCTATGGCCAGTCTCCTTCTGACCTCTTTTGAGCAGTCTCCATTGTAGTTAATTATGGAGCCAAGATATTTAAAATTTGTGACATTTTCAATTTCCTCATCATTGATGGTAATTTTTGGTTGGCATCTGGTTTTTTCTGTGGACATTATTTTTTTTTTTTTTTTTTTTTTTTTTTTTTTTTTTTTTTTTTCAGAAAAAGGTTCTGATCCTCACTGTGTCTTTTGACAGACAGGATTAACTTTTCTAGTCCCATGGCACTGTTTGAAAGAATAACTGTGTCATCTGCGTACCTGAGTTCTGGGATCACATTTGCACCAATTGTGAACGGATCGCAATGTTCACATTCTTGGTCACTCCGAACATTTCTCATTATATTTTCTGCATAGATGTTAAACAAGTATGGAGAGAGGATGCAACCCTGTCTTACTCCCCCTTTCACCTCAAACCATCCTGATGTTTCCCCCGCTACTCTGACAGCTGCTTGTTGTTCATGGTAAAATGTTTCAATTAGATGTCTCTAATGATGTTCCACAATTTCTGATGTTGTACGCAGTCGAAGGCCTTGGTGTAGTCTACAACACAGGCATGAAGATCTACATTGTATTCTCTGCATTTCTCGAAGATGTTTCTCACATTAAAGATGTGATCTCTCGTACCTCTGCCTTGTCTAAAACCCGCCTGTACTTCATGTATTTCATGTTCTAACTTTTTTTCTATCCTCTTCATAATAATCCGCAAGAGGATTTTGCTGGCATGACTTATTAAAGCAATAGTACGATAGTTGGTACACAGTTTTAAATTGCCTTTCTTTGGGAGAGGGATATACACAGATCTTTTCCATGCTTTGGGCCAGATTGCACTGTTCCAGATCTTCACACATAGTCCATGATAAACGAGGACGCTGGCCTCTCCTCCTGCTTGGATTAGTTCAGTTGGTATTGTCGTGAAACGAGTGTGTGTAACCCCACTACTTTGTTAAATCATTATGTCGGGATACAAATTTGCCCCAGCCAATCAACGCACAGTTGCTGAGCCGGAATAAATTACAAGAAGTTACGCCAGAAAAAAAACTTAAGCCATGTTTTTTTCGGATGTGGGTCGCGGCCATCTTGTTCACGCAAGATGGCGGAAGAAAACTGAATAAAATTAGGCTGTACGAGCATAAGACGAAACTGCAGGCAACCAATCAGCTTGCTCCGCCAGGAACCAACCAAACGCTTTCCTTTACCAGTAGAAGTTATTTTACCTGCCTATATAATCGGGCGAGATTTATGCTAAAAACACGCAACCCCAAACACGAAGCCAGAGACGACCGACTGAAGAGAGGAGCTGTCAGCTTTGATTTATAGCTTACCTGAGAGCATTGACCTGCAGCCTGCTTCGCTAAGTCGAGTCAAAATCTGGCCTGTTTAAATCTTGGAGGGTAAATATAATTTACTATAAACTGGTAGGAAAATAGGTTTTAATATGAACGTATCAGGTTACTGATTGTATCTTGGGGAATTAGGTATTTCCTAATATGATTGAATAGACGAAGACTAATAGGACTCATACTTCAATCTATTGTCTCTTATAACTTCAGTCTATTGTCTCAGATAACTCCAAACTGAAATATAACCAAAACAGTCCTTGTTAGGACTCAACCTATTGTCTCCTATAACTTCAATCTATTTTCTCAGACCAACTGCAATATAACCAAAACAGTCTTTGTTAGGACTCAATCTATTGTCTCCTATAACTCAATCTATTGTCTCCTATAACTTCAGTCTATTATCTCAGATAAAACCAACTGAAATATAACCAAAACAGTCCTTGTTAGGACTCAATCTATTGTCTCATCTAACATCAATCTATTGTCTCCTATAAATCCCACCCGATATATCACCAAACAGTCCTCGTCTCATATACTCCTATCATAAGAACATAACAATATTGTTAGGATATATGTTACCAGCTTATATAGCACTTGTCAGAGAGGGCCTGGTATACTATAGGGGGAAGGAAATGGTTGTATCACACCTAGGTGTACATATTATTGGATGTATTCATGTATTGAATTTATATTATTGGATGTATTCATGTATTGAATTCATATTATTGGATGTATCCATGTATTAATTTATCAGAAAGAAGGTTTTGCAAGTAGACACCTGTCTTGTCTCGCTATTGCTAAATCATACTGAGCCATGTTGTCATTCATCCTACATGCAGACACCTGAGGCACACGCTCATTTCATCCACATTAGAAATAGGTGGGCTTGATGACAGAAATTAGCCCCTATTTTTCCTTGTTACAAGTTTTATTCGTGTCATAAAACCTGAAGTCGTATGTTGGAGTCAATCCAGCTGCCTGGAACTTCGCAGGAGCATAAAGATTGTACAGAAGCTACATCTTTAGTCCCTTCAGTCTTGGGTGGGCTAAGGTAACGAGCCTCAGCAGGAGTTGTGTGACCCAAACTAAGGAGAACAGAACGTTTTAAGAGATGAGTACACAGTAGTACCATTTCTGTCGGCATAGTGAGCAAAAGCTAGTGTCAGTGACGAGAAAGTGAATTAGCGTAGCAAGAGACAATAATAAGATTATAGCTGATAAATTATACGCAATTAACAGCACAGCTGATACATGTACTATAATTGAATAACAGCACAGCTGATACATGTACTATAATTGAATAACAGCACAGCTGATATAATTTTTGTTCCTATAATTGGAAAACTTGTTGTCTATATAAATATAAATATTTGTAAATCATATGTAAACTTACAAATTCATTACGTTCCATTTTTCAACATTCCCTTCAGCACAAGAGTAGATAGTGTATATACTAAATAAATAATAAGGAAATTGTATTTGAAGACTTGTCAATTTTATTATTGTTAAATAAAATCTGTTTCCTTGTCTTAATATCACAGTTAGTTACACAGCGGAGGTGGCAAGTTATGTCGGTCTCCTCTCTACTAATTTTTCGAGATCAGAACATTCACAGCCGTAACTAATTTGTGATACCAGTAGTTCTCTCAGACACTGGGACTTCACCATTTTGTGCTGAAATTCTATTTCTGTAATTGTCAGTACTATACTGACCCTAGAGCCAAATAAAACCTCTCGCCACACTGGGGGCTCGTTCCTGGGATATTTCTGTATATCTTGAGCCATACTTAGTCTATTCATCTGTCTACTAACTCTATCTTGTGCCACCCATAGATAACATAAGAAATAGTTTTTTGGAAAAAAATTATATTATAGGATTTTTTTTAAAAAATAATTTCTTAGGACGAGTACCATTTAGTACTCAGTAAATAGTTGATGCTCAGAAAGTTGCACGGAAATTTTTTGTTCATTTAAAGTAATTAAGTTTAATTACAAATATTTCATTATAGTAAATTTACAAACCTTTTCTAAGTAACGCCATGGCTGATCTAGTGAAGTTCAGGACTGCGATCATGCAGATGGATAAGGAATTAAACATGACAGGTGATGCTCTTACTCAGTATGTCACCTAGAAGTAGACAAACACATGGATAGGGAAGAAAGAAAGTTGCAATTAGAGACAGAAGCCAAAAGACTGGAAGCTGAAAGAGAAGCCAAAAGACTGGAAGCTGAGAGAGAAGACAAAATACTGGAAGCTCAGAGAGAAGACAAAAGACTGGAAGCTGAGAGAGAAACCAAAAGATTAGAAATTGAAGCCAAGAAATGGGAGGCTGAAAATGAGGCAAAGAAAATTGAAGCTGAGAAAAGGAAATTACAAGCAGAGAGAGACCATCAGTTGAGATTAAAAGAACTTGAAATTCAGGCAAATACTGGCAATAATGATGGTAGCTCACCTCACTCTGAGAGTAGCGCCATCCAGAGCACCTCAAGTGGGGCCATGAATTTTCATCTGGACCCATTTGTTGAGAAAGAAGACGCCATTGAGTCGTACCTGGATAGATACGAAAGACTTGCCACTACCTATGGCTTAGGGAAAGAAAAGTGGAGTCTTAAACTATCTCATGGATTGAGAGGTGTTGCCTACGATGTATATTTATATATAGAAAGAAATTCCGAACAGCTAAACTTCTTCCAGGAGAAAAATATCACCAATTCTCTGCTAGATTGGAAACTTACTTGGAAAAATGGAGTAGTTTAGGAAAGTGTCAGGATCTGAAAGAAATGGTAATGATGGAGCAAGTGAAAGAGTCCATGCCTCAAAAAATGAGGAAGTTTATCATGGAACAAGGAGCAGAGAGATTGGAAGATATTGTGACGGTTGCTGAGAGATATCAAGCAGCTCAGGCAGAATTATTAGGAAATAGGAAGAAGCAGGGTGAAAACTTCAAATCATCACAAAACTATACCAAATATGAACAAAAGGGCAATACCACAAGAAACAAACAAAGATTTGACCAAAAGGACAAAAACCCTCTAAGATCGGATAAGACACATTACCGGAAGGAAGGAAAGTGGTGTAAAACTTGTCTAATGAGTAACCACAATACTGCGGCTGCAGAAGGAAGAATCCTCCTCATCATGCTGCATGTCTTACAACAAGGAATCAGGGAAGGAAGGAAATGGCAGTAAGTCAGAAAGACTTCCACCATCCCCCTGTCTGTGAGGAAGTGACCGTGAATTGCACTCAAGTACTGTGTTTATATGACACAGGATTGGACTTTGATTCAGTTGTGTGCTCTTATCTAGTGAGTCCTGACCAGATAACCACAGAAACCGTGGAAATCAGAGGACCGATCAAGGGAGCAAGAACCATGACACTACCCATAGCTCGAATCAACATAAGATCTCGCTATGTGGAAGGAGAAATCAAAGCAGCAGTGATAGACGACCCTATTTACCCTTTGATTTTGGGGTGTAGGTATGTTTTCCCTGGAGAACCTATAAAATCTGTAGTTAAGGTAACAGTCCAGACCAGGGAAAGCTCTAGGAAAATGGAGGAAAATCCTATCAATACTCATCCAGAAGAGATGAAAAAGGCTCAAGCATCGGACAGCACATTGAAGCCTTGTTTTGGCAAATTGCCTAAAGCACATAACCCTCCAGAGAAAGGAGACTTTTATATGAAGAATGACCTACTCTACAGAAAAGCTGGAACAGGACCTAAAGGGCATGGACAGCTAGTAGTGCCAAAATCTTACAGGGAGAAGGTTATGACGCTAGGACATGCTATACCCTTCAGTGGACATATGGGAATAGGGGCCACTGGACAAAGGATAGCCTGTCACTACTTCTGGCCAGGAATCACAGAGGACATAAAGAGATATGTAAGATCCTGTCCAGAATGCCAAAGAGTAGCTCCTAAGCATAGGACTGCACCAGCAACACTGGGAGAAATGCCCATTATGGGAACCCCTTTTGAACGTGTTGCAGTGGATATTGTTGGACCCCTCACTAGGACCAAGAAGAGAAATGCTTATATCTTAACCTTGGTTGATACTTGCTCTATGTGGGGAGAAGCAGTGGCCATGTCAGCTATAGATTCAAAGCATGTGGCAGAGGCCCTGTTGACAATATTCACCCGATTAGGTTTCCCGCATCAGATATTGACTGACAATGGTTCTCAGTTTAAGGGAAAGCTAACACAAGAAGTATTCAGGATATTTCAAGCCAGGCACTATCATTGTAGTCCCTACCATGCCCAAGGGAACGGTCAAGTAGAACGGTTCAATGGTACGCTAATTTCAATCCTTAGAAAGCTGGCGAGTGAAAAACCTGATACTTGGGATACATACTTACCCGCTGCACTATTTGCATATAGGGAAGTACCCCACAATTCAACTGGATTGGCTCCAGCTACATTGTTGTTTGGAAGACCAATCAAAGGTCCACTGGAAGCATTGCTGCGGACATGGACTGATGAAAAGGCAGAGGAAACAGTTACTTCCTCATACCAGTACGTCAACGAGTTGACATCTCGATTGAAAGCAGGTTGGAAACTGGCCAATGATAACTTAAGACAGGCCAGGAGGAAGCATGCTGCGTACTACAACAAAAAAGCAAAGGATAGGGAATTGGAGGTGGGTGAAAAGGTGTTATTACTGTTGCCGAGCAGCAATAACAAATTGCAGATTGGATGGCAGGGACCCTATGTCATACTGGAGAAACTTTCCAGGACCAATTATAAGATTGACAAGAAAGGAAAGGAGAAGGTATATCATGTCAATCTTCTTAAAAAATACTATGACAAGGAATCATCAGAAGTTGCACATATCATGACCCTAGCCATTGCAACAGAAATGCACGGTGAACCACTTCACTCTATGGAGTATCCACTCACAACTACAGAGGATTATGTTCAAGTAAATATTAGTGAACATTTAACTCCAGAGCAGAAGAAGATGGTTCAGAAAGTGTTGGAAACCCATGCTGATGTGCTCACAGATAAGCCAGGTCGTACGAATCTGTTAGAGTACAACATGAGGGTTACAGACCCTACACCCGTATGCATGAGGACATACCCTATACCCTATGCGAAAGCCCAAGCACTAAGGGAGGAAGTTGATTACCTGTTGAAGGAGAAAATTATCTCGAAGTCAGACTCTCCCTATAGCTCAAGTGTGGTGCTATTGAGAAAACCGAATGGTGAACACAGGTTATGTATTGACTACCGGAAGCTTAATGCGATCACGTAATCTCAGGTGGACCCATTACCTGACACCAACCAGCTGTTCTCTACACTGAGTAAGGCTAGGTATTTATCGAAGGTAGATCTAAGCAAGGGATACTACCACATACCAGTGAAACTAGAAGTTAGGAAAATGCTGGCATTTAGTACATCAGACGGACACTACGAGTTTAATGTACTACCCTTTGGGGTGAAAAATGCTCCAAGTATCTTTTCAAGAATGATGAGGAAATTGTTGGAACCTCTACAAAATCCCCATATCACTAACTTTATGGATGACATTCTTGTTGCTACAAACACATTTGAAGAGCATATAGTAGCGCTCTCTATGTTGTTTGACAGGCTGAGAGAAACTGGATTGACTGCACGTCCAACCAAGTGCTATATCGGTTGTAAGGAGTTGGAATTCCTAGGTCACACTATTTCTACAGGTCATATGTCTCCTGACCCAAAGAATATAGAAAAGTTAAAGAAGGCACCCAGACCTCAAACGAAGAAAGATGTGAGATCATTCGTGTCATTATGTGGGTTCTATCAGAAGTACATACCCCACTTTAACTCTCTGTGTGCACCATTAACTAACTTAACGAAGAAAGGACAGCCTGATAAAATCCAATGGAATGCTGATTGTGAAAAAGCTTACACAGAGCTAAAAGCAAAACTCACCAGCAAACCAATCCTTACGCTACCCGATATCACACAGGAATTTGTATTAAGGACGGACGCTAGCAGTATAGGTATTGGTGCAACTCTCTTGCAGAAATCAAAAGCCCAGCCGGAGGAACTTTTACCAGTCGCCTACGCCAGTAGGAAGCTGAATGCAGCTGAGTTGAACTACTCGACCATAGAGAAAGAATGTTTGGCTTTAATTTGGTCCATCGAAAAATTTTCACTTTACTTGTATGGGACAAACTTCATTGTCCAAAGTGATCACCAGCCTTTAACATTCTTGGCTGCATCTAAAAAGTTAAATTCGAGATTGTTAAGGTGGAGTCTGCTTCTGGCGCCTTATTCCTTTACCGTGAATTACATTCTGGGAAAAGACAATGTAGGAGCTGATTTTTTAAGTCGACACCCTATTACTCTGGAAGGACAGACGCAAAATGTTTAACTACAGCAGGTGTTTACACTTCAGCTATGACAGGTCACAGCTAGGAAAGGATGGGGCTTTGTCGTGAAACGAGTGTGTGTAACCCCACTACTTTGTTAAATCATTATGTCGGGATACAAATTTGCCCCAGCCAATCAACGCACAGTTGCTGAGCCGGAATAAATTACAAGAAGTTACGCCAGAAAAAACTTAAGCCCTGTTTTTTTCGGATGTGGGTCGCGGCCATCTCGTTCACGCAAGATGGCGGAAGAAAACTGAATAAAGTTAGGCTGTACGAGCATAAGACGAAACTGCAGGCAACCAATCAGCTTGCTCCGCCAGGAACCAACCAAACGCTTTCCTTTACCAGTAGAGGTTATTTTACCTGCCTATATAATCGGGCGAGCTTTATGCTAAAACACGCAACACCGAACACGAAGCCAGAGACGACCGACTGAAGAGAGGAGCTGTCTGCTTTGATTTATAGCTTACCTGAGAGCATTGACCTGCAGCCTGCTTCGCTAAGTCGAGTCAAAATCTGGCCTGTTTAAATCTTGGAGGGTAAATATAATTTACTATAAACTGGTAGGAAAATAGGTTTTAATATGAACGTATCAGGTTACTGATTGTATCTTGGGGAATTAGGTATAATGATTGTATTTCCTAATATGATTGAATAGACGAAGACTAATAGGACTCATACTTCAATCTATTGTCTCCTATAACTTCAGTCTATTGTCTCAGATAACTCCAAACTGAAATATAACCAAAACAGTCCTTGTTAGGACTCAACCTATTGTCTCCTATAACTTCAATCTATTTTCTCAGACCAACTGCAATATAACCAAAACAGTCTTTGTTAGGACTCAATCTATTGTCTCCTATAACTCAATCTATTGTCTCCTATAACTTCAGTCTATTATCTCAGATAAAACCAACTGAAATATAACCAAAACAGTCCTTGTTAGGACTCAATCTATTGTCTCATCTAACATCAATCTATTGTCTCCTATAACTCCCACCTGATATATCACCAAACAGTCCTCGTCTCATATACTCCTATCATAAGAACATAACAATATTGTTAGGATATATGTTACCAGCTTATATAGCACTTGTCAGAGAGGGCCTGGTATACTATAGGGGGAAGGAAATGGTTGTATCACACCTAGGTGTACATATTATTGGATGTATTCATGTATTGAATTTATATTATTGGATGTATTCATGTATTGAATTCATATTATTGGATGTATCCATGTATTAATTTATCAGAAAGAAGGTTTTGCAAGTAGACACCTGTCTTGTCTCGCTATTGCTAAATCATACTGAGCCATGTTGTCATTCATCCTACATGCAGACACCTGAGGCACACGCTCATTTCATCCACATTAGAAATAGGTGGGCTTGATGACAGAAATTAGCCCCTATTTTTCCTTGTTACATAATTTATTCGTGTCATAAAACCTGAGGTCGTATGTTGGAGTCAATCCAGCTGCCTGGAACTTCGCAGGAGCATAAAGATTGTACAGAAGCTACATCTTTAGTCCCCTCAGTCTTGGGTGGGCTAAAGTGACGAGCCTCAGCAGGAGTTGTGTGACCCAAACTAAGGAAAACAGAACGTTTTAAGAGATGAGTACACAGTAGTACCATTTCTAAAAATTCTAAATTACAAGAAGTTACGCCAGAAAAAAACTTAAGCCCTGTTTTTTCGGATGTGGGTCGCGGCCATCTCGTTCACGCAAGATGGCGGAAGAAAACTGAATAAAGTTAGGCTGTACGAGCATAAGACGAAACCGCAGGCAACCAATCAGCTTGCTCCGCCAGGAACCAACCAAACGCTTTCCTTTACCAATAGAAATAGATGCAGAAAATCCACCAAAAAAAGTAACCATTCTCACAGATTCCCTATCATCAGTATTAGCTATCAGAAACAGAAATGAATGTAGCAGGCCAGATATTATAGAGGAAATACTACAGGTTAATACATATCTACAAACTATAGGATGCAGTGCAACAATAACATGGATACCATCACATGTGGGGATAGAAGGAAATGAGCTTGCAGACAAAGAAGCCAAAGGGGGAGAGCTAGCCATAACAAAATTGAAGTAGGCTTAGGGAAGTTTGAAATTAAGAGCTTAATTGCTCAAGCAATAACTAAAGAGTGGATAACAGCATGGGACCAAAGTAAAAAAGCAAGACACTCATATAAAATCCTTAAAAAACCAAGCAAAAAATGTCAAATAAAAGATGAACTAAAAATACCAATTAATAAAAAATTGCTGATGCTCAAGCTTGGAACTGGATATTTCATGATTGAGGAACCCACATGTGAAGAGTGTCAAGAACCAAACACAATTAGACACTTTCTGGTGGACTGCAAGAAATATGACCAACAGAGGCAAAACATTAAGACATACTGTAGTAACCACAATGTAGAAATGAGGGTAGAAAATCTCATAGGCACAAAGACCCCTTCAGAAATGCAAAAGTTAATAAAACACTATATTACAAAAACTAAAGCTAACATATAAAAAAACAAATAAGGATTTGAGTCAGTAGTCCAAACTCGTGAAAGACTCGCCCCAGATACATACAAATTAACCAAAGAAACCATCCAGTGAAAATTAAAAACATACTAACTTAGAAAATAGCATATTTTGGAATTTCTTTTAAAAACCATGCTGAACTATAACTACAAAAGGAAAAATACCGACTAGAGATAATATAGTATAAAATAAATACAAACAAAAACATATTACAATAAAGGAAACACGTCCTGATATAACCAACAACTCCATGTACATGGTAGATGGTTGAAAGGGGCGTGCTACAAAGAAAAGTAGCAAACACATTAACTAAAAAAAAAAAAGTACCATTTCTGTCGGCATTGTGAGCAAAAGCTAGTTTCAGTGACGAGAAAGTGAATTAGCGTAGCAAGAGACAATAATAAGATTATAGCTGATAAATTATACGCAATTAACAGCACAGCTGATACATGTACTATAATTAAATAACAGCACAGCTGATACATGTACTATAATTGAATAACAGCACAGCTGATATAATTTTTGTTCCTATAATTGGAAAACTTGTTGTCTATATAAATATAAATATTTGTAAATCGTATGTAAACTTACAAATTCATTACGTTCACTTTTTCAACATTCACCCTTTAGCACAAGAGTAGATAGTGTATATACTAAATAAATAATAAGGAAATTGTATTTGAAGACTTGTCAATTTTATCATTGTTAAGTAAAATCTGTTTCCTTGTCTTAATATCACAGTTAGTTACACAGCGGAGGTGGCAAGTTATGTCGGTCTCCTCTCTACTAATTTTTCGAGATCAGAACATTCACAGCCGTAACTAATTTGTGATACCAGTAGTTCTCTCAGACACTGGGACTTCGCCATTTTCTGCAGAAATTCTATTTCTGTAATTGTCAGTACAATACTGACCCTAGAGCCAAATAAAACCTCTCGCCACAGGTATATCATCACATCTTGGTGATTTCCCTTTCTTCAAGCTTTTGATTGCCGCACGTACTTCATCTAATATAGGTTCTGGCTCTCTCTCTCTTCACTTTCAATCGTCATGTCTGGGTTCTTTGTACTATCTTCATACATTTCTCTACAGTACTCCTTCCATCTCTCCAATATATCCTTACTTTCTGTTAATATGTTACCATTTTTATCATTGATTACATATAATGATGGTCTTAAATCCTCTGTTAACGTTCTGTTTCCTTGAACATATCCCTATCCTTTCCCTGAAATTGCAGCTCTTCTATTCTATTGCAGATATTTGTTATGTACTGTTGCTTGTCTTTCCTAATCTCTCTCCTGATGTTTCTTGTGCAGTTTTTGTATTTGTCACTGTTCCGTTCTACCCCTGTTTGCTTCAATTTTCTTCTTTCCTCCATAAGCCTCAATGTTTCCTATGTGATATATATCTGCTTCTTAAGCACTTTTCTAGGGATCATGTTTTCTGCTGATGTGATGGGAATATCTCTCGCATGTGTGGCTAGCTCATCCGGTGTCATATCTTCTTGTACAGCCATCAGTGCTTCGAATTTGTTTTGTACTTCTATGTTATATTCAGGTGGTATGGCGCTTACATCGAGACGGAGAGGTCGAGCACCTTTCGACACTTTTTTTCAATTTTAACTTAAAATCTGCAATTAGTAGCTCATGATCTGAACCACAATCTGCTTCTGGGAGTGTCTTTGTAGATGATATACCTGACCTCCATCTTTGTTGTATCAAGATGTAATCTATTTGATTCCTGCTGTTGCCATCTGGTGAGGTCCATGTATAGAGCCTTCTGGGATGTTGTCTAAATAGGGTATTTGTAATGGAGAGGTTATTTTCTAAGCAGAATTCGATTAGTTGTTCTCCTCTTTCGTTTCTATGTCCTATACCGAATGGACCTCGCATCTTTTTCTGTTCCTCTGTTCTTTCGATGCCAACTTTCGCGTTAAAGTCGCCCATGATTATCATGATATCCATTTTTTCCACTTTCCCTAAAGTCTCTTGTAAACTGTTGTAAAATTCCTCAATTTCATCATCATCTGCTGCAGATGTGGGTGCATAAACTTGTAAAATTGTGATGTTCCTTTTCTTTCTCTTGAGTCTAATCATGAGAAGTCGATCACTAATTGGATTGTATCCAAGTAGTGCTATAGATGCTTTCTTTGTCAGGAGGAAATCTACCCCGCTCTGACCGCCCTTTTCCTTCCCTGAAGGTCTCTCCTGTTTGATTTATAAAATGACCTTGTCTGGCCTATCTATGTTCAGAAATGCCCAGTATGTCTGTTTTGGTTCTTTCCATTTCTTTACTAATCATTCAAAGTTTTTCCTGATGTTGGCTTCTTACATTCCACGTGCCTATTCTTAATTTTTTCTTTAGTCCAATGACAGGGCTTTCCGCAGTAACCCAGTCAGGTTTTTGGCCGTCTTCACCATTACTTGTACTTGCTCTGGCATCGTTCTCTTCCCCAGTTCGCATGGACGATCTGCCTGACCTGGGGGCGACTCCATCAGATCTTTGTGTTTCGAGATTCATCATTCTTGGCTGTCATGACAGCCATGATAGTACCCATCCTAAATCCCAATAAGGAAGGCCCATGATGTAAGTTCATATAGACCTATTGCCTTAACATCACAACTAGGCAAAATACTGGAAATTCTTGTTAACAAAAGAGTTCAATTCTACCTGGAAAATAATCAATTATATAGCCCAACCCACTCAGGGTTTAGAGCAGACAGAAGTACAGTAGACTAGAGGTGGGCAAATTGACACACTCAACTGTTTCGAAACAGTTAGCGCAGTGATTTAAACTGTTTCGAAACAGTGAGTCGACACAACGACACAATTGCCCGTATCGGGGAGAAAGAAGTCTCTTATAGACAGTACCGGCGCGGGTATACATGAACTGTGTGAGACACTTTCCTCTGTTTTTACTGTCGTGTGTGAAAATCTATGGCGTTTCGTGTGACCACAATTCAATATTTTTACACAAGTCTTCATTATGATGTAATAAAACGTAGATATGATGATAGCTGCAGTATATGGGAAAATAATAAAAAACAACAATAATAATAACAGTAATAATAACACATGATATCAAACTAGAGTAAGCTAGATTTGGTAGACAATGATTCAAATCCACACCGAGTACACATATCAGCAGAGCTAATAAAGTGTATATTACATTTATACGAACACACTGACACTTTCAACTTTAACATAGCGCCTAAAACATTGACAACTGCAACACTGACACAATTTCCAGTGTCTATAACTTCTCAGCAAAAATAATATCACTTGTAAAATCAAGTCATCATAATACATCCCTGAAAAATATGACATGTTTGATATTCCATACTAATGTTCCGAACGGTTGATTCAAATTTTACATAGGCTCAGACAGTGTGTCGCTGCAAAACAGCGAGGCAGACGAAAGAAACAAGCAGGAAGTGTCGAATCGCTCGCTGTTTCGAAGCATTGTTTCGACACATACCGTCATACACACACTAGCCATCTCTAGTGCCTAGTCATACTTGAAGTTGACGAACCCTTGAATAATAAAATACCAGAACACACGTTACATTTTACTTTGTTGTCTTTGATCTTTACAAAATAATCCCAAACAGGGCTTCTCCCCGCCATAAATGAAGATTAAATGAGGTTGAACACAAGTTTTAAACACTATTTTATGTATAAACAAAACACGTTTTCTTACGAGAGCGCCTGAAGTCAGGAATCAAGAGTACCGTAACATGCGTATAATTAGCGCTTGGATGAAAAAGAACTATGGAACTGTTTCGAAACAGCAGACTACAAGTAAATTAACTGAAACAATGAGACATGAGTCGTGACACCCTAGTATGCAGATTTACTTATTCTCGTTAGTACAAATCTATGGTATTTCGTGTGACCACTGTTAAGAATTTTACACAGTCGTTTTCATTATGATGATATGCAAGGGGAACATGCTGACAGCTGCAGTAAAAGTGAAAAAAAAATTATAATAATAACAGTAATAATGACACATTATATAAAACTAGAATAGGTACAGTCAGCGACAATGATTCAACTCAAACCGAGCAGACACCTAATAGTAGTAAGCCTCTTTCAGTCCTGAGGAATTATTTAAAAAAAAATTATGACTTGTTTGATTTTCCATACTATCTATGAACGCCATATGTAGCGCACGCTTGACACATGAGACAATGATACAGTGTGCCTTTTGCAAAACAGCGAAGCAGACGGGAACTGAAGCTGCTGTTCGAAGCAGGCTATGTGTCGAATCTGCGTGAGACAATGTGTCTCTGCAAAACAGACAGGACGTGACACTGTTTCGACACCGCAAAAATCTGCGCATCGAATCGTTCGGGTACGACGCAGTTTCGACACATTGTTTCGACACATAAACACAGTAGCCATCTCTACAGTAGACCAGCTTGTAAGATTAGAACACGATGTAAAACTAGGGTTCAAGAGGAAAGAGAAAACAGTGGCAGTCTTTTTGGGTGTCGCTAAAGCATATGTTGAAAGCTGGACAGATAGAGCTCTTTACAAAATGAAAATGATTGACATTACTGGTAAAACCTATAGGTATCTAGAAAACGTTTTACATGACAGGTATATTGCTGTACAGGTGAACAATGATAAGTCAGAAATATATGAACAACAGAATGGGATTTCTTAGGGATCAGTGATTTCACCTTCAATTTTCACTATAGCTGTAAGTGACTTAGCAGATGAATTTAACGACATTAAGAATGCAATATACAATTTGCAGATGACTGTGCCATTTGGAGATCTGGAAAATACTTGGACCATGTTTACCAAAAACTTCAAAAACAAATAGACAAAGTTTCAGAGTGGATGAAACGTTGGGGCTTCCAAATTAATGTAAACAAAACAGTAGGTATGATATTCAGCAAAGGAAATTTAAACAAAAATAACAAAATCAATATAACTATTAAAGACAGAAAATATGTACCTCCCCAACAACTAGATTTCTAGGCATAACTTTAGATAAACAACTTAATTGGAATAAACATATAGACAATTTAGTAGAAAGCTGTAGGAGACCCCTAAATATACTAAGTATAACAAAACGGTAATGGATGGGGGGGGGGGGAGGGGAGGGCAGCAATAAAATAATGCTTATGTTTTACAAGTCTTTCATTACGCCAGCATAATCTCTGACTCAGCTGCAGCTTCTAACAAAGCAAAACTAGACAGAATTCAAAATGAAGCCATGAGAACCATTGCAGGTGCATTTATATCAACACCAGTAGAAGCACTAGAAGTAGAATACCGCCCATTAGTCTAGGAAAGAACTGAGATTAAATTATTGGAGTAAAGTAGCACAAGAAGTGACCCACCCAGCACATAAAGCATTTGTCAAAAACCAACCAAGTATATGGGAAGTCCCCTTAAATAAAGACAGATATCCAACAGCGTGGAGAACTATAGAAGATCTAACACAATTAATAATAGTAATAAATATAGAAGCACAATACCACCCTGGGAACAATCATAGACTATTCACTTACTGAAAAGATCAAACAAAACACAGAAGCTAAGGAAGCTAAAGCGATAAGTAGAACGTGGTGCATAAATCAACTTACAAAACAGTCTGGCCGTCTACACTGATGGATCCAAGGGTGATAGTGGGCAACTAGGTGAAGGAGTAATAATACCACAGTGGGGAATTAAGAAGAGCTACAGTGTAACTGAAAGGGCTTCGATTTTTACCGCAGAGATGGTAGCAATTCTAGAAAGTTTAGAAATAATCGAAAATAACCCACCAGAAGCTGCTACGATATTTACAGACTCACTATCTTCACTACAAGCACTAGAACACCCAGATAAATGTATCCAGTCAGACATAAAGGAAGAAATTCTAGCAATAAATACATCACTAGGGAACAGAGGATGTAGTGTGAGGCTAATGTGGGTTCCAGCACACATAGGTATAGCTGGTAACGAGTTGGCAGACCAGAACGCCAAGAATGGAAGAATAAGTAAAAACAATATAAGAGCAGGACTGGGAAGGTCGGAGATCAAGAGCCAAGTGAAGATAACTGTAAACGAGGAATGGAAGACAACAAGGAAGAACAGTAGAAAAGGCAGACACGCGTTCAAACTGCTGAAAGAACCAACTAGGACGTGCCAGGTCAGAGAAGAATTAAAGATACCATCGAACAAAAAGCTGTGGCGTCTCCGTCTCGGTGCAGCATACTTTATGATAGAGGAACCGCACTGCCAAGAATGTCAGGAAGAGAATGACATAGACCACTACTTGATCCACTGTAACAAGTACGAACAACAAACGCTTGAATTAAAAATTTACTAGAGAAATCACAATATAGACATGACAGGGGATAAGGTTTTAAGTATAGATGCCCCAGGAGAAGCCCAATCAATACTTAAAAAATATATAATATACATAAAACAAAGGAAAACAAATAAGGTTAGTACTTCAGAAAAGACATTCAACCAAATAGAAATTAAGCAACAAGAACTAAAGCATTTAAAAAAATTAAAATAAAATACGAACAGAAACATTAGCAAACTTACTAACTACTCATAGGACAAGGAAAGACAACGAGGTTTAAAAAAAAAACTCAAACAGAACAAATACTAATTTTAGTAAACAAAATGACACTAAATACCCCAATTATAACCAATTGTCAGGTTGAACGTAGACCAAGATGGAACGAGAAGAGGCAATAACGGGCAGCTGTTAAGTGCCTGCTCTCCACCCATCAGCTCTTCAAAACAACAACAACTCAACGGCCATATCCATGTCTCATCTGTTTTGTTGAAGTGTGCTGATAACGCAGACGTTATATACCGCAGCTTTGGTCTTTGTTGTGAGTTTGGAGTATTCCAAAACACGCGTTGTGAGGCGGGCAAAGGTGACTGCAGCTTTGCCAGTGCGCTGTCAATTTCTGTGTCCAGAGAGAGTTTCTCATTGATGGTAGACCCCAAGTATGTGAAGTGGTGCATCACTGCCAATTCATAGTTATCGATAGTGATAACTGGTGCAACATCCACATCCTGATCCAGTACATTTATTTTATTATGAAGCTAATGCCCTTGCATGTTTTGGTGAAGCGATGTATCAAGCCCTGAAGCTCCTGTTCAATTGAGAGACGATTGCAGCGCCCTTAGCGAATAACAAGTCTCTTATTACGACCAGTGTTCTGATGCATGGATATAAATATTACAAAGGAAGAGAAATAGCGATTACCGATGACTTGAATGTTCAAGACTTGATACACACAATCTAAAGGATTGTGGTAACACAAGTTCTATGCTTGTGAAGTTGTTTATTATGTCCTGACCCCGTTGTGCGCCTGTTCTTAATTAAACGATGATGATAGTGGTCTGTTTTTGTTCTTGTGTACGCTTGTCTGATACGTTAACTATTTTCTTGTCTTGCTAATGTGACTTCTGAGTGATACTTAAAGACTAGACAATATGATGGCTGCAATGACTGATCGACTCGTGGCTGACAATAAGATTTCTTTATTGTTGGCAGATTGCAATAATTGGAGAGGAATCACTCTTCTCTCTGTTCCCAGCAAAATACTAGGCAGGATAAATATACAGAGAATTTCAAAAGCAGTAGACCACAAACTGAGGAAAGAACAAGCAGGATTTAGAAAGAATAGAATATGTGTTGATCATGTGTTTGCCTTCGTGGGCATTAGGGCACAGTGCTCGGGGTGGCGAGGACAGCTGTGCACTGGTTTCGTTGATTTTGAAAAGGCTTTTGACGGTGTACATGGGGACAGTTTATGGAGGGTGCTGAGGGCTTGTGGAGTTCCTGGCTGCGTTGTGTCGGTCATGGAGGGCCTCTGTGCCGGCTTTGCGTGTGGCGTTTGGCGGAGCGGTCTAGCCTTTGGGGTGAGGGCGGGAGTGTGACAGGGATGCCCTTTGTCGCAACTCTATTTTTGGCGGTCATGGGACGGCGGAGGGCAGTCCGGGAGTAATTGGATGGGCAACATTTTCTGCATTGGATGATCTGGGGTATGCGGATGGCGTTGCACCGCTGGCGCATTCGCATCGACGCGTCCGGGAAAAGGCGGATGGACTTGGTGGGTATGTGTTACGGTATATGATATTAACGCCGTCTGCTAAAGGTTACCAGACGTGCAATTGTAAAGGTTAAGACATTTAATATATTGCGATAGATGTTTCAATTACTGAACGCTTCATACACGATCGATTATGACGTGTATAGCGTTGTTTAGGACACAGTCGGTAACTAAGAAACGCTACCCTTTGTTACTTGACCGCCAAGCTGAATAGCTGCGTTTTTCTAACCTTCCAATTTAATGGCAGGATATAGCCATTTTATGTGCATTTTTGATGAATCAGGGTCAGTCCTAGAACTCTATATGAGAGGGAAATTATTGGAGGTTAGTATTTAACTAGAATCCTCAGAAGGATGAGAATAATCGTCAAATTCTTATGATATATTCAGACTCGCAGTCTCACTGTCGGCAGGTAGCCATGTCTATCTGCTCGTGCATATAGCTGTGATGTTCTGACGACAATACTGCATTGTATCCTCATAACGGACATTGACACATAACCAGCAGTCTACGTTGCTGATTAATTTATGCATGACTTATATGGACTTACGCTCTACCCCTATTGGAATTGATCATCATGTATGTATCACTGTGAATAAATGTATGGACTCAATGAACCGACTTATCACGTCAATGGAATTACAAGTTCAATATAATTGCAACTTTCAAATGTTTGCTCACACGTTTTTCTACCCCACCCCGCATTCGCGTAAAGCAACACCAATTGACACGATGAAAATCTTGAATGAAATCATATAAGAACTCAACTAACATGGCCAGGATTTATAACCACTTTATTGACATTATATGGAACATTGTTGTCAAATTGAATGTTCCAGAACAACAGAGAAGATCGCCTTCAACAGATGGTGTCCATTGATTGGGGATCGAAAAAAAATTCGGAAAATAACAATTGTTTACATTTGAAGGACGATCACATGATGTGCTGAATTATGACCTATGACGCAGTACTCAGTATAATCCCTAACAACGTGACGTCACCAAAGTTCGTGTACATGCCATACAAGTTGACAGCAGCAAGCCTAGTTTCTACGGAGGAAAAAAATAACAAAGTCAACGAATAAACCCTGTATATGCATCAAGAGCAAACAGTCAGACATACTTCTACACCGTTGGTGCATACCGTCATCGACAGGAGTCCGAACTGAGCACAAAAGATAAGTCATTTAAGTGTGACCTTTGTCGGTCGATAAATAACAGTGCTGAGTCCATTTTGCTTTGATCAGGCATGTCTATGTATTTTCATGTATATATGTTAAATTTGTTTTCCATCGTATGTATTTGTTACTAATTGTGGGAGGTAGGGAGGATGAACTGAAATTAAATTCTGCGGCTCTCACGATGCCTGAATTAATTTCGGTCGTTTCTTAGGGCAGTTAAACGATTGCACCTTTGGAAACCCCATTGAGGTTTGACATTGGACTTGTTGTCCAAATCTGCTATCGTTTGACGATTTGCGTTAGCTGTACTGTCCCGTAGATAATTGGTGTATTTTATTCGTACTCAGTTAATAATTTTATTCAGTTCTGTACCATGTTCGTTACTATTCGTCCAGTCTCCTCTGACTATCATTTATTTTATGATTGTTAAATTTTCGTCCGTTATGAGTCCTGTGACGTCATCATTTTTCGCAGTCATTTTTTTTTTTTGTGTGTACTTTGAATATTCAGTTGACCTCGGGTCAGACCTTGACCCTTCATTTGGTCTGTGACATTTCCGCTTGTTTTATTTAGTTCATAAATTCATTTTTAATTGTGAAAATGTCTTGTTTGCGTCTTAACATTGTTTGTACCCCTTAGTTGCATCATTGTTTTGTTTGTCCTCATAATATATATTAATACTACATTAATAATATGATATTATATGCAATAATACACTTGTAATTTAATTTAATTAATTTTTTCTGATAATTAAGGTTAATATGGGACATTGCATAATTATGCAGTGATAGTCCAAGAAAGTAGCACTACAATTTATAATAGATGCCTAGGGCATAATAATATAATATATATATTGACAAAATAAAATAATCTTATAGCTACCTTTGAGGTAATAGACCCATTGTATATTATTTAATATACTTTTCTGGTACTAAGAGAGTGACTTAGTACATTGAACAATATAATTACTAGGAATTATACCCAACATTATTGGATATTGAGATTAATTGTGTGATATAATTACATTATATTTAACAGATATCATAACTATTTATGATATAGTATTATTTAGATACAATATTGTTACAAAATATTGTCTATTAGTTGAACTTAGACATTAAGTTCAGTACTATTGTGATTACTTATATTGAATATTTCTAAGTTGAGTAAGTATAATAATTACTCTGAAGCTACTATTGACTATTTTAATCAGTAATTATCAATAATTACTTACAGATAAAAGTCAAAATGCTTACTATAGACCATTTCGTTAAAATTGGTCGGGAATATGGTTATAAATCTCAAGAACTTCGTCAGTTTGCTGAATCAGAACTGGAAAAATATGAAAGAAAAAGAAGAAGAGAAAAAAACTGCATTAAAGAAAGAGGAAGCAGAACGTGAGATGAAGCAAATTGACAAGGAAAATAGACTGAGAGAGATTGCTCAACGTGAAAGAGAAGAGCAAAGAACAATCGCCAAACAGGAAGAAGAGAATAAATTGAAACGAGAGGAAATTATTTTACAACAAGAAATGGAATTGGCGCGTATTAAATTGGAGACAGCAAGATTACAAGCACAAAATGCTGATGCAAACCAGAATAATAACGCACAAAATGGATCATCATCCAGCCAACCTAAACATTTCTACAACTTTAAATTACCCATTTTCAACTTGAACGTCGACGACCTTTCATCGTTCCTGGCACGTTTTGAACAGACTTGCAAATCTAACCATTTGCCTGAAGAGTCATGGGTACTCAAATTAAATGAATTCTTGGTTGGAGAACCATTGACAGCTTCTCAAAATGCTGACCCATCAATAGCAAATAACTACGGTGCTATTAAGTCCTTGCTTTTACGAAGGTTTCACCTGGACGAGGAACACTGTAGGTTGAAATTTAAGGGAATTTTACCTGAATCTCCAAAGGATTTTGCAGGATTCATTGCGATCATACGCAATACATTTAATAGATGGGTTGAACTGGCAGAAGTCAACAAATCATACGACAAATTAGTTGATTTACTACTGCGGGATAAGGTATTATCTTCGGTTAGCCAGCCATTTTTTGCATATTTGCAGGAGCGTAAACCAGGTACTATGGATGAGTTAGAAAAAATTTCTTTAAACTACTGTTCGGCACATCCGAATGCAACCATTTCTAACTCCTCATTAAGAGAACCTCTACCTGTGGCGTCTAATATGGCCTACAATCATAATAACAAACAAAGACATCACAGTGTAGACAGAAGCAGGTTCCAAAGAAATCACAATGTTAACTTTCAGAAGGGACATAATAATGATTTCAACAATAAAAATGAGTTCAACAGAGGTAGATCACGAGATAGAAATTATTCACCTCAAACAAACTACCACAATGGTCAACATAACACTCATTATAATCGATCACATACTCCCAATAATAATAATAACTGGAATGGTAATAATCATGGCTCGAGACATCGAGATAATAGTTACTATAGAGGACGACGAGATAATTCTAACAATTATACTCGGAATCGATCTCATTCTCGGGGATCATCTCATTACAACCATAATACAGGGGCGGCAGTTACAAATAATACTACCCCTATAGCTCAGGTCCCACTTGAAAATAACACAACACAGTCTTCTGCTGCATGTTTTGCTATTAATTATAATGTGGCAAATAGTTGCCAGCAATGCAATCTTATTTTTCAGAAGGCGAAAGAAACAGTGCTCAACTGCGGACATATTATACCACAGGTAGGTCTTGCAGTCAACGATGGAACAGGCCTATTAATTTTTAACAGAGGATTAGTTAATGGATCCGTCGTCTCAGTGTTGAGGGATTCGGGATCCACAACGATTGGTGTACGACAGTCGCTGGTACATCCTAGCTGTGCAACAGGGGAATATGTCCTTTGCATGACTTTTGGTGGAACAATAGAGTTTTACCCCACAGCTATTATTCATGTTAACACTCCTTTTTTCACAGGGAACGTAAAAGTATGTATGCTAAAAAAGCCTATAGCTGATCTGATGGTCGGTCGTATACACGGCAGTAAAGATTGTACTCCAGATGAGATTATAGAATGGGAGAAACATAACCTATGCACTGGAAACGCCGTGACGACTAGAGCGCAGACTCAACTCATGGAGAAAGTTGATGATAATAAAATGGATGCAGACAACCAAGAGGAATTTGTAGTCAATTCACCTATTGACAGGGAAACATTTGCAACCAAACAAAAAGAGGATAAATCTTTAAAAAAATTTTTTTAAGTTGGTTGATAAAGTTGACAATCTATCCTCAGGTAATAATAACAAACATTGTTTTGTTATTAAAAATGACATATTGATTAGATGTTTTAATGACAAATCACAAATGAAACAACAAGTTATGGTCCCATATACTTTTAGACGGTACATTCTTCAACATGCACATGACTCACATTGTGCTGGACATATGGGATATACTCGAACACGATCTCGAGTACTGTCTTCATTCTTTTGGCCAGGGGTGTCAAGAGATATTTCGCAGTATGTACGTTCCTGTACTACATGCCAAGAAGTGAAAGCACGTGGAGCTTTTCACACGGCGCCTATTCAGGCTTGCGATATCTCAGTGAGACCTTTTGACAAGATGGCAATAGACATTATTGGTCCATTGCTACCATCGGCCAGAGGACATAGATTCGTCCTTACGTGCATTGATTTGTGCACACGATGGCCAGAAGCTATCCCATTAAAGACCACCACTACCACAGATGTAGCTGATGCACTACATCTCATCTTTTCTAGAATAGGGTTTCCTAGAAAACTTTTATCAGACCATGGGTCACAGTTTATATCTGACACCATGAAGGAAGTCATGAAAACTTGGGACATTGATAGGAATTTAAGTAGTATTTATCATCCGATGAGTAATGGTGCGGTTGAAAGACTTAACCGTACACTTAAACAACTACTACATAAGGTTACTGCTAAGCACCCTCATGACTGGGACAGAGCACTCCCAGCTGTTCTATTTGCTTATCGGGAGGTACCGCATGAACAAACTGGCTTCTCTCCCTTTGAATTAGTTTTTGGTGCTCCCCCAAGAGGTCCTATGGGACTAATAAAAAACTTATTAATTGACGAGGAGATGACTCAGGACACTCAGTCATCTTACGAGTACGTAATTAATCTTCGGAAGAACATTATTGAGTCTTGCCAGTTGGCAACAGCTTCTTCTGAGGCTGCAAAAGCTAAGGCTCGATCTCTACAAAATAGGTCTCGACGATTACGCCAATTATTCCCAGGCGACGAAGCTTATGTGTTACTTCCTCACAATAACAATAAATTATTGATATCTTGGAATGGTCCTTACAAAGTCATTGATAAAATTTCCGACGTTGATTACGTCTTAGATATAAAGGGACACAAAAAGATATTTCATATTAACATGCTCAAGCAATTTCATACACGTCCTGAACACTTACAGTCAATTTTTCATGAACTAGATGACAACACAGTATCCACTTGTCATTATTCTAACTTATCTGTCATCCAGGAAGAAGAATCTTCTTTTCCTGAGGTACAGTTACCGTTACCTGTACCAGTAGTTCAACCTACTGAATCTTGGCGGGATGTAACCATCTCTTCAACGGTTACACCGCAACAGCGTCTACAGATTGCTAATCTATTACAATCTTATCCAGATGTGTTGACCGACGTCCCGGGTCGCACATCGGCTATCAGTCATGACATTACTCTCAATGATGATACACCTATTCGTGTACATCCCTATTCTGTTCCTTTACATTTCCTTGCTAAAACTACTAAGGAACTTGAACAGATGTTGTCTCTGGGAATCATTGAGACTAGTAATTCGCCATTCTCTTCTCCGTTAGTGATTGTCCGGAAGAAGGACAATAACATCAGACTATGTGCTAGTAACTACGGCATTGGTGCATGCCTGCTCCAGAACCATGATGGCATTCTACATCCTACCTTATACATATCAAGAAAGCTGAAGCCGGCAGAAACAAAGTATTCAACAGTCGACAAGGAACTTTTGTCTGTGATCTGGGCAATAACCAAACTTGAAAAATTCTTGCTCGGTGCTCCCTTCACCATACAGACGGACCAACGTGCTGTAGCATCCTTGCGTCGATCGAATCATAAAAGCCAGAAACTCGCCAGATATTCAATCATCCTAATTAAAGTAAGGTCTGTCGTATTAGTATGTCATATAGGAATTAATTTGACTAATTAAAATTAAATTAATTAATTAAATTGAGAGTTAAATTATTAAGGTTCTAATGTAACGCGATGTTATGAGAGAAGAAAAAGACAAAATAAGTGAGAAGAAATAGAAAGAAATTCGAATATAAGTTTTAACTTAATTGTGTGTGTTAAGTGTTAGTGAATAATAACACCGACTGTGTCCTAAACAACGCTATACACGTCATAATCGATCGTGTATGAAGCGTTCAGTAATTGAAACATCTATCGCAATATATTAAATGTCTTAACCTTTACAATTGCACGTCTGGTAACCTTTAGCAGACGGCGTTAATATCATATACCGTAACAGTATGGTCAGTGGGGTGGGCTTGGGCATCGATCTAGGGGGGTCAGAGGTCATGACGCTCGGTGTGAGCGGCCCTGGGCCCATGTCAGTGGGGAGTCGGCGGCTGGTGCAGACGGACACCTTCCCATACTTAGGATGCATGGTGGCACCAGACGGTGGAGCGGGCAAGGACATCAGCGGCAGAGTGAACAAAGCAAGAAAAGCCTTTTTTAAGCTAAACAACATCTGGAAGTCCTCTCAGTACAGCACAAGCCCAAAATTAAAATTATATCAGAGCTGTGTGCTTTCTGTGCTTCTCTATGGTGCGGAATGCTGGAGAGTTGCAGAGAAGGAAATGTCGAAATTGTCCTCTTTTCACACAACATGCATAAGAAGAATTCACAGTCTTTTGGCCGAGTGCCATATCCGGCCAAGATCTGCTTGCTCGGAGCGGGCAAGAGGACATGCACACCGTCGAGGCTGGCAGATGCTGGGGCTGGGTTGGCCATGTCCTCAGAAGAGAACCCGATGACATCACGGAGGCAACTATGCTGTGGACCCATGGGAGGGCTGATGGAGAGGCCGACCGGGGCCGGCTTGGCGGAGGACTGTGGGGGCTGAGATGCGGGGGTGAACCAGAGTTGGGGCACTGTACGAAGGATGGCCACCGACCGAGCAAAGTGGAATGAATTTGTTGTTGCCCTACAAGACGCCACCAGACGTGATGGCCACTGATTGCTTTGACGGTCTGCGGTTAACAATCAAAGAAGAAGAATAATTGTTGGCAATAACATATTTACAGTTGGCCATCTCCGTGCCTGATTGTAAAGGTAGTAAGAACACATATGACTTCAACGTTGAGCCTTCATACAGCATGTAATTCACTGGTCAGGAACTAGTTGATTAACGCTTGACCTCTGCTGACTACTGTAATACTGTCTACTTTTCTGTAGTTGTTAATGGGCTGTTCTCAGTATATTCAATTTGGCTTCGAAATATTAGCTGGGTCACCACCAGTGCTGACAACTTATACTTAGCCATTAGAACTGATCTTTATAAAGTCTGCCCTATACGTCTGACACTGGACCACTGGTTCTAAACACTAGTCCTTGACTATCTGCACTTGATTAACTATTCGAGAGTTGACCTACCAAGGTTTCTGGAATGAAATGATGGCGATATACTTGGACACAGCTCGTCATGAAAACTATTTGTCATGAAAGCATCTTTCGTCTGTCTTCGTTTCTGCAAACTGCAGCGGTACCGTAAATATAATGGTACCTGAGCTGGCCATTACTTTATACATGGTCGTTATGGTAAGTCTTTCCTAACCTGCTCTCAGCTGACGACGAGTGAAGAGTGAACTAAAACTCTTCTGTCAGCGCACGGACTTCCCGCGTCTGTCGCTAATGACGTATGAACTAAGTCCCGCTACTCAATAATTATCCCTGTTATTCTAATCCCAGTTATCCCCCTTTCCTATCATTGAAGTTTCTGTTTGGGTGTATCATGCCTTTATTTTCATGCTTTTCGTAAATTACAAGAGGATTCTCCAAATACCAAGAGGTGTTTAATCTGTCATCTACTAAACTTATTGTTTCAAAGATGTAGTACTGTCATATATGGATAAGTTGATTCTCGACTTTCATGATCAAGAATATGGTCGACATTATGGAACCAGATCTCATACAAGATTATTATTATTTTTTTTTTTAATATTTTATTTTAACTTACAGCCTCTTAACAATATCTGTTGGATTTGGAATGAAGGCTTACCTCGCTGTACACGGTCTGTGTGTCAAATTCGCCGTTGCTGTATTAAACCGACGAGAAAATTAAAAGCACAGACATACGCACCGAGTCGGGGTATTTTAGGAACCGCTTAGATCACTAAGTTGGATTATAAATCAGAAAGTTAAAAACATAATCTTTCTTTATATTTTTTCAAACTGACCACAGTATTTACTTACGGGATCAAGAGATTACTTGTACAGGTAAGTTATCAAAACGGCTAGTTCTGAAAAGGTCGTCTAGCTTGTGCAGTGTTGGTAAATACGAAATCATAAAACAGGATTAGTAGTATCTATATGCCCGCATGATAAAGCTCTGAAAAGGACTTGTCCTGAAAAAAGATTTTTAGCTAAGCCAACACTCTGTGCCAGAGAACCAGTGGAACTGACAAATAAATACCAAATGTATTAAACAATTTTCATTTTCTTTTAGATATGTTCATTTACTGTTAAATGTATTCATTTACTGTTAAATATATTCATTTACTGTTAAATATATTCATTTACTGTTAAATATATTCATTTACTGTTAAATATTCATTTACTGTTAAATATATTCATTTACTGTTAAATATATTCATTTACTGTTAAATATATTCATTTACTGTTAAATACATTCATTTACTGTTACATATTACTTTATTGTTGAATATATTCATTTACTGTTAAATATATTACTTTACTGTTAATGTATTCATTTACTGATAATTAAATATATTCCTTTACTGTTAAATATATTCATTTACTGTTAAGTATAATACTTTATTGTTAAATATATTCATTTACCGTTAAATATATTCATTTACTGTTAAGTATATTCATCTACTGTTAAATATATTACTTTACTGTTAAATATATTCATTTAATGTTAAATATATTCATTTACTGTTAAGTATATTCATTTACTGTTAAATATATTCTTTTACTGTTAAATATATACTTTTACTGTTAAATATATTCCTTTACTGTTAAATATATTCATTTACTGTTAAATACATTACTTTACTGTTAAATATATTCATTTCCTGTTAAGAATATTACATTATTGTTAAATATATTCATTTACTGTTAAATATATTACTTTACTGTTAATATATTCATTTACTGATAATTAAATATATTCCTTTACTGTTAAATATATTCATTTACTGTTAAGTATAATACTTTATTGTTAAATATATTCATTTACTGTTAAATATATTCATTTACTGTTAAGTATATTCATCTACTGTTAAATATATTACTTTACTGTTAAATATATTCATTTACTGTTAAATATATTCATTTACTGTTAAGTATATTCATTTACTGTTAAATATATTCCTTTACTGTTAAATATATTCTTTTACTGTTAAATATATTCCTTTACTGTTAAATATATTCATTTACTGTTAAATACATTACTTTATTGTTAAATATATTCATTTCCTGTTAAGAATATTACTTTATTGTTAAATATATTCATTTACTGTTAAATATATTACTTTACTGTTAAATATATTCATTTACTGTTAAGTATATTCATTTACTGTTAAGTATATTACTTTACTGTTAAATATATTACTTTACTGTTAAATATATTCATTTACTGTTAAATATATTCATTTACTGTTAAATATATTCATTTAATGTCAAATATATTACTTTACTGTAAAATATATTCATTTACTGTTAAATATATTTCTTTACTGTTAAATATATTCATTTACTGTTAAGTATATTACTTTACTGTTAAATATATTAATTTACTGTTAAATATATTAATTTACTGTTAAGTATAATCATTTACTGTTAACAATATTACTTTACTGTTAAATATATTCATTTACTGTTAAATATATTCAATTATTGTTAAATACGTTTATTTACTGTTAAATATATTCATTTATTGTTAAGTGTATTCATTTACTGTTAAATCTATTACTTTACTGTGAAATATATTACTTTACTGTTAAATATATTACTTTACTGTTAAATATATGACTTTACTGTTAAATATATTACTTTAATGTTAAATATATTCATTTGCTGTTAAGTATATTCATTTACTTTTAAATATATTCCTTTACTGTTAAATATATTCATTTAAATATATTACTTTACTGTTAAATATATTCATTTAGTGTTAAGTATATTCATTTACTGTTAAATATATTTATTTACTGTTAAATATATTGCTTTACTGTTAAATATATTCCTTTACTGTTAAATATATTACTTTACTGTTAAATATATTTATTAACTGTTAAATATATTCATTTACTGTTAAATATATTACTTTACTGTTAAATATATTTACTTTACTGTTAGATATATTCCTTTACTGTTAAATATATTTAATTTACTGTTAAATATATTCATTTCTATTAAATGTATTCATTTACTGTTAAATATATTCATTTACTGTTAAATATATTCATTTACTGTTAAATATATTCATTTACTGTTAAATATTCATTTACTGTTAAATATATTCATTTACTGTTAAATATATTCATTTACTGTTAAATATATTCATTTACTGTTAAATACATTCATTTACTGTTACATATTACTTTACTGTTGAATATATTCATTTACTGTTAAATATATTACTTTACTGTTAATATATTCATTTACTGATAATTAAATATATTCCTTTACTGTTAAATATATTCATTTACTGTTAAGTATAATACTTTATTGTTAAATATATTCATTTACCGTTAAATATATTCATTTACTGTTAAGTATATTCATCTACTGTTAAATATATTACTTTACTGTTAAATATATTCATTTAATGTTAAATATATTCATTTACTGTTAAGTATATTCATTTACTGTTAAATATATTCTTTTACTGTTAAATATATACTTTTACTGTTAAATATATTCCTTTACTGTTAAATATATTCATTTACTGTTAAATACATTACTTTACTGTTAAATATATTCATTTCCTGTTAAGAATATTACATTATTGTTAAATATATTCATTTACTGTTAAATATATTACTTTACTGTTAATATATTCATTTACTGATAATTAAATATATTCCTTTACTGTTAAATATATTCATTTACTGTTAAGTATAATACTTTATTGTTAAATATATTCATTTACTGTTAAATATATTCATTTACTGTTAAGTATATTCATTTACTGTTAAATATATTACTTTACTGTTAAATATATTCATTTACTGTTAAATATATTCATTTACTGTTAAGTATATTCATTTACTGTTAAATATATTCCTTTACTGTTAAATATATTCTTTTACTGTTAAATATATTCCTTTACTGTTAAATATATTCATTTACTGTTAAATACATTACTTTATTGTTAAATATATTCATTTCCTGTTAAGAATATTACTTTATTGTTAAATATATTCATTTACTGTTAAATATATTACTTTACTGTTAAATATATTCATTTACTGTTAAGTATATTCATTTACTGTTAAGTATATTACTTTACTGTTAAATATATTTATTTACTGTTAAATATATTCATTTACTGTTAAATATATTCATTTACTGTTAAATATATTCATTTAATGTCAAATATATTACTTTACTGTAAAATATATTCATTTACTGTTAAATATATTTCTTTACTGTTAAATATATTCATTTACTGTTAAGTATATTACTTTACTGTTAAATATATTAATTTACTGTTAAATATATTAATTTACTGTTAAGTATAATCATTTACTGTTAACAATATTACTTTACTGTTAAATATATTCATTTACTGTTAAATATATTCAATTATTGTTAAATACGTTTATTTACTGTTAAATATATTCATTTATTGTTAAGTGTATTCATTTACTGTTAAATCTATTACTTTACTGTGAAATATATTACTTTACTGTTAAATATATTACTTTACTGTTAAATATATGACTTTACTGTTAAATATATTACTTTAATGTTAAATATATTCATTTGCTGTTAAGTATATTCATTTACTTTTAAATATATTCCTTTACTGTTAAATATATTCATTTACTGTTAAATATATTACTTTACTGTTAAATATATTCATTTAGTGTTAAGTATATTCATTTACTGTTAAATATATTTATTTACTGTTAAATATATTGCTTTACTGTTAAATATATTCCTTTACTGTTAAATATATTACTTTACTGTTAAATATATTTATTAACTGTTAAATATATTCATTTACTGTTAAATATATTACTTTACTGTTAAATATATTTACTTTACTGTTAGATATATTCCTTTACTGTTAAATATATTTAATTTACTGTTAAATATATTCATTTCTATTAAATGTATTCATTTACTGTTAAATATATTCATTTACTGTTAAATACATTCATTTACTGTTAAACATATTCATTTACTGTTAAATATATTCATTTACTGTTAAATATATTCATTTGCGCTGTAAAATTCAACATGGAATTGGCCTAATTATTGTATTGAATAGCTAGGGCATTTGGTATACGTTTTTTAGTACATCTTTACTTTTGCCGCCTGAATAAATTATACACAATTGGCCACACCAAATTGAGATACCATCTATTCACCAAGCTAAAGATATGAACCAAAAATCAGTGTAACTATGGCACTGCTTCAAATTTGGCCAACATATGCGGAACAGAGAAAACGCATATGGCCGACACCAGTACCATTCGTGGAAAAGCTCCACGGAGATTCCAATAGTCTCAAACTGACTACGGCTTTCTTTGAAAACATTCAAGTAGATGTCTGAGAGTGGACGAAGAAGAATAAGAACACACGTGATACACTTAACTTAGTTGTCAACTCTGACGTACTCTGCAACTTTTAAACGCCACTAAATATCCAACAATGAACTATTTATCAATACAGAATACAACGTAGCGCCGTCAGCGCCAAAATAAGCGTTCATCATGTACTTCTAGAACATAATGTAATCTAAAATATACCAGAGAAACGCGTCTATGACCAGCGCTCTTACATGTACTTCTAGAACATAGTGTAATCTAAAATATACCAAAGACACACGTCTATGACCAGCGCTCTTACATGTACTTCTAGAACATACTGTAATCTAAAATATACCAGAGAAATGCGTCTATGACCAGCGCTCTTACATGTTTTAAAAATGACATCACTTCTGCATTCCATCATGCAGGTCTCTTGTATTATGCTTTGTTTTCATGTCTTCTATTTCCTTTCATTTTGTTTCTAAGTAAATGTTCTTTTGTGTGTCATTTTTCTTTGTCTATTATTATTTATTGTTGAGCGTTTTACTTATGATGTAGTTTGTCATTCACACGTGAAGACTTCTTTGTATCGAGATCGCACGGGCTATCCTATATTATCTTCTACAGCACAGTACCAGGTAAAAAAGGCAGAACCAGAAGAAAATAAAGTAACTGATTGAAACAATAACAGTCATAGCCTTGATGATGTCACGGAGTGTTTTGAGGGTGTCTCTTCTCCATGTCGTGTAGTGACCATATCGTTTTGTTTTTTTCACAAATAGAGAACATTCTCTGAGTTTGTGACGTAAACAAGAGGACAATGTAAGACAAAAAATTAAGATCAAATCGAGTGAGGACTTGTTAATTTCAATCTACTAATACATGATTGTGTAATCGGGTTTTACAAAGGGGTTTAAAAAGTAAGAAAGAGTGGAATAAAGGGAAATAATCATGACTTGAGGTACAGTGGGACAAAAGAGTTATTACCCCTCTTGTTTTGGACAGTTAGAAAGGGCACCTGGTTCAAGAACGAACGAACAAACGAAATCTTTATTTCATCAGGGTAAAGAAATAGACATAATTGCCTTTTTACAATTCTGCCCAGCAATACAATTTTAGCGTTTTACAAATTAAAATATTAACAACTTCTGACAGGATTCATTAATATTATCACCACAATCAGAAACTGAGCATACACAAGTACATTTACTCATAGTCATTCACGCACATAGAGAGAAGGAGAGAGAGAGAGAGAGAGAGAGAGAGAGAGAGAGAGAGAGAGAGAGAGAGAGAGAGAGAGAGAGGTCAAGCAATAAAGTTTCTTAATATTAAAAATTCAATTTAAAATTGAAAATATTACAATGACAGTTAAATGCTTATTGAAACGTTGAAATAACTGAAACAGAATTGTCGTTAAATGTGTGTACACAATTTCATGACATGTGAATGCAGATGTCTTTTGAATGAGATGTAATTATCAGTTTTGACAGACTTGGGTAGGGAATTCCATGCTAAAGCACCTGCATAACTAAAACAACTTTGGAAGAAGTCAGTTCGAGGTTTTGCAAGGTCCAAAAGTAGGTCGCCACGTATAAAATATGAGCAGTACTTACAGCGAAAGAACATTTGCAAGTATGAAGGCGTTCTGCCGTGTAAAATTTGATGCACAAACAGGAGATCTTGGAAGAAGAAGAATTTTTTAAGAGGAAGAACATTCAGCTGTGAAAATAGCTGAGCACTGGGATACACAGTAGACACCTTTGAAGACCTACTTCAAGTTTTCTTGAGTTTTGGCCACTGTCGGACCACTACTGCAAAGCAGGAGAGGCAACCCATGACAATTGTGCTTGTGCATTTGATGCTGACCACATCACCCCTAGTGTGCCGATGGTCAAGAAAATATGGGCCTAACACCATATTCCCAATATGCCTCAATGGGCGTGTAACGGGATCCTTTACCTTTATTTGATCTCACATAACGCTGACAGTTGGCCTTGGTCACAAGGGGAATCTGGTAATGTAGATTTAAGACTGTTACTTCTACCAGAAAGTAATTGCTGAATTCTGTCCAAGTGGTGTGAATTATGTTTATTTGCTAGAATGCTAATTGCTTTCCACATAACTTTACTGTTTGTTTTGTTCTGAACTAAAAGTTTAAAGTATGTTTTCTTTTCTGTACGTATTAAATAGTGTACCTTGTGTCTGTATGTGTTAAAGTCCTTATTTTTGTTTAGCTCGATTTGGCTGTATCATGGCTTCTAACACTTCATGTCTGATCCAAGGAGATTTGATCTATCGTTTCACACGAACTTCTGTAATTGATGCCTGGTTATCAAACACAAATCTAAAGATACGTGTCCAGTGAGCGATGACGTCATTGGGATCAGAAAGCTGGTAAAGGTTGGCAAAAGATGTAGCTCGCAAATCCTGTAGAAATAGTTCATGGTTTACATTTTTGAAACTTCTAAATTTAATACTTATATGTTTATTTCTGGGCGCTTTATATGTATTCTTTGACCACATGCAACATATTCTTTAGTGGTCACTCATTGTGATAATAGGAACAGAGCATTCTATAATGTTTTCTGCACAGGTAACGTAGATGTAATCAGTTGTTGTGGATAATTATTTTGTTACTCTGGTAGGATGGCTGACTATTTGTTTTACGTTGTATGATAGCATGATGTTTCCCGACGTTTGATTTCCGTTGTGCATGTCGATGTTGAAATTGCCCAGAAGAATAATTTCTTTGGCAGTGGTAAATTTACTTTAACCATCATAGTGGTGAGATCTTCATACCAGATGGTTCCTACACTGGGATTTCGATACTGATACCCGACTAGAAATTGTCCCTGACGTAGTATTTTTATTTCTCACCATATGCACTCGGTCTCTGCTGTCTCTAAATCGCTTCTGCGGCGATAACCAATAGAAGTGGAAATGTATACTTCTAAACCTGTTTCTAGCTTTCTTCTTGAGTCTCGCCGAATAGTTTTAAAGCCATTTAGTGCAATATCGTCATTTGATATTTTGTCATTTAAACGACTTTTGGAAAGTCCAAAGAACATGAAAATTTTGATTCAGAATTCGTGTAAGCTCAAGAAGTTTGCCCAGTAGATGGTAAATGTTCAGATGGCCCAGCGGTAGACCATCCTTAGTTAGCCATTGTTTCTGATTTGTATATTTTATTTTGAAGAAAGGTTTAAAAATATCAATAAAAAAAGCATGTTTTCACGAAAATGACAAATATTTAAACTAATTAACTTTACCAAGTAAGTGAAAGTTAAAAATGCTAATTTTTAACATTCGAAACACTTGGCTTAGACAATACTAACAATTAAAATTACCTGAAATTGTCATGAGAGTATGAAAATAGTCACGCAAAAACAGGCACGCACAGTTTCACACCACAACACTCAAAATCTAACAAAGTAATTAAAGGAACACAGAGAAGATACGAATTTAAAATAATCAAAAATCAACCAAGTAAAAATCTGTTAAAGGAATGTAGCCAATGAAATGAGAGTGTTCCAATAAAGTAACAAAGTACGTATTACTTTAGGCATTACAGTAATCAACTAAATTGCAGGGGAGAGACGGCTTTGGTCGCAGGGATTAAGTCAGTGAAAAGAGGGAGCGGCATGCTACCCTATAGTCTGTCTTTCTTTGGCTTGGCTTCAGTCCGGTACTCTGACCTGCAGAGATTGTCTGATGTTGTCGTCTAAGTGAATAGTGGGTCGTCCTGGAAGTCTGGCTCTATGGCTCTTGGCTTTGCATATTTGTCGTGGTAGCCGGTCTTCCCCCCATTCTGCTGACATGACCAAACCATTGTTAATAAACTGTAATTATCCTTCATAACTTACAATTTTATAACTAATTGTTATGCTTTTTCTCTTAAATTCAATATGTTTGTATGTCTTACTGCGTAAAGAGAACTTTTATACTTTTGTTTTAGCTTTCTCTCTATCGGTAAGGTAAAACATAAACATAACTATTGCACGGAAACAAGCAGTTTAAAATAAAAACCATAAATAGACTAGGTAAATGATATTGACTGATCATACCATAATAAACTGTATCATTATTTTGGTCACACTTTACATCTTGTAAGTCGAGGACATAAGTATCCATATAAGAACAACGAAACATCTTTACAACAACAAATATTTAGTTGATCAAAAGAACATAGCTTACACAAAGTAGAAAACAAAGTCCTTATACATAGAAACAGAAGTCGAGATAAGCTTCTATTTTATTTGTAACTACTCTTTCTCTCCTTGTGTAATATGCATGTAGGCTCGCATCTGTAAGAAGGCTGATTGTGTCTATGATATGGTCAAACTGTATGATCATGTGACTGATGAAGAGCGTGTTATAGCGCAGATAACGCATAATGACGATCAAGAGATTTCATTCATGGACTGATATTAAATATCGCCGTATAGAGTGTAATAATTATATATATTAATTAATTTGTTTTACCCATCAAGTGTAAAATTTATAAATTACTGTTATTATGTTTAAAGAATAAGTAAGCAAACCTACAACACTTACTTTATGTTAACTCAATTTCAAAGAAGTAATAAAGTTTATACACATTTTAATTGAGAAACATTAAAGTTTATTCTATTAAAGTATAAGACTAATTCAAAAAATATATTCATTTTTTCTACACTATTAGTTCACTTGTTAAAAGTTATCTCCCGTATCTACGTATGTTTATAGGTAATACATTAAAAATCTGTTATCCAATACCATAATTCCCGCCGTAAGTACGTCGGTCGGTCGGTCACATCATGCACACCGTCATTTGCGCACTTCTCTATTTTCGAGAGTGCGTCAACTTTCAACCACAGTGAACGGAGTGCTACTGTGGTTGAAAGTTAGACAATAATTGTATTGTTTCTCTAATATGTACTCTCCCGAAAATAGAAAAGTACGCAAAGGACGGTGTGCATGAACAGTTTGATTATGAAAAGTCAATATTTTAAAAGATGCACGAACAATTACGAGACATGTTGTCATAAAAGAATTGTTAGTTATTTAGTTAATTTCCGGTCCATTAGATCATTATCACTGCTCCACGTGTCATTTAGGAAGGATACTCCATGTCGTCATGCTTAATACATCCATGTAATTTTCACTACAAATATCTAAAGACGGTCGCCTGCAATGAAATGACCACAGTAGTAATAGCGCCGTCTGTAATACGTGTAACAGAAACAACACACTATATATAAAAACTTGTCAATTTTGGCGGGTTATTGCTAGTATATAGTATATACAGTAACATGTGAATAATGCCTGTAACTTCGCTACGTCATGTCACGATTGTCTTATGCAGGTACGAGAAGCATACCACAATGATACTATAAATAAATAAGGAAATCTTCCCTGCCATTTACACGTAATATAAGAACATCGTGCAGATTAATCAACCAGGCGGTCACAAAATGGCTTATAAGAGTCTGTCAGAGTAAAGAGGCAAGACACCAATTCTGAAGAAAGTCTGAGAAGATAGATTAAGATGAGAATTAAAAAGACTGTAGAGGTTGAGACTTATAGCTTCAAGGGTGAAAACCTAGATTGACTCTCCCTCGCCACCTATGACCTGTTTTTATAGCTACTGCCTCACCACCTCTTGCTCAGCTGAGATAAGGTTTACACTAATTACTATCGACAGACACAACTGTACAGTTAAAGAATACAGGTACAGTATAGTAAAAGACAAACTGATTCAGTGCACATTTATAATTTTATGAAACAAAATGTTTTTTTACCACAGTGATAAACAAAATAACGTGCGAGTTCGCACAACCTGGAAAATAAGAACAAATAAATGAATGACACAACTATCAAATTACCACGCTCTCTTCCACATCGACACGAAACAAGTACGGTTAAAACAATTAAACTGGGGGGGGGGGGGGTTCTCTATGTAAGAGCCACCTCCCAGTGAACACTACTATTACTAACTAAATACACTGTGAGCAACCCCTAGCCCATATCAGTAAGGAATCAGCAACTGGTACAGACAGACACATTTACATACATAGGATGCATAGTAACACCAGACGGCGGGGCAGGCAAAGACATCAACATCAGAATGAATAAGGCAAGAACAGCCTTTTTTAGCCTAAACAACATCTGGAAGTCCTCTCAATACAGCACAAACACAACACTAAGATTATATCAGAGATGTGTGCTTTGTGTGCTTCTCTATGGTGCGGAATGCTGGAGAGTTACAGAGAAGGAAATGTCGAAATTGTCGTCTTTTCACACAATATGCCTAAGAAAAATTCACCGAATCTTTTGGCCGAATTCCATCACCAACCAAGATCTGTTTACTCGGAGCAAGCAAGAGGACATGCACACCATCATAGCTGGCAGACGCTGGAGCTGGGTTGGCCATGTCCTCAGAAGAGACCCCGATGCCATCACAAGAACAGCTATGCTATGGACCCCTGAAGGAAAATGAAAGAGAGGCCGACCAAAAACTACCTGGCGGAGGACTGTGGTGGCTGAGATGCAAAGAATGAACGAGAGTTGGGGCACTGTACAAAGGATAGCCACCGACCGAGCAAAGTGGAATAAATTTGTTGTTGCCCTACAAGACGTCACTAGGCGTGATGGCCACTGACTGCTTTGACGGTCGGTGGCTAAGGATCAAAGAAGAAAAGAAGAAACTGTGGAGTCCCATACACCACAACGCTACACTCCACTAGTTTTCACTATGTCCCGTTTAACGAGATCTCCAAAACGACACACAGTTTGCTGGGAGGACAACATTAGACACTTCCTGAAGGACCGAGGACTGGACTGGAAACAGTTTACATGATAATATGGCGCTCTCTCTCTGGCTAACCTCTACACCCTAAGGTGGAAAAGGTTTGTGTCGTTTGGTTTTTGAGGACCATCTTAACTGTACACGGACAACTCCATCAGTGCTCCGATCTCCTTCCTTAGATCTCACACGGACAACTCATTCAGTGCTCCGATCTCCTCCCTTAGATCACACACGGACAACTCCATCAGTGCTCCGATCTCCTCCCTTAGATCTCACACGGACAACTCCATCAGTGCTCCGATCTCCTCCCTTAGATCTCAAGGAGGATATCAGCACAGTGCACGAACTCCAAAGCACAGGCGAGAATCCCAAATGTGTGTATTTAGGAATCATACATTCTATAAATATTTTTTATCGGATAGGTTTTCCTAATTTTGTATATTCTGCTAGAGCAAGGGCCGTAAGGCCTACTCTTTACGATTTCCAATTGCCAGGGAATTTTTAACGTGTGTAGCTTGCACTCGGAACCTACTATTTGTTCGTCGTTATCCGAGAAGGCTAGGCATCCAATAACACTACCCAGGGGATCATCGGGAGTATGACTTGATTAGGACCCAGTGGGACCTAAGACGCGTCAACAGTGAGGAATGCAGTTAGCGACCCATAGCTAAACTGCTTGCGTCAGGGTCAGCGAACCAGAGATGACCAAGACACCACCTCCAAGTGGTGGTCCGGGAAACAGGCTACATCACTACAGTCTGGCTGAGTAAGTAGGGATCGAAGAGGGAAGGCTAACCCGGTCCCAAAAATGCCGTGCTGAAGACGGATGTGTCGGCCGAAAGGCGCAGATATCGCATCTTCGCTGTAAACGGACACAACGCAACCAACGTCCTTTTCAGGGCAAACGAAGAAGAAGAAGAAGGACCAAGTGGTTCTGAAAAAAATCCATCATAGATATTCCCTAGACTGGGAACCGAACCCTATACCTTTATAATTAGAGGCGGACGCCATATATCTTATTCACTTCGGCCCCCAGGGTAGAGGAGAAAATACTAAGTAAGAAAATGTGTTTAAAAGATTGTCGAAGTGCGCTATTTGGCGCTGATGAAACTTTTCGGTGCCCACATCTGCCAGGGAAAACTGTGTTAGGATTTAATGCCAATCATTGAAAGTGGCAGAGCATATAAGTGTTCACTACTTTAACACGTGCATCAAACTCCAAATAATTTAAAGTCTTTTTACTCTAAACATAAAACACACAATAACATTTTAACAATATAAAACATGTACTAATAAAAATAAGTCAATTATTTTTGCCTTTAATAATTTTGTCTAAAAAAATTCATAAAGTTAAAAAAAAAATGAAAATTTGTTATTTATTATGATTTTTGTTAATAATTAAATTGTTTCCCTTTGGAAGTAAATAGGATGCTTTCCCATAACGTCCTTGTCTCTGCTGGTTAAGTTTTTTTTCTTCTTTTTGTTTCACTTATTTCTGAGATTCGACATCCGGTCAAAACCTGACAAGAGGTGTGATATCTCGGTTATAAGAGGGGTATATTGTGCGCATTTTTATTACATTTTGCTGTACTGTTATTTCTGTCCTTTTTTATTTAATTACACTGGCTAACAAAAAAAAAATTTTTGTTTCTTTCTCTAACATTTCTATGTTTTTCTGGTCAATTTTAATGCGCTGTTTTTAAATCTGCAAACCGTTTTTCTCTATCAGGTCGGGATCTCTAGAAATACGCAATTGAAGTTTTTTAACAACGCGTACAGTATTAAATCATTCGTACAAGAAGTATAACAGTTATGTAGGCTTGAATTTCTTTGCAGTCGACTTTCGTCGGTGAATGGCATGTGGTACATCGTGATGAAGCATCCAACAATAATCGGCAAGCATGGTCACACTCCACCGTCCTTGATAACGTGACTCCATTACGGCGATATCTTGATGGAATCGTTCTCTATGTTCATCGCTGACTTCGCCAAGGTTGTCAGGGAAAAAGTCAAGATGCGAATCGAGCAAATGGATTTTGAGAGACATGTTACAGCCCATAATTCTGTATGCATCTATACACTGCTTAACAATATGCACATAGTCGACAGATTTGTGATTTCCCAGAAAGTTATCGACGATCGATTTGAATGCCATCCATGCGTGAAGTTCACTACTATGTAGCAAGTTCTCGAATTGTTTGTCTGCAATAACTTTCCTAATCTGAGGTCCTACAAAGATACCTTCCTTTATCTTTGCATCGCTAACTTGCGGAAACCTTTCTCGAAGATAAATGAAAGCTTTGCTCGTTTTATCTAACGCTTTTACGAAATTCTTCATGAGCCCCAACTTTATATGTAACGGTGGTAAAATGATGCTGTCTTTGTTAACTAATGGCTCGTGTATTACATTTTTATGCCCGAGCTGCATACGATCCCTGATAGGCCACACCTTTCTTGCATAATGTTCCTGTCTGTTGCGGCTATCCCATTCACATAGGAAGCAACAAAATTTAGTATACCCAGTCTGCATGCCCGTGAGAATTGCAATGACCTTTAGGTCTCCACAAATCCGCCATTGGTAGTCATTGTACTTTATTTTTGCCAAAAGTATAGCCATATTGTCATAAGTTTCTTTCATATGAACAGAGTAGGCGACTGGAATTTATGAAAATAAATTTCCGTTATGCAATAACACGGCTTTTAGACTAGTCTTGGAAGAGTCGATGAAAAGTCACCATTCGTTGACTATGTGCTCATGACCGAGGTGCACCATTAGACCGTTTACATCTTTGCAATAGCAAATGTCATCATCCATCTCAAAGTATTGAACAAGTTCTCTGTGTCTATGACGAAATTTAGATATCGGAGTATTGGGCGCTAAAAGATTCCATCTTTGAGTCGCGAACCGAGTAATTCCGCTTGTCCTTTGGTAAGAGCGAGATCACGTATTAGATCTGAAAGTTCTGAATGGTTAATTAAGTGAACACCATCATTCACCGGTATATAATCCGAGTCAGAATTAGTTTCTAAAGCAGGTAAACTATCACTTTCTGATGGTTCATTCACGTCCAACGGATATTGTTCTGGTGGAACTGGGATCAGAACGTGATTGGATCATGAGGCACTGGTTTCGAAACCGATTCAATATTTGGATAAACCACATACTTTCTAGTTTTAAAAGTGAAACAATGGATATTTTTCAAGCAGAAGTAACAATCAGTAGCTAGATTTGTCGGTTAACGCCATATTACTGGCACTCCAAAAGGCATCGACTTATGTGATAAGGGTGGATTTGAGCTGAAATGATAACTTGCCACCCCTATCGACACCTGGTATTAAAGTGCAAGATGTAGGTGTCTTCTCTGATTTAGAATGTTGCTGTGTGTGTTGCAGTAGAACAGTTCATAGGGTACACCACAGGCAACATGACGTGTAGAGTCATAGAAATGGTAACTTCGCTTTAGTTTTATACCATTTATTGCACGCCACAAAACAGTCATGATATTTATGTCATCATCAGCATAGTATAACGAATGCAGCATTCAAAATCATATTAACTGATAGTCATGTAGGATTCAATACTCAATAGTTGTATTGTAAACAGATATCATAAAGTTCTGGTTCGTGAAGCTGTATCAATAATATATATAACTTCTGCAACAGTCAGCTGCAGATCTTCAATGTTCATAGACAACAATAAATACTCCCTTTCTGATGCTAGCAGATCAGATGTATACAATAAGTCCGTTTACTGTCTGCACGTGAATAGCATACTGGGCATATAGGTCATACCGACCTTTATAACGTTTCTAAGTCTAACCATCTGACTTGGACGTGATCTCTGATATAACGAATCCTGGAACACAGACAATAGTCTTGTTGGTCTAGAGCGACCCATATATATATATAACTAGTTCAGGTATAAAGATACCGGTGACTTAATCCTAGTCAAAGTACCTCTCCATTTTGAATCACACAGGCGAGCAAAAAGGCGACAAAATGACGAACCTCTAGATGATAGCATAAAGTTCGATACAAGAGGAATTACCTTATTTCGGAAAATCAACCATGAACATATGCCTCCAGGCAGGCTTGAATAATACTGGGAAATAGTCTAGTTAGCTAACTAACTCACAAAGACAATGTATTTCCCTCAGAGAATCACAAGACGCAGGTTGCGTCCGCTCGCTACTCAGACCATTACTAAACTCCCTAGCTGGGCGGAACACACAGAACGAACTCCCAGTTTTTGACATGCGCAGAACTCATCTACGTGAGTATCAATTCACACAAAGCGATTTTAAGAACATTCGAGATAAAAGTCTTACACAGTCGCGCCTTTTATGGACATGAACAGAAAAGTTAAGACATGTTTCAGACATCTACAACAGTTGACTGATACTACCAAATAAGGAGATATGGTCACGCTTCGTTCAAGAAATTATAGACCGAACGTGTTTCTATACAAGAGAAGGCAAACTCCTAAAAAATTGTAGTCTCGATAACTCGGGTGATGTCCCTTTGACTGTAAAAAACATAATACACATTTCAGTCAAAAAATGATCATACATACGAAAAATGATCATACAAAGACTTTGCAAAAAGTAATTATTTGTGCGTAACATTACCGCACCCTCCCGGGAAAAAAAAAGAAACATTTTTTTTTTCAAATCCTGGAGCCGGAAAAAAATCTAGGCTCCTAACGCACGTATGATGCGCGGATAAATACCTAACCAAAGAGCTCAACACTTGGAGCGAAACTGAGATCATATCCCAGGTCATTAGAGAAAAAATTTATCTAAGTATACGCGTATATATCCCAGGAAGGTGCCACCAACACACGCCACAATGATGGCAACATCACAATAAAAGTCAAATTATTCTCATACCAATATATGAAATTAAATATATTATTATGATATCATATAATGTGTTGTGCAAACAGCGGTGTAATATATTAATATACCGCACTATTTTATTACATTATATAATGCATCAGTAACTAATAAGTAATACATGTGTTGATCTTCGTTGACATAAACATTCAATAGAAGAAGATGTGGACATCATCCGCTCCCAATCTAGGACAGGACTTGATATCCTCAAAGTTCCACAATGGACACAATCTCGCATCTTCAATGATGTGCTGCGAAAATATCAATAACACAAATCTTAAAAACAACTGGTAAATCTCTTAATACAATCCTGAAAATAATTTATTTAAATGTGGCCGAGTGATCTTTTGGCCCGTATATCACTAACTAAGCCTTCTTAGATAACATGGTACAATGTTATAAATTTCCCTCAAAAAAAAAGTGAGAAAAAATCTACTAACATGACTTTATAACATTGGACTGTATATCAGGAAATATATATATATATGACAGAAGATCATGTGGAATCGTGTGGGCATCTGGACAGAATGTCTGCCATCACATTATCCGAACCACGGATAGCTCGAACCGAGAAATGAAATGGTTGAAGAGCTATGGCATAACGAGTGGACCTCGAGCTCTTCAAGTTTTTGCTCTGAATAGCAGTAAGCGCTTTCTGGTCGGTTTCCACAATGAAATGTGCGCCTAGAAGAAATCTTTGTAACTTCAGAATAGACCATACCATAGCCAATAACTCACGGTATAAAACCGAGTAATTCTTTTCTGCAGCATTTAATTTCCTAGAGATATACATCACCGGATGCAGAGTATCAGAATACTCCTGCATTAGTGCTGCCCCAATCCCAGTTGACGAGGCGTCACTTCGAAGAACAAAAGTCTTCTCAATAGTAGGTAACCTAAGAATAGGTGGAGATGAAAATAGGGCTTTAACCTGGTCCAATGAGGATTGACATTCTTTAGACCAGCGGATCAGATTAGGCGACCCTTTCTTCAATAAAGTAGAAAGCGGTGCCATAATGGAGGACAGATTCGGAATGAATCGTCCGTAGAATTGGATCAAACCTAATAGAAACCTTACTTGTTTCTTCGTTTTAGGGACCGAAATGTTAAGTATTTTTGAAACATTGTGGTCCTCTGTCTTTAAAAGACCACGACCAACACGATGACCTAGAAAAGAAATCTCACTAAATCCTATAAAGGCTTTAGAGGGTTTTGCAGTCAAGTTATACTCGCGAAGAGTAGACAGTAATTCGTATAAACCCAAATAGTGATCTTCCCAGGAATCACTGAATAGGCAGATATCATCTAGGTATGCTATGACATCTGTACGATATGCGAGAATTCGCCGCATCATGTGTACGAATGTAGCAGGGGCGTTCATAAGACCAAAAGGCATGAAATTCCATTGGAATAAACCCCTAGGCGTAGAAAAAGCTGTAAAAGGTTTGGCACGTTCAGTTAGCGGGACTTGCCAATAACCTTTAGACAAATCTAGTTTGGTAAAGAATCTAGAATTAGAAAGTTTATTGAGTAGCTCTTCTAATGAAGGCATAGGTTCAGCATTGAACTTCGTAACTTGGTTCAATTTGCGATAATCTACGCAAATGCGAATGTTATTATCCTTCTTTCGAACAATAACCATAGACGAAGAGTATGCTGAAGTGGATGGTTCAATGATTTCCAAACGTATCATTTCATCCAATTCTTTTTCGACTTGAGACTGGAAATGGATAGGTATTGGATAGGGTCTGACTCTGATAGGATTATGATCAGTTAGCACAATGTCATGTTCAATGACATGTGTGTGTCCCGGGATGTCTGTAAGAACATCCTGAAATGTTTGCAACATCGAAGAAACTTGTCGATGTTCCTCAGCGGAAAGATTTGGAGAAACGGTCACGTTTTTCCAAGATTCCGTAGAATAAAGTGGGACCATAGAAAGAGGAAGATTGACATCAGAAAAAGTAGTTTCCTCATCCTGTATAACTGACAGAGATGAGTACTGACCATGAGGTACTTGAGAATTGTTCGTTGCCTGGAAAATAGGCTGCAAATAGTCAGGTCTTTCATAAAATTCCGTGAGCATATTTATGTGGAAAGTTTTATGCTTTCCATCAATATCGACAACATAGTCGACATCAGAAATTTTGGAGACTATTGCATATGGACCTTTCCATGCAATTAGAAGTCTGTTCTCCCTTGAAGGAAGTAGAACGAGAGCTTTGTCACCTGGACAAAGTTGTCGTAGACATCTATTCTTATTTGCAAACTGCCTTGCCTTTTCTTTAGCAAATTCGGAAGACGAAGTTGCTAGTTTGCATGCCTCGATGATCTTTTGCCTAAGAGCAATGACGTATTCATAAGAAGATTGAGTCTCATCGCTAATATTATTGGCAGTGATTAGATCGTGAAGTAAAGACATAGGGCCGCGCGGTTGCGCGCCAAAGACAAGTTCAAACGGGGAAAACCCTGTATGTTCATTGGGGACCTCTCTATACGCAAAGAGAGCCGCGGGTAAGACCCTGTCCCAATCCTGAGGATGATCCTCAGTTATTTTACCAAGTAAAGTTTTCAGAGTTCTATTTAAACGTTGGACCAACCCATTAGACATTGGGTGATAGATACTGCTGAGAGACCTTTTAATGTGTAGCATAGACATTACCTGTGACATAGTGTCTGATATAAGTTGAGTGCCATGGTCTGACAATATTTCTCCGGGAAAACCCAAGCGAGAAAATATCAGCCAAAGAGCGTCTGCGATATCAGCAGTTGAGATGCTCTTGAGAGGTATTGCCTCTGGCCAACGTGTGCACATATCGACACATGTAAGAATAAATTGATGTCCTCTAGCTGACTTAATTCTAAAAGGACCGATAATATCTATTGCCATTTTTTTGAAAAGGGCGAATAGGAATGTCAGCAGCCTGGATAGGCGCAGCATGTCGTGGTCCTTTAGATTTGACCTCCTGACATACTTTGCAAGAGCGACAGTACATTCGTATGTCCTTGCTCACAAATGGCCAAAAGAAAGCCGCAAGAACTCTCGACTTTGTACGGGAAAAACCATAATGTCCAGCACATTGCGAGTCATGAGCATGTTGCAATATTTGCAATCTCATGCTCTTAGGCACAAGAATTTGTGAATGAGTGGACGTAGTCGAGTCTTGTACTATACGTACAAGTACGCCGTTCTTCATAGAAATCCAAGACTTTCTATTAGTATTTTGATTAGGATCACCTTTCTTTGCTAGAATGAAGAATTTTTGTAAAGAAGGATCTTCTTCTTGCAATTTGATAAATGAGTCACGTGTAATAGTCAAGTGACTATCTTGGTCATTTACTTCATCATTATTAGTTAATGAAGTTTGAGGTGGATCCAGAGCATGTGCTCTTGTGACCACCGCATTGGTAGCTTCAATGTTTTGCTCTTCCCAAACAGCAATCTGCTGTGGGGTACATTCCCTAACTCCGTGAATACGACCAATAATAAGGTCCGCAATAGGATTTGGAAGTAGACACGCGTGGACCTCTCCCGTGAAGAAAGGAGTAGCAATATGTATTATAGCAGTAGGATACTTTTCCAACGTGCCACCAAATGTGACACATTTGATGACCTTTCCTGTAGCACAGGATGGATCTACAAGAGATTGCCTAACGCCGACAGTAGTACATCCAGAATCAAACAACACCGAGACTGGATTACTATTTACAAGCCCCTTATGTAATATAAGAGAACCTCTCCCATCATGAGCAACATTAGCAGGAAGAGCGGGCAAAGGATGACCACAGCTTAGAGTACTAATGGTTTTCGGATCAAATAAAGTACTGCATTGGATACATTTATTTGCCCTACCAAAATCAAAAGATGAGCATCCGATAGCATTATGGTCTTTATCATTAGTAACCTGTTTATCTGCTCCCTGAGATTCTTGTTGAACAGAGTTTGTCTGCTGATATCTTTTTCTCTTATGTTGCGATCTACCGCGACCATTATTGCCTCTGCAATTATCATTAAAGTCCCTACTGTAATTTTTATCCTGGTTTGAGTTCCAGTTTCCATAACTGTCATTACCATCTCTATGCTGTTGAGAACCTCTATTATCTTGGTATTGAGGTCTGTGCGAAAAATATTTTCCTCTATACCGATTACCTTTGTGGAAATTTCTAAAGTTAACCGGAGTAGAATAACGTGTAGTATTAGGTTGTCTCCAGTTCTGGGAAGAAGAATCACCGTGGAATTGATTACTATGATTCTGGGCATAATTACGGTTACTCTTTTTATTGAAATTTTGCTGGCTACCCTGAAATTTACGCATAAAATTTGGGCCATAAGGTGCTGCCGAAGCAACTGGCAGACCTTCTTTCACCTTAGAGTTGCTAATGGTTATGTGCGGATGCGCAGTAACATACTGGCTACAGTATTCTTCCATTTCTTTTATGTTTTTAGGCTTACGCTCATGAAGAAAAGAAAGAAAAGATTCATTAACAGAAGACATAACCTTGTATCTAAGTAGTAAGTCCATTAGGGCTTCAAATGTACTTTCTGTCTTAGAAAGCTCAACCCATCGTAAAAAAGTAAGACGTATGCTTGAGATGAATTCAGAGAATTCAACTCCAGTTTCTGGTAACATGTTTTTAAATTTAAGACGATATCCGTCCTCGTTAAGTTGGTACTTCTTTAACAATGCCGCCCTGACAACCTCATAGTTGTTTTTGTCAGGCACATCTACCATACTCAACAAAGTCAAAGCATCACCTCTAAGTATCTTGGACAGATGATAAACATATAATGTTTTATCTATATTATGCACATTACATGCACTTTCAAATCTATCTAGATAAAATGTTATATCATCGATTGAGGGATTAAATGCTGGTAGATTAAGCTTGAAATCCTTAGCATTAGTCTTATCTGACACCTTATTTGTATCATTAGCATTACCAGCGTTCAATAACTTTAACTTCTCTAACTCTAAGGCTATGAGTTTTTCTTCATGCTCCATTTTTGCTTTTCTCTCATCAGCTTCTCTTTGTAACCTTCTTTCTTCAGCCTCAGCTTGTTTTTCTAATCTTTTATTTTCAGCCTCTATTTCAAGTCTCTTATTTTCAGCCTCTTTTTCAAGTCTCTTATTTTCAGCCTCTTTTTCAAGTCTCTTATTTTCAGCCTCAGTCTGAAGTCTCTTCTCCTGAGATTCTGCTTCTCTTTTTTGTTTTTCCATTTCCATTTGGAATCTTTTTTCCTCCACCTGCATCTGCAGTTTTTTTTGTTCTATTTCAGCATCTATTTTCTTTTGTTCTGTTTCTATTTTTTTTTCTTCCAACTTTAATGCCTTATCATATTGAGTAGTTGCATATTCTTCCAACTTATCACCTGTCTTCCCAAGGGCTTTACCCTGCTCAATAAAGTACTCCAATGTAGACATGATGTCTAAAATGTGAGTACAGAACCTGAAATAATTAACTATCTTATTTCAACCTTAATAGTAACAAGACTTAATAAAGTGCTTGTATAATCACTATGTTTACTCCAATCTCTGTGGGAAACAAGACTTGACACCAACTTGTATTATCAAATGTATAATAATATCACAAGTCACTTCTTAATCATCAGTGCACTACCCAAATCAGTGCATAACCATCAGTTATTTATCATAACTGCACTACAATAGTGCATAAGCAAAAAACCACCAGTTAGTTATGATAAGTGCACTATAGACCAATAGTGCATGAGCATATATGTAACAATAGTGAAAGCTAACTATGCAAGAACTATGCAAACAATAACAAGACAATGTAAACAATAACAAAGGTCACCAACAATGTAAACAATAACAAAGATCAAAGTCAATGCAAACAACAACAAAGATCAGAGTCAATGTAAACAACAACAAAGATCAAAGTCAGTGTAAACAATAACAAAGATCAGAGTCAATGTAAACAACAACAAAGATCAAAGTCAATGTAAACAATAACAAAGATCAAACAATACGAAAACATTCGCATAAGTCAAATAAATAAACAGCGAAACTAAAAGAAATGTGATGACAAAATGCGAAGATATGACAAACAAATGACGCTACAGTGTATAGACAGCAATTTACGTAAAGAACTGAATAATAGAAAAGAGGAGACGTACAAATACAAACAATTGAAATCGAAACTAAAAACAGAAAGAGAGAAAAAAAATATACAAAAAACGAAAATAAAGCACAACTCGTCACAACTAAACAGATATAGCAACGATTGTCGCTAGCCAATTTCACAGTAGGAAATTCGCACAGTCCCTAACGAAAACGCTAACAGTAGAACCTCTGTGACGTGGTATCTTCTACTGAAAGACACCGCCCAACCGAGAAAACCCGCTGAAATATAAACATATAAATATACAAATACAAATAACATATAACATGTAACAAATAGCAAAAATTGAAAGAATTTAGAAGGCTCAGCTAGAACATAAGGGCACAGTTCACAAACAAAACAGGCCACTTAACTTCTATGTATCCACAACGTCAGCACAGTTCAGAACAGGATGTGATCAGCATTCTTAGGACAATGATCCAACGTTGATCCATATCTGCTCTCGTAAACTGCCATGACGAAGGAAATGAGCTTCTAACAGGAAACAGCTTCTGAACTTGACCTTCTGAATTCTACAAATTGACTTGAGCACTTGACCTTCTGAATCTGCAACAGTACCTCTGAGACCGGAACAGTTGTTACGGCACTTGTCCTTCTTCTCAACAGATCAGGAAATCCATTCGCTCGGTACTTGTCCTTCTAGTTGTAGACAAACTTCAATACTGCCGAGCAGCGCCGGGTAGTTTCAAAATATCAACAACTGTCAGTAATGCCGCGTCTTTCAAAAAATTTCATCAAAGGTGATGAATAGAAACTGCAACGTTGTCTTGTAGTCTGCTGATGATGTCTGGGTTTGTTGACCCCCTTGAGAGCTGGTATCAGAGTAAACCAACCTATGGCCACCAAAAATGATAAGGGTGGATTTGAGCTGAAATGATAACTTGCCACCCCTATCGACACCTGGTATTAAAGTGCAAGATGTAGGTGTCTTCTCTGATTTAGAATGTTGCTGTGTGTGTTGCAGTAGAACAGGTCATAGGGTACACCACAGGCAACATGACGTGTAGAGTCATAGAAATGGTAACTTCGCTTTAGTTTTATACCATTTATTGCACGCCACAAAACAGTCATGATATTTATGTCATCATCAGCATAGTATAACGAATGCAGCATTCAAAATCATATTAACTGATAGTCATGTAGGATTCAATACTCAATAGTTGTATTGTAAACAGATATCATAAAGTTCTGGTTCGTGAAGCTGTATCAATAATATATATAACTTCTGCAACAGTCAGCTGCAGATCTTCAATGTTTATAGACAACAATAAATACTCCCTTTCTGATGCTAGCAGATCAGATGTATACAATAAGTCCGTTTACTGTCTGCACGTGAATAGCATACTGGGCATATAGGTCATACCGACCTTTATAACGTTTCTAAGTCTAACCATCTGACTTGGACGTGATCTCTGATATAACGAATCCTGGAACACAGACAATAGTCTTGTTGGTCTAGAGCGACCCATATATATATAACTAGTTCAGGTATAAAGATACCGGTGACTTAATCCTAGTCAAAGTACCTCTCCATTTTGAATCACACAGGCGAGCAAAAAGGCGACAAAATGACGAACCTCTAGATGATAGCATAAAGTTCGATACAAGAGGAATTACCTTATTTCGGAAAATCAACCATGAACATATGCCTCCAGGCAGGCTTGAATAATACTGGGAAATAGTCTAGTTAGCTAACTAACTCACAAAGACAATGTATTTCCCTCAGAGAATCACAAGACGCAGGTTGCGTCCGCTCGCTACTCAGACCATTACTAAACTCCCTAGCTGGGCGGAACACACAGAACGAACTCCCAGTTTTTGACATGCGCAGAACTCATCTACGTGAGTATCAATTCACACAAAGCGATTTTAAGAACATTCGAGATAAAAGTCTTACACAGTCGCGCCTTTTATGGACATGAACAGAAAAGTTAAGACATGTTTCAGACATCTACAACAGTTGACTGATACTACCAAATAAGGAGATATGGTCACGCTTCGTTCAAGAAATTATAGACCGAACGTGTCTCTATACAAGAGAAGGCAAACTCCTAAAAAATTGTAGTCTCGATAACTCGGGTGATGTCCCTTTGACTGTAAAAAACATAATACACATTTCAGTCAAAAAATGATCATACATACGAAAAATGATCATACAAAGACTTTGGAAAAAGTAATTATTTGTGCGTAACATTATGCTTCGGCGATTTTTGTAACCAACCTGCCAATGTATTTGCACAAATCGAACAAACTGCATTTGGCTTCCAAGATATATTTGCATCATCAACTTTCGAATCTAAATAAAGTTCATATGCTTTCTTTAGTAATAATGTAAAGTTTTTCTAATGAACACGATCGGTAAAATATCCGCACACGTAACAGAACAGATCAGCCGAATTTCTACAACTTCTAGAAGCCATATTTCGCTCAGAATTATTTTAAAATGCAGTAACTAATTGAAAAATAGCGTAACATATGTCATGCATCTTTTAGCAGTATAAAAAGTAGAATTATTTTGCATTTTATTAATTTTTAATAAATTATATAGTAAAAATGAAACGGAGCAAATAACGGTTTCCCAAAAATATATTTATTCACAAATATCTTAAGAACCCAATGTGATAGAGATAAACGGATTTCAAATTTGAAATCAGCGCAAGAAACTGACCTAAGAACACTTATTCTTATATAAGAAAGAAAAATGTTGTTTGTCAGTGATGTGAGGGGAGGGACTTTTATATTAGTCATGAAAAGGTCTATTTCTGGGAAGGACCTCTAGCTGCCTGTCTGACCGTCACGTCATAAGGTTTATTCCAGTGTTTCTGCTTGTTCAATCCATATACTTATTTATTTATATTTTCTAAGTGTAATGATTTTACCTCTATATCTATTATTGCTAGTGTGCCGACGTGTCGTTAAAAGTACTACTAGCTGAAATGAAGATCCATGTCTGTTTTTTGTTTCCTCTTGTGTCTACCGATAGTGTGGTCTTCCTTAACTCCAGCTGATTTATGACTTTGTCAATGATGATTTGACGTATGGTGTCTAAAATTGCAATAAGTAATTATTCCTTTGTGTCAACTCCTAATTGATGCTGTGGATTTAATACTGACGCTAATTTAATACTTGGCTCGCTCCGCTAGGAGACGACCACAACATACAATGGGTGACACAGAAGAAATAACACATTTCTATAGGAAATCCCTTTTAATCAAACACTGCGCACAGAATAGCCACACATGGCTGAAAACAGTATGGAATACATATAACACTGCCCGAGAAACTTCTCGAATTAATATATCAAATTAATCTCACACAAGACAGTATAACAGTACTATACAAACTTAGTACTGGACAATCGCTCAATATGGCGAAATGGAAACTACACAATGGAAAACCAATCCACTGGCAAATTATACCAGATGGCCTGACAATAATATCACTTGACACTAAACCATTCCAGAATTATAATTATGTTCAACAGAATAAACTACTATAGCAAACTCTTGGCCATATTCCAAACTCAATGAAAAGGGAACCAAAAATGTCCGTCACTCTCGGACAAAGGCCCAGCGTCCACTGCCCGTTCGCGCTTTTCCCATTTCTCTTTCCGTGTCGCCAGACTCACCGGTTTTTCAGAAAGTTATCAGCGTTGCCAAAACCCGCTGATAACGATGTCGCCAATTTATTTTCCTAAATATGCCATGACATCCACCCCGTAAGACAGAAAACGTAGTTTTCTTCAATCGGAGGAGTCCTCGCCCCGACCCCGTTCGGAGTTGGAACGAATCTATGCCATGCCAGCACCTCCTCATCTGTCTAGAGAGTGCCATGGTTGTCCACCCCCATTGTCGTTCATGCCTACTCAACCTATCCACCAAACACAATATGAGCATGAAATAAGCCACCCCAGGTACCGGTAGTCGTGAAAAATAACAACGACTGTCCACACCTGGTCTAACAAAACACAATACATCGTCCGCTCATAGTTATTCTCATATAGGCATCCACAACCGTAAGCAATGTCATAGTATAGAGTTAGACAATCATTTGTACATGCTATAAATATACATTGCATTCGATTCTAGTGCAGGATGCCTTTATGGCATCATAATATTTACATTGTGAGGCATAACATATTACAGCATAAACATGCATTGCAAGGCATCACATGATATTTACACGTTTGCCCAACCCTCTTATAATCTGGACAGCGCGTTCGCTACTACATTATGTACTCCCTGAATCGGAAGAATAGTGAAGCACAACTGCTGCAGTAACAAGGCCCCTCTTGTCAACTTAGCACTTGTTGACTTCGCCGCCTGCAGGAATAGCAGCGGCTTATGGCCCGTTTGAAGGAAGAAATGCGCTCCCAACAGATACCTAGCCAGCTTAGAGACTGCCCACACGATCACCAGGCATTCCCTTTCGATCGTTGAGTACCTTGTCTCTGCTGGCAGTAGCTTGTGACTCGCGTACAACACCTGATGTAGTGACTCTTCATGTTCCTGCACTAAACAGGCCCCTATGCCCACTGAGGAAGCATCGGTGTGCAAGACTAGAGGTTTATGTAAGTCTGGCAACCTCAAAATCGGTTCACCTGAAAATACTTCTTTTATTTTACAGAGGGCTTCTTGGCATTTCTCTGACCATCTTATCTTATTTGGCTGCCCTTTCTTTGTAAGCTCTGTTAAAGGCTCCGCCAAAGTTGAGACATTAGGTATAAATTTATTGTAAAAGTTAATCAGCCCTACCAGACTTTTTACCTGTCTCTTAGTCCTCGGCACTTGCAAGTCCAAGATTTTAGTCACCGTGTTACCCTCTGGTCTGAAAACATTATGACCCACCACATGACCTAAGAAACTCAGTTCTGCATATCCGATCGATACTTTACTCGGACGAGCAGTGAGCCCATGTGTCTTTAAGCATTTTAGAACAGCGAACACCCCCACTATGTGTTGGTCCCACGTGTCATGAAACACGCAGATGTCGTCGATGTATGTTATTACATCTTTCCTATGGCCTAACACCTTCCTCATCATTCTAACAAAAGTTGCGGGTGCATTTACTAACCCAAAACACATGTAATTAAATTGAAAAAGACCCCTTGGAGTTGCAAATGCCGTAAGAGGTTTCGCTCCTTCAGCCAGTGGCACCTGCCAGTAACTCCTTGACAGATCTAGCTTGCTGAAATACCGGGCATGGGAGAGTTTGGTCAGAAGCTCCTCCTGATTTGGCATAGTCTCTGCGTCCGCCACCGTAATGTTATTAAGTTTTCGAAAATCGATACATACTCGAAGGGACCCGTTCTCTTCTTCACCACCACCAATGGGAATGAGTAAGCTGACTCGGAAGGGGAGATAATGTTAAGCCGGACCATATCATCGATTTCCTTTTCAATCATCGGCTTATAATGCAACGGAAAGGGATATGATTTCACTCTTATAGGCTGGGTTATGTCATGTACTATCGCATTGGTACGTCCCGGAAGATCGGTAAAGGACCTCGCCGAAATCCCTAAGTGTCGCACGCACCTGCATCTTTTGCTCATGTGACAGATCATCACAGATCGACACGTCTGCCCATGACTAGGATAGAGCCAGCGGCACAAGTGATAAGTGGAGATTAACATCGTCCCCGCTGTCTCCGGACTCCTCGACTACCACCGACGCCGCCGACTCAGGTCCATTGTCCAACACGGCTTCTACCACGCCTGACAACTCCGCCAGTCGCTCCACGTATGGCTTCAACATATTCACGTGGAACACCTTCTCCCTATTTCTAACCTTGATAAGGTAGTCCACGTCCGTCCCTTTTTTAAGAACTTGAAACAGACCTTGCCAGGAGATGATCAACCTGTCCTGTTTAGTAGGGAGAAGTAACCATACTTGTTCCCCAGTCTGAAGTGAAACCAATCTGGTACCCCTTTGGCGTATCGTCGATGTTGAATACCTGCTTGGGAGAGCGACTCACGTGCTAATGCACACGACCTGACTATTCGTTCACGCAAGCCAACGACATAATCATACGCAGAAACCGACGATTCTCCCGTATGCTTCCCAACCATCAAGTCCTTCAGGACATGCATTGGGCCTCTGGGATTCGCCCCATAAAGCAATTCAAACGGAGAGAACCCTGTAATCTCGTGCGGAGCCTCTCTGTATGCAAAGAGTACCGCCGACAAATACCTGTCCCAATCCTGTGGGCACTCGGCGGTCACCTTCGCCAACATCTGCTTCATCGAGCCGTTAAGTCGCTAAAACACTCCGTTCGCCTGAGGATGGTATGGAGAGATGAACGTCTGGGCGATCCCCAGCAATTTCGAGACCTCAGTCATTTCTTTGCAGATAAACTGAGTGTGCCTTCAGTAGCTATGCGTTTCTTTTTTTTGAACAGTATATATATATATATATATATATATATATATATATATATATATATATATATATATATATATATATATATATATATATATATATATATATATATATATATATAGTGCCATTAATTATAAGAGTTCATTCGTTGTATTACTCCAACTGGGGGCTTGACGGGCCAGAATCATTGCATAACCCCTTCACAAAATGCGACGGACCAGATAATAAGTTAACAAATTTGTTTCAGTCCTTAAGCAGCCTTTTCTCTTGACGTCTGGGAATTTCTTGTGAAGTCTCCTCTACGGTAGAAGCGCCATTCATCTTCTATCTCCATCTACATCTTTGCCAAGAGTAATATTGCGGGAAGATAGATACATTGGACGACCTACTTTTAGATACGCTTGCGTTGTGACCATAGGTGGACTACTACTGCAAAGCAAGGGAGGCAATCCCGGACAGCAACAACCCACTTCTGTCAACGAAAAACTGTTTGGAGATGTCGGTAACCTTGCGTTGACTACTGCCTTTATTAGAGTCATAAATGTAGAAGTCTGAAGGCGAACGAGGAGAAAAAAGAAGAAGAAACATTTGTGTTTATCGCTAGACCAGGAAAACTAACGGACAAGTAAACACATGTTGATCACAAGAGCTAAGATTTTGATGATCATTTGTTTCGGCTTAACCAAAACGTTGATGAGTTGAATACAAATGTGTTTCGTACAATACTAAGATGATTTATTAAGAACCTTTGTTAAGGCGTTATTTATCATTTTTAGCCACTGTTGACATGTTAGGGCATTTTTGATATTCTTTGCTTATTTTACAGCACGTTTTTTTTTTTTTTTTGTAGTCACTATTTTGCATATTTTGGTATTGTCAATTTTTTAAAAGGCATTTTTAGTGTTTTATTACTATATTTATTTCTTTTTTTTTAAATTACATCACTGTTTTGTTTTTGCTGTTGAATCATCATCATCATCTCAGCCCGTAACCCGTCATGGGTCGTAGGGGTGCCATGGTGGAAGCATCAGCAGACAGGGTCCTCCACTGCTCTCTATCCTCAGCAATGCGTACAAGTGTGGAAAAACCGTGTCCTGCCCATTCTTTGATGTTATCAGCCCAGGATTTTCTCTGCCTTCCTCTTCTCCGTTTACCTTCGACTGTTCCCTGAAGGATCGTTTTCGAAAGGGAGTCATGACGAGTTACATGCCCAAACCAGGCAAGCTTTCGACGTTTCACTGTTGACAAAAGTGGTTCTTGGTGGCCTGCATAGGTGTTTATCTTCTCTCTAACATAGACATTTGTTTTGTGCTCTTTATAGCAAATGCGCAAAATTCTTCTATAACATTTATGCTCGAAAGCCTGAATCCTTCGCTCCGTATCTGCAGTGAGTGTCCAGCTCTCACACCCATACAAGAGAATAGATAATACAAGTGATTTGTATAATTTGATCTTCACAGGAAAACTGATGTTACTTTTCCAGATCACATTCAACCTTGTCATGGCAGCTGAGGCCATCTCAAGTCTTGTCTTGATTTCTTTAATTGATCTTCCATCACTGCATATAGTGGACCCGAGATATTTAAAGGTGTTAACTTCTTCTAACGTTTGCCCATTTAACGTAATGTTGGTCGCAACATGTTTCTTATGGCTATTCACCAATATCTTGCTTTTTTCTATATTAATTTCCATCCCATACGTTCTTGTTACTTTCTCCAGTCTAGAGGTAAGGTCTTGAAGTTCTGATTCTGATCCAGCTATCAGATCAATATCATCAGCAAAACGTAGGTTGCACAGAGGTCGGCCTCCAATCGATATGGTTGATTTATAATCGTAGAGAGCCTCTTACATAATATGTTCTAGATAAATATTAAAGAGCACTGGGGACAGGATACATCCCTGCCGAACTCCTACAGTTGTTTTGAAAAATTCTCCAATGTCGTTGCTTGCAAAAACAGCACTGCTTGCGTCCTTGTATAGTGCTTCAATGATATCTATGATGTTGGTATCAAAAGTTAATTTTCTCATTACTTGCCATAAGCCTTCATGCCAGACTCGATCGAAGGCTTTTGTGAAATCGATGAAGTTATGGTATAAATCGTGTTGATGTTGGAGATGTTTTTCGATAAGTAATCTAATATTGAAGATTTGTTCTGAGGTACTTCTTTTTGGTCTAAAGCCAGCCTGTTCCTCTGACAAGATTTCTTCTGATTTCTGTTTTATTCTGTTCAAAAGTATCCTTAACATCACCTTACTTGGATGACTAATAAGGCTAATGGTTCTGTAGTTCTTGCACATTTTTAGATTTCCTTTCTTTGGAAGCGGTATTACTAATGACTGCGTCCATTCTTTTGGCCATTTTTTTTCTACTCCATATCTTCTGGCAAATTGTTGTCATGATTTTTACTATATCTGGTCCTCCATATTTCAAGAGCTCTGCTGGGATATTATCCACACCCGGTGACTTCCCTCCTTTCATCGAACATATAGCCTCTTCCACTTCTTCCCGTAATATTGCTGCATTTCCGAGTTCCCTGTTTTCGCACTTAATGTTGTTTAATATGCCTAAGTTAGTGTCAAGTTTACAGTTATATAATTCTTTACAATATTCTGTCCATCTTCTCATTACAGCTGTTTTTTCATTGAGCAGAGCCCCATTGCTATCTTCTATGACAGTTACCCTGGGCTGTTGGGGTTTTGATAGTTTTCTTAATGTGTCAAAAGCTGCCTTGCTGTTACCTTTTATTAGCCCCGTTGTCGTGAAATATTCTAATCCACATATATAAATTATCAGGTAAATATAAAGCCTAATAAATACATATAATAAAGAAAGGAAGAAGAATGGTAAAGAACAGTGCTGTCACAATGACAGTACTCGAAATCCCCTTTGTTTTATGCTTCGTCTGCAAATTGTAACGTTTCCACGTTAAATATAAGCCACTGCATAAATACAAGCGTTTCCACAACACATTAAAACGGGTATTGCATTTCTAAGAAAAACATTGAGAGGCACACTGCGTAATGACCTAAATTAATCCTAACATTAATTATACTACGTTACCAAAACGAACGAACAGATGGACTCAAATAGAAAGAGAGAGGGGCGAATGAAAACAAGGACACATGCAACACTAAACTCGCGTCGCGCGATACACAATTACTACTATCACGCGTGTAAGGCCACATGCACTAACTTTTTTTTCAGACGGACAGTGATAAAAACACTAACCTTCCCAGAGTTAGGTTTTAAAATCCTGAAAAACGCTTATTAGAAAAGATGACATTAGATGGGTTTACGTTTGAAAACATTACAGTACCCAGACAGCACATCTTCGAAACAGGAGGTAGAAGAAATTGCATATTTTGAACGCAGCCACTTAGCTCTTTTAAATTTGTATATTTGGGTTCCTTAGGGCTTGCTGACAAAGAATATGTAAAACGTTACGCAAATAGTCTAGGAATTACCAAATTATAACCAAAATAAAATAGTGGGGGTGCCTGACAGCATGAAATCATTTCTGCTCATAAAATTTTTTATAACGTGTTTGAAAAAACCTTACGTTACGGAAATAGCCTACCATGTTAACTCCAAATTGATTGGAGCGCAACAAATATAAGACTAAACACGATTGGTCGGGCTATAAATACTATCTTGTGTTGTTATGGGAAACGAATAGAAGGGGTACTTTTTTGAAAAGATGGTTAGACGTGGTTTCATTGGGTAGAGCTGCGAATATACTTGATTCAGAGCGTCTGTTCATTGCCACATCTTGTAATAAACCTACTAAGAAGCAGTACGTTGAGCACCAGTGTATATTTTATATAAAATAAAGCCTGGAACATCGGCACATCGGAGTTGTGCTATATTCATTGCCAGTCAACGAAACTGTTTATTATTCTATGAATTGTGGTAAGCTTGAAATATTCAATATCTTTTAATGAAAATTGAATGTAAATTGTTAATTTATGCCTGTATATATGTGTAGTTCAGTAGCAAACATGATGTAAAGCCTATAATGCTCCAGCCTGAACAGAAGGTGTCGGAGGAAAGTAAAACTGCATGGAATGGCCAAACAGTACACTGACACCTAGATTATTGATTAGACAGAAATAATGCTGGAATTGCAGAGGCGTAGTAACCATTAGGGAGGGAAATACTGGTATAAAGTATTTCAGATGAAGCTGACAGTTGGCCTAACGCTCTGAACTCAATGTTTGTGATGTATTGTGCTCAGTGTAGAAAGAGAGTATAAATTAGTTATGACGTAGAAGGTACATCCTTCTTGTTTTCAGGGACCGTGGTCTTAAAGTTATTGAGCAGCACCTGGTCAGAGCTTTGCTGAATCCAGAGTCGGACAGCATACTCCTTGGTCCATTTAGCTATCAGTGAGGTGTCTCCAGAGCCCAGGGGAGAAATCGAGCAGAGGAGTCTTTTCCTGCCGCCATCACGCAAGATAAGCTGATGTGGCCAGCTGAGCTCAACATTATGTACCCCCATCTTAAAATGACAGTGTAAAATACAATTAAGAGGGGAATTTAATTGTTTTAATATCAGGAACTGAGAACATCTCCAATACTAGTTCCAATAAAGACAAACTATTGAAGTCATGATGACAAATACCAACAGAGCTTGAACAAAACAAAACCAGTATTACCTCATATTACTACTACACAACTAACACACATAGGATACTATTAAAAATAGATGTCACTACAAGATTCATATTAATAAATTCTGTACATATAACTTGTAATTAAAATTGATTGTGATTCCTGGTTCCTTTGTATTTGAATCAGGACACATATACATTCATGACAGCAATGAATACATATTGTTATTTGAAAAGTTATCAGTGACTCCTTTAAGATATCCTTGTAGAGTGTTTTATGTATGTGAGTGTCACAGTGTTGTCAAGTGTAGTGGAATAAATTAAATTGTTTATCTGTCTGTTGTTGTTTTGACTTACACTTCATCATACACATACCCTAGACATATAACGTAGTCATCACACTATTCCAGAATAATTCTGACTGAGGTATACATATGTGGCAGCAAGTAAGGTTATATATAATACACTACTCTTATTAGATATATATATACCTTCACAGCTGATCTCAGTCAGTACACTAAGTCCCCTATAAATATTTATAACATCCCACTTTACCACACCCGTATTAATGGACTCACATTGATCAGCTACCCATTTTTCTTTGGCCTGTTTCATTTTCTTCCTAATATTTTTATTCACCATACTGTATTGCCATGCTGCTTCAGGAACCTCTTTCTTAACCTTTTTCATTTCTCGCCGTGTATCACATAACTTCAGAATGTCATCTGTAACCCATGGTTTGTTTATTTTCTTTCTTTTACCATGTTGAATCATGTTCACTAAATCCACGAAAACAAATGTTGCTGGTAAATTTTCCTACATAATTTCAAATTTTGAATGTCTGCCTGATGCCATCACTTCCTTGTCAGAAGTTCTATTAGTGGATCAGTTAGATTTGTTGAAGAAAATAGTCAGTGTGAATGGAGTCTTGGGAAAGGTTGTACAAAAGATTATAGAGCACGGTTTGAAACAAAAATGTGGATATGAAAAGCTGTACATAATTTCATATTTTTCTCTTGGTGAATTTTTAACGGACATAGAAACAGCTAGATCGTGTAAGTTGAGAATCAGCTTACCAATGTCAATACATCACAGCATACAAGTATTTAAAACAAATCTGTTAGTTGCTGCAGTTTAAAAATTTCGTGATATTATGAGGACCCTCCTTGAAACTTAAGAAGGGCATAGAAATAAAAAAATATTTTACAGCCAAACATATGCCGGCATAAGTGTGTGTTGTAACTGTAACGGCTAAAATGTCTTATATCTATAAGTGCGCTGGTCGTTGGCACGTTTGTCTGGGACATTCTGTGAAACAGTTTGTTTCATAAATTGAGTTACACCACTTATTAGCGCTAGCGACACTAATTTTGTGTGATGATGATGTATTGATTGAAAATATTTGAACATTACCATTGAGAGACTGTAGAACAGATAAGATTTGACCGCTCCAAAATATCCTTCATGTGAAGATTCTTTTTTATTGTTTAATAAAGCACAAAGTTAATCCAAGTATTATATCTAAATATGTAGGTAAATTGTTAGAGATGTGTGTAAATACTTGACCTTGTGTGTGAGTATTGATCATCATTCACTTAGTAGTTCATGGAGCCATCACTGTAGTTAGAGATGTTAGTAAATACTTGACATTTTGTGTGAGTATTGATCATCATTGACTTAGTGGTTCGTGTAACCATGACTGTAGTTAGAGATGTTTGTAAATACTTGACCTTTTGTGTGAGTATTGATCATCATTGATTTAGTAGTTCATGTAACCATGACTAGAGCTAGTCACGTGTTTTCTTTTCAATTTTTTTTACTTGATGTGGTTGATAACCCCATTCACAAACTCATATCAGACGTTTTGTACAACTGTTGATACTGTAGTAGTGGTTTCTGTGTCAATGTGTTTTACTTGTTGAGGTTGATAACCCCATTCACAAACTCATATCAGGGAGACTGAGTACCTAGTGGTTTTCCCGGAGTGCAATGGTGTCGATTCTGAGCAAAAATAACAAAAACATCAGAAAAATAAACTTGTTTAAGATTGTGCTTATCTATAACGACTGTTCCTCTTCCTGGTAATATTTATGTCCGTACGTATAAATAAGACTGCAAACATATTTGTCTGAGACGGCTTTGTTGTTGTTTGTTATTAATACAATGTGTTTATGATTTGATGAAGAGCACTCTTCGGCGCTGACAACACATTTTGGTGCACGTAGCAACCATATCAATGTGAGTATAAGCAAGTAACTGGAATTGAAAGTGACAGATCATGTAAGTATTCACTTATTTAAAATTTGTATCGGGCAGAAATGTTTTGTTTTTTTTAATGTATAAAATACAATTTAAAAAAACAACTACGTGTTATAAAATGTAACAGCCATATTATGTACATGATGAACTTGATTTATCTTAAATTAGATAAATCTAGTTCATCATGCACATTATATGAAGTCTTAACTCTGTAAGAGCATGGAACCTTCACTGACACCTAACTTTTTTTTTTTAAATCTTATATTTCATGTATTATCAGCTGGTCTTGTCTGTAATCGAGTATATCCTGGGAATATTCACGCTGTCAATATCACAATGTGAACGACTGGAACGCATTCAAAACGTAGGGATGCGTATAGTCTTGGGCTGCACGCGAAATACCCCTATTGTGACGATGCGGTACCTGCTTGGATTGCTGTCAATTAGATCCAGATATACGATGGCCTAGGTAAAAGCGTATACGCGTGTAACCACAGACAAAAGGCACCCCCTGCATGGGAACATAGTTGACATCAAAGGAGCGAGAACAAAGAGGGGGATGTCATGGATGGCGCAGGCAGAGGAGACTATTAGATAGGTGACCCCAGTTGAAAATATATTCAAGGGCGAAGAATGGAGTAAGTCAGATGAGAGCTGGATGAACTACCAGCAAGTCATCATCAGCCTTGGTAGAGTGTGCAGAACTTGGGCCAATGAAAGAGCAGAGCTTATAAATGATAATGCTGGGGATGATGATGCCATTGTGTACACTGATGGGTCTGTAATCTGTGGTAATAAATCAGGGTGGGGCTTCTCTGCTAGAGTAAAGGGCATAACCGTCGCTGAACATAGCGGGGCTTACATTATAACAACCTCCAGCATGAGAATGGAAGTAGAGGCAGTTACTGCTGCATTAAGATGGCTGTCTGAGACTTTAGTAACAAAGACAGTTATTGTATCACACTCACAATCCATGCTTCGAAAAGTCCAAAATGGTTGGCTTCAGCATGAAGGGAAAACCTACATAGAAGCATCGAATCTTCAAGAACTAATATGTATCTACTGTCTTGGTCATGCCGGGGTACGTGACAATGAAAGAGCTGACAGACTAGCTTCAAGAGCACCCATAAAAGGTGCATCTGCCATGGATAAGGAAAAAATACTGAGGACAATTCATGTTCGTCTATTAGAGTATAACACTGCAATCGATGAATCGTCAAGGCTAAGACTGCTGGAATTTGGCATCAAACGTAAGACCAGCAGGGATGGACGCGTGAGACGACGCTTCCGCCGTGTATACAACCAGTGCGCAACAGGAAATTTAGCATTAATACCCTTCGACATTTGCTGAGGGAGACTGAGCACCTATGGGTTTGCCCGGAGTGCAATGATGTCGATTCTGATTAACATTAACATTAATATTAACATTATCTTATATTATTTGGTACGTTGACTGGAAACAATTAATGAGTTAAAGTAACAGTTTTTATTTAACGCAGTATTTGTTGTCTCGAGTATGTTATTGCCCTTGCAAAGAAAAAAAAATGCTACCTCCCTTTACAAATCTGTGGCTAGGTGTAAAAGAAATATGATTTCGCACGTGACCAGTGTTTGTGATTGTCTTCGGTTGTTTCTTCTCTCTCTCTGTTGTGTAGTTCATCATCAAGCTTTTGTAGTTCTTCAGTTCACCACGGTTTGTAATTCTCTCTTGTCTCTCTCTGATAAAAGACTCAGTGGCTGCTTGCAGTATCGTTTTGTTTAGACGATCAACCATTGTTGTTGTTTTTTTTTTAAACTGTTGTGTGCGTAAGTGTGTACGTGTGTTAATACCTTTGCTTAACCTGTATGTCAGCACTAGTGTTGATACCACAGTGAAACAATTTTGTATTTGTTAGACAAGAAAAAATATACGTAAAAGATATATCAACAGAAATAATAAACATGGATATCAAGAAATTGAAAGATGGCAACCATAAATTCGAGAAAAAAAAATTTTAAACTTTGTTGAGAAATTGTCTTATATCTTTCGTAATAATGGGCCACGTGACTGATGTGCCTAATATTACATGTGACCTGATTTGACATCTCCCATAACTTTTGATCACCACCGACGATGAGCGCGTGCTTTGTAGTCGCTATTTTTATATTTTGAGTGTTAGTCTGTTTAATTCCGTGACAAGTAGACGTGTCCATTAATTGTTTTTGTCAATTTATTTATGATTCTATTTGACCTGTTTTATGTTATGTGACTGGGGCCATAATAACTCCCATGTGCTTTCGTTGTGCGAACACCCATCTCCATAATCGAGTGCGAGCCCGCGCGAGCCCGGGTCACTGACAAGATGCGAAGCGCGCGCAGATAGCTTCCTGGCCAAACAGCCTAGAGAGCGACGGGCAAAATAGAGTGATATAACTAACACATAACTGTTGCGCACAGATTCTTTTGTGTGGTAGTCTGTGACGCACAGATTACTGTTGGTAGGCATACAAATGTAAAGTAATATCTATTTGTCTGAAGAAAAGTATTTATTTGAGAATCAAAATACTTTCTTGATAATTTAAGGGACAGAACCCTGATTGGTCGATGTTATATTCGGTTATATGGGTTATCTTTTCTTGTGTCTCAACCTGGCGTATGAATACTAGATTTACGTCAGTTTGCTTCTGGTATGGCCAGAAACAGATTGGTCTTGCTTAGAATGTTTATGGCCCGAGTTTATATTTATTCCTTGACTATTTAAGGTGGTTCGGTCTTATATCTTTGTATCTTTGTAATGTCTATGTCGGCCTATTTTTTGAGCTGAACTCTGGGGTCAAAGGCATTTCTGCGCATGCGTCGATTTAGTGTCAACGAGAGGTTATCGTGATGGCGAACTGTGTTTTTGCTCGGACGAAGAAAAGTCCGAAGATTTTGTCATTGTGGTTGATCCTTGGGGAAGGAGAAGTTTTCTCAGTATGACTATAATGTCCATAATTCCCCCCAACAGTTATTCTTGACGCCAAGGGATGGCGTGTGCTATTTGCTAGTGTTTTTTCTGGACTTAAGGTAGAGCAGAAAACATTTACTGAACTTGCCTTAGGCCTAACTATATGCAGACGTTATACTGTCTGTCGATGTATTTGCTTGATTATGCTTAGACGACTCTTCTACTAGCAGCACTATGCATTGGACATATGCAACATTTATCATGGGATATGGAAAGCCCAATATATTATTTGAGTAATAAACGGAGCCTTCATTTTCGTTTAAGACATCTTCAGAGTGAGCGACGCTCACTGGAACAAGCGCCATTTTGGATCCCACTTTCGGTCTATTCGGATTATCGATCAGAGAACAGGAATGCCTTATTACCTGATGGCGATACCAAGACCTATATTATACTGAAGTCCACTCCTTGTCTATTTAAGATTGTCGTCATGAGAGTCGGCTGAATTTACGGCTTGAAAGACTTAGCTAGAAGAAGGTTCTGACAGTGAACCATTGTTGATGATTATGTATTCACATTAACTGATGCGATTAATCAGTTAAGGCATGAGACGATAGACAACCAGAATATTGAGTGCTTGCCTACTATCGTTCTATTGTATTCACCTGCTACATGAATGTCCATTTGATGTTGTCACCCATTTTTCAAGTATACGATGATTTTTGTGCCAACCTGTTCTAGTGACTGTAACTGTGTTGTCGGAGTGTGCGTCCCATTAAATCATAAGAAAACGTCAACAGTAGTCTATGTCATTGACTTCCAACTATGAGTGAGTGAGTGTCCAGTTAACTTGTTAACTCCACAGAACATTCCATCATTCGCGTACCTTGCACTCTCACTCCAGATAAACATTGCCTTTGCTAGCGCCTCAACACTTGGCGAGCAAGGTGACCTAGATACACAACACTGCGTCGGTTCGAGTTGACCATTTGAATTATGTATCCACTTGTAACACTGGAGATACCCTAGCTATGCAACACACAATCATCATTCCAACAACGGCATGGTTTGCTACACTGGTGGCCAATGTGTGTTTGTTACAATAACTAACATATAACTAACACATAACTAATTCTCCAGACCTAAAAATCTGTTATATTTAGACATGCGCCCTAATATAACCGGCTAGGTTGAACGGCACGCGCCTCGAGAAAACGAGGCAAAATTTTATTTAAAAAAAAAAGATAGAGGGATTGTATTCGCAACAGCGGCTCGAGCAAGAAGAAACGATACGAGACGCCCATTGTGGGTAGACAGGTGAACAAAGAAACTGGAACAGGTTAGGAATTTGGCACTGGCTGGGTGTTTGTTTGGTTGTTTAGTGTTTGTTCGTTAGTTTGCTTTGTGGGTGTGGGTCACTGAGAGGGCTGTATAATTAACTCCCCCGCCCCCCCCCCCCCCCCCCCCACCCCCTGCCTTAGAATCAAGAGATTTTATATACTTGCCGGTCTGGTCTGCTTCTAGCACTTCATGTCTGATCCAAGGAGATGTGATCTTTCGTTTCACACGAACTTCTGTAATTGGTGCGTGGGTTATCAAACACAAATTGAAAGATACGTGTCCATTGAGCGATGGCACCATTGGGATCAGAACGCTGATAAAGGTTTATTTCTTGGCGCTTTATATGTATTCTTTGACCACGTGCAACATATTCTTTAGTGGTTACTCATTGTGATAACAGGAACAGAGCATTATTCCATAATGTTTTCTGCACAGGTAACGTAGATGTAATAAATTGTTGTGGATAATTGTTTTGTTACTCTGGTAGCCTGGCTGACTATTTGTTTTACGTTGTATGATAGACGTTTGGTTTCCGTTGTGCATGTCGATGTTGAAATCGCCTAGAAGAACAATTTCTTTGGCAGTGTGTTACGTGCAGTCTTTGATATCTTACAATATTATACATTGGTATACTTGTTATGTTCGCAAATATTTTGTAAACAAAATAGTGCTTAAGGGAAAGTCATTATTGAGTTACTTCCCTTGAAAGTTGTGCCGTCTCTTCGATCGAACTCCGCGGATGAGTCCAGTTTTCTGCGATTTATTCTTCGTTTGGGTAGTAATAGATTGTTCTTGCTTCAGAATATCTATGGCCTGAATTTATGTGTATTGTTTGTCTGAGTAGGACGAGTCTGTCTTATATCTGTATATCTTTACATATCTAAGTCGAACTATATGTTCTGTTGTCTCTAGAGAGGTCAAAGGCTATTCGGCGGATGTGTCGCTAGAATGTGGTGTGATTTGGCTTCGTCCCGATAGGGACTGTGTTTTCTATGTCGGCTTCCATCCACTTATATCTATCTTTTGGTGGATATCATTAACGGGAATAAAATAACAACTTTATCAACTGGTGGACCAGCTTTCTGGGTTTGACCTCGCGGAAGTTCGGAAGTCAACAGATTACCGATACCAGACCGTTTCCTGTGGCTGATACGACACACTTGCAGTATTGGTTTGCTCTTTGTCAACACTTCGTCACGTGACCTGTCAAGTGAATGCAGTATGTAGGTCAGCGTTGTTGACATTTTTACATTAGACATTACAGAGTTTCACGGAACAGTTGGATCAATTCTTGTAATATTAACAGGAAGACAGGATTAGTGAACTAAGAAGTCCTATTTTCATCAATGGATCTTCTTGTTTTCTGTATATGAACTTTAATATTTAAGGCCAGAATGTTTAATTGAATAAAGTGGCAGTTTGTTTATTTTCATAAAAATAACTTTGCCATTTCTGTAAAACTGAGCCTATTTTGCAACACATACTATCATACACATAATTTATATATATTTATGTTTACATGTTATTTGTTTGTATAGTATGTTAGTTTCTATGTCAGCGGGTTGTGTTTAAGGTTGGGCGGCGTCCTCACAACAGAATATCCCACGTCATAGAGGGTCCGTTGTGGGCGTTTTCTATAGGTGCAATTTTCTTGATTGAAAATTTGCTGCGACAACTGTTGCTTTTGTGTTAGCTGTGAAGTCTGTAATTATTGTTATTTTTGTAATATTTCTTTGTTCTTTAGTTTTGTTTTGATTTGTTTGTAATTTGTTGGTCTAACCTTTTCTATCTTTCAGTTCTATTCACAATTTATATTCATATATTGTGACGTCATTTGTGTTGTTATTCTTTGCAGATTCAGTGATTATTTTCATTGATTTCCCTATTTGATTTATTTTGATTTCTGCAAACGTTCTTGTATTGTCAGTCCTATTTGTACTTTATGTATTCTGTTGGTTGACATATGTTTTATATAGGTATATTTCATAAGACACAATTGCCTGTGCACTGCACTTGGATTATGGTATAAACCAGTACCTGATTATTATTACTATTATACAAGACCTTATTAAAGGCTTGTGACCCACAGATATTGGGATAGTATACTGATTAATCAAGTCATTGAGAACTTGTGGTATTATTATTCGTTCAGGTGATTAGTATTATTGTTAGACATCATGTCTACATTAGAATACTTCATTACACAAGGGAAAGCCCTTGATAAGACTGGTCAACAATTAGAACAATGGGCTGTTGCTCAATATGACAAAGCATTAGCTGCAGAAGAGAGAAGAGCTATGGCAGAAGAGAAAAGATTAGAAAGAGAAGCTGAGGCTGCTGCTGAACAAAAGAAATTGCAGATGCAGGTGGAGGAAAGGAGATTTGAAGCTGAACAAAAAAAATTAGAAAGAGAAGCTGCTGCGGAACAAAAAAGATTAGACAGTGAAGCTGAACAAAAAAAATTAGAAAGAGAAGCTGCTGCTGAACAAAAAAGATTAGACAGTGAAGCTGAACAAAAAAGATTAGACAGGGAAGCTGAACAAAAAAGATTAGACAGGGAGGCTGAACAAAAAAGATTAGATGCTGAAGAGAAAAAAGCAATAAGAGAACATGAATTTGAGTTAGAGAAATTGAGATTGACAAGTATGAGTAATGTTAATCAGGCATCTAGTGGTAATGGTAAACCTTCTACTTACAAGGTTAAAGTTCCACCGTTCAATCAGTCCAGTGACGATATTACATTCTGGCTGGATAGATTTGAACGTTCTTGTCGTACACATAATGTGGATAAATCACAATACGCTAATCAATTATCAGAAAACTTGAAAGGTGAATCTTTGACTAGATTATGCCTTGTAGGAGAAGCAGATAAGGATAATTATGATGTCATTAGAGCGGCTTTGATAAAAAAATATCAGCTAAGTGAGGAAGGCTATCGCCTTTTATTTAAAACGATGGTGCCTGAGACGGGTGTAGAATTCTCAGAATTCACTGCAAAGGCACGTCTCACAGTTGATCGTTGGATTGAGCTTTCCAAAACAGAAAAAACGTATGAAGGACTTATGGATTTGTTGCTCAGAGATAAGATTATGTCATGTGTGAACAAACCTTTCCTTGAATTTATACATGAGCGTAAACCCAAATCTCTAAAAGAAATGGAAGAATATTGTTCCCAATATGTCACTGCACACCCCGACGTGACTTTTGGCAACACTAAGATTAAGGAGAGTATGCCAGTTGCTTCAGCAACACCATACAATCCCAATTATTCACACAGATTTCAGGGACCTCAAAACAGATTTGATAAAAAAGGTAACCATAATAGTTATCAAAACCAAGGTAACCAATCATTTCAGGGTTCTTCTTCAAAGAACTGGAGACGAGCTGATAGCTCTCGACACAGGGGTGGTCATAATTATAGGAATTTCCGTAGAGGAAGTAATTATAGAAACTATCAGGGTTATCCGTCTTGGAGTCAACAAGATCATAATTACAGAGATACTCATTATAATGAATATGATAATGGTAACCAAGGGAACTATGACTCAAACCCAAATAGGGGTTACAATAGAGGTAACAATAACTACAGAGGTGATAATAACCGAGGTAGATCTCAATACAAAAGACATAAACCACATTTTCAGGCAAACTCTGCACAACAAGAGTCCAATGAAGCCTATAAACAGAGTAAAGATAATAATGATACTAGTAATATGGCATGTGCCGCTTTTGATTTTGGGAGAGCATCTCAGTGCCCCCAATGCAAAACGTTATTTGAGCCAACCACAGTGTCTACTTTAAGCTGTGGCCATCCTCTTCCTGCTCTTCCGGCATCAGTCGCGCATGATGGAAGAGGTTCTCTTGTCTTACATAAGGGTTTAGTGAATAACAATCCAGTCTCTGTGCTATTTGATTCTGGATGCACCACAATTGGTGTTAGGCAGTCACTCGTAGATCCTTTCCGTGCCACTGGACAAGTAGTCAAATGTGTAACATTTGGCGGCACATTAGAGAAATACTCTACTGCTATCATTAGGATTGCTACTCCTTTCTTTACAGGAGATGTACACGCATGTCTTCTTCCGAATCCGATCGCTGACCTCATCATCGGTCGCATTCACGGAGTCAGAGAATGCACTCCGCAACAAATTTCCACGTGGGAAAGGCAAAACATGCAGATTGCTAACGCTGTAGTCACTAGAGCTCAGGCTCTTAATATGCCTCAAACTTCATCTACTGAAGATAATGAAGTGCATAACCAAGATAATCCCTTGGTAATTTCTCGTGACTCGTTTATAAAACAGCAAGAAGATGATCCCACTCTGAAGAAATTCTTCATTCTTGCAACTAAAGGTGATCCGAATAAAGACACAAGTCGTAAATCGTGGATTACAAAGAAGAATGGCGTACTTGTACGTATGGTTCAAGACTCCATTACGTCAAGTCATTCTCAAATCCTGGTTCCCAAGAATTTGAGAGTTTAAATTTTGCAGCACGCTCACGACTCTCAGTGTGCTGGACACATGGGTTTTTCCCGTACTAAGTCAAGAGTCCTTGCGGCTTTCTTTTGGCCATTGGTAAACAAGGACATACGGATTTATTGTCGATCTTGTAAAGTATGTCAGGAAGTTAAATCCAAAGGTCCACGGCATGCTGCACCCATTCAGGCGGCGGACATTCCTATTCGGCCGTTCCAAAAAATGGCCATAGACATAATTGGTCCATTTAAGATCAAGTCTGCCAGAGGACATCAGTTTATCTTGACGTGTGTTGATATGTGCACACGTTGGCCAGAGGCTATTCCTCTGAAGAGCATTACTACTGCTGATATTGCAGATGCTCTTTGGCTTATATTTTCTCGTCTGGGGTTCCCCGGAGAGATATTGTCAGACCATGGCACCCAACTAATATCAGATACCATGTCTCAAGTAATGTCTACTCTGCAGATAGATAGATCTTTAAGTAGTATCTACCATCCAATGTCTAATGGTATGGTCGAACGCCTTAATAGAACACTTAAAAACTTACTGGGGAAGATAACTGAGGATCATCCTCAAGACTGGGACAGAGTTTTACCTGCGGCCCTCTTCGCTTACAGAGAGGTACCCAATGAACATACAGGATTTTCTCCCTTTGAACTCGTCTTTGGCGCGCGTCCGCGTGGCCCTATGTCGTTGCTTCACGATCTCATTACATCTGACAATATTGACGATGACACAAAGTCATCCTACGAATATGTCATCGCGTTGAGACAAAAGATTATCGAAGCATGCAAATTAGCAACTTCTTCTTCTGAATTTGCGAAACAGAAGGCAAGGCAATTTGCCAATAAGAAGAGATGCTTACGACAACTTTGTCCTGGTGACAAAGCATTTGTATTATTACCTTGTAGGGAAAACAGATTACTTATTTCTTGGAAAGGTCCGTACGATATAATATCGAAAATTTCCGATGTCGACTATATTGTCGATATTGATGGGAAGCATAAAACCTTCCACATCAATATGCTTACTGAATTCCATGAACGTCCGGATTATTTGCACCCCATTTTCCAAGCAACGGACAATTCTCCAGTACCACATGGTCATTACTCATCACTGTCCGTGATACAGGATGAGGAAACAAGTTTTTCAGATGTAAATCTTCCTCTTCCAATGATCCCACTTCATTCTAGTGAATCATGGAAGAACGTTACTGTCTCTCCTGATTTGTCTCTAGGAGAACAGCGACAAGTTTCAACTATGTTGCAAACATTTCAGGATGTACTCACTGACATCCCTGGACAAACGCATGTCATTGAACATGACATTGTTCTAACTGACCATACTCCTATTAGGGTTAGACCTTATCCTATACCTATACATTTTCAAGCACAGGTCGAGAAAGAGTTGGATGAGATGATAGATTTGAAAATAATCGAACCATCCACCTCTGCATATTCTTCGCCGATGGTTATTGTTCGTAAAAAAGACAATAACATACGTCTTTGCGTTGACTATCGAAAATTGAATCAAGTAACGAAGTTCGATGCCGAACCTATGCCTTTACTGGAAGAGCTACTTACTCGACTCTCCAAATCTCATTTTTTCACTAAACTTGATTTGTCTAAAGGATATTGGCAAGTTCCTTTATCTGAACGCGCCAAACCTCTCACGGTTTTTTCAACACCTAGAGGTTTGTTCCAATGGAATTTTATGCCTTTCGGTCTTATGAACGCACCAGCTACATTCGTACGCATGATGCGCCGAATCCTATCTTATCGGTCAGATGTCATTGCATATCTAGACGACATCTGTCTTTTCAGCGATACTTGGGAAGATCACTATTCAGGGTTAGATGAATTGCTGTCTACTTTGCGTGAGCACAACCTGACAGCGAAACCCTCTAAAGCCTATATTGGTTTTAGCGAAATTTCTTTCCTAGGCCACCGAGTTGGTCATGGTTTCCTAAAGACAGAGGACCATAATACTAGTAAGATACTTAACATCTCAATCCCTAAGACTAAAAAACAGGTGAGAAGTCTGTTAGGTCTTATTCAATTTTATGGCAGATTCATTCAGAATCTATCCTCTATCATGGCACCTCTCTCAACACTTCTAAAGAAAGGTTCGCCTAATGTGGTCCACTGGTCTCAGGAATGCCAATGCTCTCTGGATAAGATTAAAACACTGTTTTCAACACCACCTATTTTAGTGCTACCCACTAAAGATAAGACATTCGTTCTTCGTAGTGACGCTTCATCCACTGGGATTGGAGCGGCACTAATGCAAGAGTACTCTGGAACTCTGCATCCTGTAATGTATATTTCCAGAAAACTTAATGCGGCAGAAAGGAATTATTCGGTTTTAGACCGTGAGCTATTAGCTATGGTTTGGTCGATCCTCAAACTACAGAGATTCCTTCTAGGCGCACATTTCATAGTAGAAACCGACCAAAAAGCTCTTACTGCTATACAGAGTAAGAATTTGAAGAGCTCGAGGTCTACTCGATATGCAATTGCTCTTCAACCTTTTCATTTCTCTGTGCGAGCTATTCGTGGATCAGATAATGTGATGGCAGACATTCTGTCAAGATGCACACATGATTCCACATAACTATTAGGGCTTAGACTTCTTGATATGTCTAGTTCTATAGTAGTTCCTTTTCTATATCATGATAGATACACATTTGTAATTTAATAATATAATGATTGTATCACTACATAGCGGTTCATTGATGTTTATTCACCGCTGTGCTTTGATGATTTTTTCTTCATAAATCATAAATTTAAGATATCTAATACGAAATGATGATATGAATTTTTTAGGCATTGTGTAATTGCCAGAATTGTATTATACTTTGATGACACCTTCCTGGAAAAATATACTTGTAGAGAAATAATTTCTCTCAGTTTATGAGACACATTCTCACCAGTCGCTCCATAAGTCGACTTAGCCTCATATTAGGCGTTATAGGTATTCCTGATATTTTCATCTGAGCATTATTCATGCGTTGTGAGCCTATTGTACGTTGCTCCTAGATGTATTTCAAAAAAAAAAAAAAGTTCCATTTTTTTTTTCCCGGGAGGTGTGGTAAGACTGTTACGTGCAGTCTTTGATATCTTACAATATTATACATTGGTATACTTGTTATGTTCGCAAATATTTTGTAAACAAAATAGTGCTTAAGGGAAAGTCATTATTGAGTTACTTCCCTTGAAAGTTGTGCCGTCTCTTCGATCGAACTCCGCGGATGAGTCCAGTTTTCTGCGATTTATTCTTCGTTTGGGTAGTAATAGATTGTTCTTGCTTCAGAATATCTATGGCCTGAATTTATGTGTATTGTTTGTCTGAGTAGGACGAGTCTGTCTTATATCTGTATATCTTTACATATCTAAGTCGAACTATATGTTCTGTTGTCTCTAGAGAGGTCAAAGGCTATTCGGCGGATGTGTCGCTAGAGTGTGGTGTGATTTGGCTTCATCCCGATAGGGACTGTGTTTTCTATGTCGGCTTGTCGCCGGGAAAAAGTGATCTCAGTATTGGTGGGGAAAGTGATAGTCGTCTAGACCTATCGTGTATGCTTTGCCCCAGTGTTTATTCGTATTGCCAAGGAATGGCAGAATCATATTTCTGATACCAAGGTAATAATAGACACTCTTATGAACTCTCGTACGAAGCCACCATTTTCGATAGGTACGATTTGAATGTCTAAGAGAATATATTTGACTCGATGAAAAACGACTTCGATTCCTAGCAGCACTATATCCTGTAGAATGCAGTCAATTGTTCATGATCAAATCTACAGAGCAATGAAATGTTTTATGAATGACTAACTTTAGGACAGACTCATTATCTGTATCCAAACGTGAGTGACAGCTCAAGAGTGAAGCCATCTTGGAATCAAACATGTAGTGACTTTCAAGAAGAGAAAAGGGATGCCCGTATTATCGCTTGTTTAGTCCAGAGATCACTGCTACACATGAGAACCCATTGCTAGCGGTTCAATATTATTATATTAAAAAACTGTGCTGAACCTTATGTTAAAGAATCTTCGCTAAACGAGATTAGGTTTAGAAGCCATCTGAAATATTGTTTATAAGCTGACGTGCTCAGTCAGTGAAGTCAGATGATATATATGTATGGGCGATACTGAGGGCTTGGCTACTGACAGTCCTTTATACTATTATTCTACATGAGTGCCCATGTAACATTGCAAGACCAGTTATCCACTGTACCATGATGTATTATGCCAACCTGTGATTTGTCACTATCTGTGCTGTCGAGTGTGTACGTCCAATTAAACTGTAGAAAGGTACACAGTCGTTGGTGTCGATGACTTCCAGCCATACATGAGTGTGAGAAAAGAACATTTGTCAACACCACGAACCCTTATTATCATTCGCACATTATACACTCAATCCATGTCTACACACCACTGCGTAGGTCAAGTTGACATTCCATACACTACAGTGGAGCAAACAACACCATAGAGATCTTATAAACTGATGATGATGATGATGTCTGCTTCCATCCACTTATATCTATCTTTTGGTGGATATCATTAACGGGAATAAAATAACGACTTTATCACAGTGGTAAATACTTTATCCATCATAGTGGTGAAATCTTCATCCCAGATGGTTCCTACACTGGGATTTCGATACTGATACCCGACTAGAAATTGTCCCTGACTTGGTATTTTTATTTCTAACCATATGCACTCGGTCTCTGCTGTCTCTAAATCGCTTGTGCGGCGATAGCTGATAGAAGTAGAAATATATACTACTAAACCTATTTCTAGCTTTCTTCTTGAATCTCGCCGAATGGTTTTAAAGCCATTTAGTGCAATATTGTCATCTGATATTTTGTCATTTAAACGACTTTCGGAAAGTCCAAAAAACATGACAATTTTGATTCAGAATTCGTGTAAGCTCAGGAAGTTTGCACAGTAGATGGTAAATATTCAGATGGCCCAGAAGTAGACCATCCTTAGTTAGCCATTGTTTCTGATTTGTTTGCATTTTATTTTGAAGAAGGGTTTTAAAATATAAATAACAAAAGCAATGTTAACACGAATATTTAAACTAATTAACTTTACCAAGTAAGTGAAAGTTAAAAATGTTAATATTTAACGTTCGAAACACTTGGCTTAGACAATACTAACAATTAAAATTAACTGAAATTGTCAGGAGAGTGTGAAAATAGTCACCCAAAAACAGACACGCACAGTTTCACACCACAACACTCACAATCTAACAAAGTAATTAAAGGAACACAAAGAAGATACGAATTTAAAATAATCAAAAATCAAACAAGTAAATATCTTTTACAGGAATGTAGCCAATGAAATAAGAGTGTTCCAATAAAGTAACAAAGTACGTATTACTTTAGGCATTACAGTAATCAACTAAACTGCAGGGGAGAGACGGCTTTGGTCGCAGGAATTAAATCAGTGAAAAGAGGGAGCGGCATGCTACCCTATAGTCTGTCTTTCTTTGGCTTGGCTTCAGTCCGGTACTCTGACCTGCAGAGATTGTCTGATGTTGTCGTCCAAGTGAATTGTGGGTCGTCCTGGAGGTCTGGCTCTATGGCTCTTGGCTTCGCATATGTGTCGTGGCAGCCGGTCTTCCCCTATTCATCTGACATGACCAAACCATTGTTAATAAACTGTAATTATCATTCAAAACTTACAATTGTATAACTAATTGTTATGCTATTTCTCTTAAATTCGATGTGTTTGTATGTCTTACTGCGTAAAGAGAACTTTTATACTTTTGTTTTAGCTTTCTCTCTATCGGTAAGGTCAAACATAAACATAACTATTGCACGGAAACAAGCAGTTTAAAATAAAAACCATAAATAGACTAGGTATATGATATGACTGATCATACCATAATAAACTGTATCATTATTTTGGTCACACTTTACATCTTGTAAGTCGAGGACATAAGTATCCATATAAGAACAACGAAACATCTTTAAAACAACAAATATTTAGTTGATCAAAAGAACATAGCTTACACAAAGTAGAAAACAAAGTCCTTATACATAGAAACAGAAGTCGAGATAAGCTTCTATTTTATTTGTAACTACTCTTTCTCTCCTTGTGTAATATGCATGTAGGCTCGCATCTGTAAGAAGGCTGATTGTGTACACGTGTGTCTATGATATGGTCAAACTGTATGATCATGTGACTGATGAAGAGCGTGTTATAGCGCAGATAACGCATAATGACGATCAAGAGATTTCATTCATGGACTGATATTAAATATCGCCGTATAGAGTGTAATAATTATATATATTAATTAATTTGTTTTACCCATCAAGTGTAAAATTTATAAATTACTGTTATTATGTTTAAAGAATAAGTAAGCAAACCTACAACACTTACTTTATGTTAACTCAATTTCAAAGAAGTAATAAAGTTTATACACATTTTAATTGAGAAACATTAAAGTTTATTCTATTAAAGGATAAGACTAATTAAACAAATATATTTATTTTTCTACACTATTAGTTCACTTATTAAAAGTTATCTCCAGTATCTACGTATGTTTATAGGTAATACATTAAAAATCTGTTATCCAATACCATAATTCACGCCGTAAGTACGTCGGTCGGTCGGTCACATCATGCACACCGTCATTTGCGCACTTCTCTATTTTTGAGAGAGTGCATCAACTTTCAACCACAGTGAAGGGGGTGCAACTGTGGTTGAAAGTTAGACAGTAATTGTATTGTTTCTCTAATATGTACTCTCCCGAAAATAGAAAAGTACGCAAATGACGGTGTGCATGAATAGTTTGATTATGAAAAGTCAATATTTTAAAAGATGCACGAACAATTAAGAGACATGTTGTCATAAAAGACGCCACTAGGCGTGATGGCCACTGACTGCTTTGACGGTCGGCGGCTAAGGATCAAAGAAGAAGAAGAAGTTGTCATAAAAGAAATGTTAGTTATTTAGTTAATTTCCGGTCCATTAGACCATTATCACTGCTCCGCGTGTCCTTTAGGAAGGTTACTCCATGTCTTCATACTTAATACATCCATGTAATTTTCACTACAAATATCTAAAGACGGTCGCCTGCAATGAAATGACCACAGTAGTAATAGCAACGTCTGTAATACGTGTAACAGAAACAACACACTATATATAAAAACTTGTCAATTTTGACGGGTTATTGCTAGTATATAGTATTTACAGTATCATGTGAATAATGCCTGTAACTTCGCTACGTCATGTCCCGATTGTCTTATGCAGGTACGAGAAGCATACCACAATGATACTGTAAATAAATAAGGAAATCTTCCCTGCCATTTACACGTAATATAAGGACATCGTGTAGATTAATCAACCAGGCTGTCACAAAATGGCTTATAAGAGTCTGTCAGAGTAAAGAGGCAAGACACCAATTCTGAAGAAAGTCTGAGAAGATAGATTAAGATGAGAATTTAAAAGACTGTAGAGGTTGAGACTTATAGCTTCAAGGGTGAGAACCTAGATTGGCTCTCCCTCGCCACCTATGACCTGTTTTTATAGCTACTGCCTCACCACCTCTTGCTCAGCTGAGATAAGGTTTACACTATTTACTATCCACAGACACAACTGTACAGTTAAAGGATACAGGTACAGTATAGTAAAAGACAAACTGGTCCAGTGCACATTTATAATTTTATGAAACAAAAATGTTTTTTTACCACAGTGATAAACAACAATAACGTGCGAGTTCGCACAACCTGGAAAATAAGAACAAATAAATGAATGACACAACTATCAAATTACCACGCTCTCTTCCACATCTACACGAAACAAGTACGGTTAAAACAATTAAGCTGGGGGAGGGGGGGGGGGTTCTCTATGTAAGAGCCACCTCCCAGTGAACACTACTATTACTAACTAAATACACTGTGAGCAACCCCTAGCCCATATCAGTAAGGAATCAGCAACTGGTACAGACAGACACCTTCACATACCTAGGATGCATAGTAACACCAGACGGCGGGGCAGGCAAAGACATCAACATCAGAATGAATAAGGCAAGAACAGCCTTTTTTAGCCTAAACAACATCTGGAAGTCCTATCAATACAGCACAAACACAACATTAAAATTATATCAGAGATGTGTGCTTTCTGTGCTTCTCTATGGTGCGGAATGCTGGAGAGTTACAGAGAAGGAAATGTCGAAATTGTCGTCTTTTCACACAACATGCCTAAGAAAAATTCACCGAATATTTTGGCCGAATACCATCACCAACCAAGATCTGCTTACTCGGAGCAAGCAAGAGGATATGCACACCATCATAGCTGGCAGACGCTGGAGCTGGGTTGGCCATGTCCTCAGATGAGACTCCGCTGCCATCACAAGAACAGCTATGCTTTGAACCCCTGAAGGAAAACGAAAGTGAAGCCGACCAAAAACAACCTGGTGGAGGACTGTGGAAGCTGAGATGCAAAGAATGAACGAGAGTTGGGGCACTGTACAAAGGATAGCCACCGACCGAGTAAAGTGGAATCAATTTGTTGTTGCCCTACAAGACGTTACAAGGCGTGATGGCCACTGACTGCTTTGACGGTCGGCGGCTAAGGATCAAAGAAGAAAAGAAGAAACTGTGGAGTCCCATACACCACAACGTTACACTCCACTAGTTTTCACTATGTCCCGTTTAACTAGATCTCCAAAACGACACACAGTTTGCTGGGAGGACAACATTAGACACTTCCTGAAGTACCGAGGACTGGACTGGAAACAGTTTACATGATAACACGGCGCTCTCTCTGGCTAACCTCTACACCCTAAGGTGGAAAAGGTTTGTGTCGTTTGGTTTTAAGGACCATCTTCGCTGTACACGGACAACTCCATTAGTGCTCCGATCTCCTCCCTTAGATCTCACACGGACAACTCCATCAGTGCCCGATCTCCTCCCTTAGATCTCACACGGACAACTCCATCAGTGCTCCGATCTCCTGCCTTAGATCTAACACGGACAACTCCATCAGTGCTCCGATCTCCTGCCTTAGATCTCACACGGACAACTCCATCAGTGCTCCGATCTCCTCCCTTAGATCTCACACGGACAACTCCATCAGTGCTCCGATCTCCTGCCTTAGATCTAACACGGACAACTCCATCAGTGCTCCGATCTCCTGCCTTAGATCTCACACGGACAACTCCATCAGTGCTCCGATCTCCTCCCTTAGATCTCAAGGAGGATATCAGCACAGTGCACGAACTCCAAAGCACAGGCGAGAATCCTAAATGTGTGTATTTAGGAATCATACATTCTATAAATATTTTTTTATCGGATAGGTTTTCCTAATTTTGTATATTCTGATAGAGCAAGGGCCGTAAGGCCTACTCTTTACGATTTCCAATTGCCAGGGAATTTTTAACGTGTGCAACTTGCACTCGGAATCTACTATTTGTTCATCCTTATCCAAGAAGGCTAGGCATTCAATCACACTACCCAGGGGATCATCGGAAGTATGATTTGATTAGAACCCAGTGGGACCTAAGACGCGTCAACAGTGAGGAATGCAGTTAGCGACCCATAGCTAAACTGCTTGCGTCAGGGTCAGCGAACCAGAGTTGACCAAGACCCTACTCCACCTCCAAGTGGTGGTCCGGGAAACAGGCTACGTCACTACAGTCTGGCTGAGTGAGTAGGGATCGAAGAGGGAAGGTTAACCCGGTCCCAAAAAATGCCGTGCTGAAGACGGTTGTGTCGCCCGAAAGGCGCAGATATCGCATCTTCGCTGTAAACGGACACAACGCAACCAACGTCCTTTTCAAGACGAACGAAGAAGAAGAAGAAGGACCCAGTGGTTCTGAAAAAAAATCCATCATAGATATTCCTTAGACTGGGAACCGAACCCTATACCTTTATAATTAGAGGCGGACGCCATATATCTTATTCACTTCGGCCCCCAGGGTAGAGGAGAAAATACTAAGTAAGAAAATGTGTTTAAAAGATTGTCGAAGTGCACTATTTGGCGCTGATGAAACTTTTCGGTGCGCACATCTGCCAGCGAAACCTTTTCAATACGACAAAATTATCATTGAAAGTGGCAGAGAAAATAAGTGTTCACTACTTTAACACGTGCATCAAACTCCAAATTATTTAAAGTTTTTTTACTCTAAACATAGAACACACGATAACATTTAACAATATAAAACATGTACTAATAAAAATAAGTGAATTGCTTTTGCCTTTAATAATTTTGTCTAAAAAATTCATAAAGTTAACAAAATAAAGAAAATTTGTTATTTATTATGATTTTTGTTAATAATTAAATTGTTTCCCTTTGGAAGTAAATAGGATGCTTTCCCCTAACGTCCTTGTCTCTGCTGGTTAAGTTTTTTTTTTCTTTTTGTTTCACTTATTTCTTAGATTCGACATCCGGTCAAAACCTGACCAGAGGTGTGATATCTCGGTTATAAGAGGGGTATATTGTGCGCATTTTTATTACATTTTGCTGTACTGTTATTTCTTTCCTTTTTTATTTAATTATGTGGGGGGGGGGGGGGGGGGTTTATATATTAGCCATGAAAAGGTCTTTTTCTGTGAAGGACCGCTAGCTGCCTGTCTAACCGTCACGTCATAAGGTTTATTCGAGTGTTTCTGCTTGTTCAATCCATATACTTATTTATTTATATTTTCTAAGTGTAATGATTTTACCTCTATATCTATTATTGCTAGTGTGCCGACGTGTTGTTAAAAGTACTACTAGCTGAAATGAAGATCCATGTCTGTTTTTTGTTTCCTCTTGTATCTACCGATAGTGTGGTCTTCCTTAACTCCAGCTGATTTATGACTTTGTCAATGATGATTTGACGTGTGGTGAATAAAATTGCATTAAGTAATTATTCCTTTGTGTCAATTCCTAATTGATGCTGTGGATTTAATACTGACGCTAATTTAATACTTGGCTCGCTCCGCTAGGAGACGACCACAACATGCAATGGGTTACACAGAAGAAATAACACATTTCTATAGGAAATCCCTTTTAATCAAACACTGCACACAGAATAGCCACACATGGCTGAAAACAGTATGGAATATATATAACACTGCCCGAGAAACTTCTCGAATTAATATATCAAATTAATCTCACACAAGACAGTATAACAGTACTATACAAACTTAGTACTGAACAATCGCTCACTATGACGAACTGGAAACTATACAATGGAAAAACCAATCCACTGGCAAATTATACCTGATGGCCTGACAATAATATCACTGGACACTAAACCATTCCAGAATTATAATTATGTCCAACAGAATAAACTACTATAGCAAACTCTTGGCCATATTCCACACGCAATGAAAAGGGAACCAAAATTGTCTGTCACTCTCGGACAAAGGCCCAGCGTCCACTGCCCTTTCGCGGCTTTCCCATTTCCCTTTCCGGTGTCACCAGACTCGCCGGTTTTTCAGAAAGTTATGGATGGGTTTGAAAAAAAATCGAAAAAAGGTGATTCGTCTTACGAGGACAAAGGACAAAGAAAATAGTCTACGTTACGGCCACAAGGCCTTCGTCAGGAAAGGAAAGAAAGTGAAGGCTAGATAGGACACATAAAAACTAAATAAAATAAAAACTGGGTACTTCCCTGAAGGCAAGAACCGAAATTCTATCAAAATCGCTGTCCTGTTGATAAGCGCGTGGCTGAACAGAAAGCGACTTCCGCCGCCGGATGTACACAATGCATACTAAGAAACTAAAAAACGAAAAAACGAAACCGGAAAATAAACTACCCAACGTGATAAAAGTGGGGACTGGAAATAATAAGGGACAGAATGAGTGGGAGATAAATAAATATGAAATAAAAAAATGTATATGGCATACAAATAGAAGAATAGGATAAGAGTGGAAAGAGTAAAATAGAGCAAGAGAGGAGAGGGTGACCTCAGACAAAGGTGTGAAAAGTGTTGAGACCGGCTGGTTTTAGACACCCCATGCGGTGGATAAGACGGTTCTCAAGCTGTTCTCGACTGGCAGTGTCAGAGGAGCAGGATCGGATCGCTGTGACCTGGATGTCGATGGGACCATGGTGGTCAGGACCATTGAAGTGTATAGCAACTGGTGTTGACTTTTGCTGAGCGATGTCATTTAAGTGCTGGCTGAATCTGTCCCCAAGTCGTTTGCCTGTTTGGCCAATATAGGTTTTGCAGCAACGTTTACATATGATCGTATAAATGACATTGCGCGATTCACACGTGAAGCTACTAGTGATGGTGTACGTAGCCTTAGGAAAGGACACCTTCTGGGTTGAGATGACATACTTGCACGTGTTGCATCGTGTCCGACCACAGGATAGTGTGCCAAAGTGAGTGGCATTCTCCTTTGGGAGACGGCTGTGAACAAGAAGATCCTTCAAGTTCTTGTCACGTCTATATGCCACCAAAGTTGCTTCACTGAATACTTTTTGGGTCAGAGGCTCTGCTTGGAGGATAGGGAGGTGGCGGAAAAGGATCTGTTTGACAGTAGTACTGTGAGGGTGATGGGTCAAGATTAATTTGACTCTATCCGAAGTGGATTTATGGTGAGGTTTGAGGGCCTCCAGACGAGAGATGGGGAGCACACGTTGGAGAGCAGAGGTGAGAACATGTTCTGGATAAAGTCTGTTACGGAAAAAATCCAACATCTCATTGGCTCGTAAGTGGAAGTCATCGTCGTCTTGGCATAAACGGCGGAGGCGGAGAAGTTGTGAAAAAGGAAGGGAGTCACGACAGGCCCGAGGATGAGAAGAGGTATACAGGAGGTAGCTGTGGGCATCTGTCGGCTTGTAGTATACTGAGGTATTAAGGCCGGAGGGCGTGATAGAAATAGTAATGTCAAGGAAGTTGACAGATACTGTGGAGACGAGGGAGGTGAACTTGATGGTGGGGTGAAAGTGGTTCACAAAGTCGATGAAGCGGTGTAAATCAGTCTCAGACATATCTGTGAGACCTATGCCATCATCGATATATCTGCGGTAAAACCCAGGGAAAGGACCGGAGTATTGTTGCCATATCTGATGCTCCAAGTGGCCCATGAATAGACAGAAAGTTATCAGCGTTGCCAAAACCCGCTGATAACGATGTCGCCAATTTATTTTCCTAAATATGCCGTGAAACTTTGGATTGTTTATTGTTTCACTGTGTTGTTTTATTTGATATGTCAATGATAAACTGTCTGTCTTGTTCTACGATTTTGGTTCGTTCTTGGTGGAATGTCTGCTTTATTTTTTCTACCCGTAGTTATATAACTGTAATCTCTGTAGTCAGATGTCGGAGTTGGTGTTTGATGTGTAGTTTCTGATTACTTGAAATCGTATTTGTTGTCAAACTATTGATTGTTTTAGGTAATGGTTTCAACAATCCTTCTCATACTACTATGACATATTAATAATCTCAAAAAACCTATGTGACAGCTTTGTAATTCTGCTCCCGTCAGTCCATCTGCAGTTCTATCAGTATTATAGTGCGTTTCAAAAGGTCGGTCGACGATTGACTTCCATATTCCTTGCACTGATAAACATGATTTTTGCATGCGGTCTTATATTTTCAATGTCCCACAGTTTTTATAAAATTCAATGTTGCAGGTAGTGTTCTTTACTTGCAATGGCTAATTCCTTTGATCTTTTGTAACGAAGTAATTATTTTGTCCTGGAAGAAAATAATTTACCGTAAATGAAGGAATTGGCATATTTTCGGCAAAGGCGTATATACAATTCGAATGTTAGGGGGGTTTGTTAACTGATTACTACGTGAGGTTCTTTTTTTATTTCTTTGAAATATTTGAGGGAAAAATAACGCCTATTCGTTGTAAATGTTACTTTTTCTACTAAAAAGTGAATGGATGCATGAAGAGGTGAAAGTACTGTGAATGTGAAAAAATAGTAGTGAAATCGCGGAGATAAAAAGGAAATGAATTGGTTTACATATACAAATAGACAGTATTATTGTAAAGTTACCGAAGAAAGGTGATCTATCAGACTGTAATAACTGGCGTGGTATATCTCTATTATCAGTACCTGGAAAATTATTATGTTGCATGATGTTAGAAAGACTTAAATTGCATGCTGACGAAAAGATCAGAGAAGAACAAGCGGGTTTCAGGCCGAAAAACGATCATGTATTGATCAAATATTCACACTAAGAACAATTATAGAAGAATCAGTGGAAAGGCAATCGCCACTTATTATCACCTTCGTCGATTTTCAAAAAGCCTTTGATAGTCTACACCGCCCATCATTGTGGAAGATACTTACAATCTATGGTTTTCCAACAAAATATGTGAATATAATCAAAGCGCTATATGACAATGCAAGATGTTGTGTTAGAACAAATAAAGGGAATACAGAATGGTTTACAGTAGAAACAGGGGTGAAACAAGGCTGTATTATGTCACCACTACTTTTTGGAATAGCTATTGATTGGGTTATGAGAAACTATACCCACAATGAAAAATTGGGTATAAAATGGACAAATGGAAAATTCCTGGGGGACCTGGATTTCGCAGATGATGTAGCATTCTTAAGTTCAACACCAAGACAATCCCAAGAAGCAATAAATAATTTGTGTCATCTCTCGGTTAAAATTGGTCTCCAAATAAATGCCTCTAAAACTAAAGCTATGAACTTTTCTAACGAGACCTTTGATATCATCTTGAACGGGGAAAAACTACAGAAAGTTGAAAGTTTCAATTATTTAGGCAGTAAAATGACTCAGGATGGTGACACAACAAGAGAAATCCATACTAGAATTGCTTTGGCAGCTAGCGCCTTCAATAGATTATCTAACATTTGGAAATTACGATCATTGAATATACATACCAAGCTTCGTCTGTTTAATTCAAATGTTATCTCAGTGTTAACATACGGCTGTGAGAGTTGGAAAATAACAAAATCATTGGAGAACAAGCTGAATACATTCGAGAACAAATGTCTTAGAAAACTCATGAACATCAGTTGGAAAGAATTCAAGACTAATCGACAAATAAGAGAAGACTCTAGGCAGAAATATGTCTCCGACTATATAAGGAAAAGACGATGGTCATATATCGGTCATGTCCTACGAATGCAAAACAACAGAATACCACTACAGGCGCTCACTTGGGTTCCTGAGGGTAAGCGGAAAAAAGGAAGACCAAAAGAAACACTCAGAAGAACAATAATAAGAGAAGGAAGAACGTTGGGCCTAAATAATGTGCAAGAGCTAAGAGGAGTGGCGTCACAACGAACAACCTGGAGAGCACTGGTTTCTGCCTTATGCGCCGTGTTTGGCGCTTAAAGAATTTATTATTATTATACAAATAGATGAAGGAGAAAACATATAAAACATATAAGGTATTTACACACTTATTCTGAGTCAGACGAGTCTAACATATTGATGGCTATTCTCGGCTGAACGAACGACAGTCCATCTTTTTTCCAATAGTCATTTTCCTCTTTTAAGACATGGTCTTCACATTTACACCAATAATCTTTGTCTATCTGCGAGAGAGCGGCATATGTTAGTTCTTTCATATTGCATAGTTTGAAAGTTTTATTTTCAGCTGCCACCTGTCCTTTAACTTTTGCCCAAACGAGTTCAATTGGGTTTAAATGTGAATGATAAGGTGGCAGTCTCAAACACATATGACCATGCTGTTGAATCAACTTGTCTATATGGAATATCTTGGTCTTTTGTGATTTCTTAACAAGGGACAGTAATTCAGGTTTCAGAAACCCCTCGTTAAATGCAATGTCTTATTTTCTGAGTAAAATCTTTATAGCATCTTTTGTACTCGAAGATGTCGGGATTTTGTCTTCTTCTGCCACAGCGTTATGGTATGATGCATTGTCCATTATCAGACAGGATGGTTTGTCTAGGGACGGAAAAAGTATTTTTCAATCCACTCTCTAAACATGTTACAGTTCATCTCGGTATGATAGTCCCGGTTGTCCGTATAATTGGAAGTGACAATAAGTTCAACATTTTTCACCAGCCCATTATGTCTGCTGCCTGCATGTGCCATTATCAGACGTTGTCCTTTACCACTGGGTACACATCTTTTAATCGTTCCATCTCATAACTGCCATTCTTTTTCACTTGTGTGGTGAGCATTGATCCAAGTTTCATCCACATACAAAATATCATAATCTTGATTACGCATTTCCCGTACTTCACGTAAATAATTACTTCTCATAGATACTCGTACTAAGTGCGGCTTCTCGCAGATGACGTTTCTTCCACTAGCAGACTTCCTAAACGTAAAGCCAATGCTTCTAACAGTTCTCCATAATGTTGATTTCGACACATCAATGTCATTGTGTGTTCTCAGCCGAATCTTCAGTTTTCTTAGTGTCGCAGTTTCTTTGGAATTGAACATTCTACAAATCTCTCTTCTAATCACATCACTGTCAAAACTATCTACTACTTCCTTACTTCCTTGCGTCCTGGTATTGAATGAACTGAAAATTCCATTAGCTTTGAGAAATTGATGAAATGAGCGTTTACTTAAACCCAAAGCGTAAATAATTCTCTTTTCAGTATTTGAGAGACTCCGATACAGTTTACCACGCTTAGCTTCTCTGCAGAAATATTTATACTTCTTCACTGCCATTGTATGCAGTGTAAGGAACTTGACTTTCATACCCATTGTATTACAGACCTAGAATACCGCAAGATACGCCTATGCACGGTAACTGAACACACCGAAAGGATCAATGTAAGGTTCAAAACAGTGCGCTAGTGAGCTGAAACACGGGGAAAATCACGTGAAATGCATTCAAGATGTTAAATCGAAATAGATCACAAATATGAAGTGGTAAGCCCTGTCAAAACACGGTTGGACTAAGAGGTGGTCGATTTTGTATACTTTAAATAAAGAAAATTTAAAACCATACGTTTGTTATCGTTAGGTCATATGCAAAGTTGCAACAATCACGATCAAGTGGTTGCAGAGATATTGAATATTAAACGGCGGCAAACATTGTGAAACGCACTATACTAATCTATCCCAGTTAGCCCGTCTATAGCTCTGTCAGCATTATAAATATATCCCAGTCAGCTCATCTGTAGGTCTTTGAACGTTACAAATATGTCCCAGTTGGCTCGTTTGTAATTCTGTAAAATTACACATTTATCCCAGTTAGATCATCTGTAGTTCTGTAAACATTACAAATAATTCCCAGTTAGCAGCCACCGAGTCTATTATCAGAGAGGCAAGACAGAATTACAAACCGTGTTGAACTGAAGAACTACAAAAGCTTGATGATGAACTACACAACAGAGAGAGAAGACACAACCGAAGACAATCACAAACACTGGTCACGTGCGAAATCTGATTTCTTTATGCCTTGTCACAGTTTTGTAAAAGGAGATCGTGAGGTAGATTTTTTTTGTTGTTGTTGGAAGGACAACAACATAATTATGAAAACAAATAATAAATTAAATAAAAGCTTTTAATTGTATGCACTAATTATTTCAGATCAAGCTACCAAATAATATAAGTATATGTGACAGCGCCATCGCCATTTTGTCGGTTGTTCTGTACCTTCTACCACAAAAAAGCATGTGGCAGCCATTTTTAGGTCACATCTAAAAATAGAACATTAGTAATGCCGCTGAAGGAGTAGCAGCCAATCAGAGAAGAGAAGCGTCCAGGCTACCGCGTCAAGTGAAATTCTGTGTCATTCTTATTGCCGGTCGCGGAGAGAGAACAAGCTTTGAAAGCTGAAGTCTAGTTCAAGAACATGCCTAGGAGTTGTAAGTAAATATATTATTCTCCAACATTCTAAAAGTCTTTATAGTGTGAGAAAGTATATACAATCACCATCTCTGTGCCGTAGTATTTTAAATAAGTATATATTTAATTCTGTGGTATTTATTTCGCGTGCGGTTGACATTTCACTAGCTGTGCCCAATTTTAAAATGCTATATCTCAGAGAATATATAACGCATATAAGTGAAATTTTGTGTGAATTTGAAATGGTATAGACCCTATGAAATAAATTTTGCATTAAAATGCAGCCATTGGTTTCAATTTTCGTTTCTTTGCGATATAATATCAAAATTCTACTTGCCAACACACATCACACACACACACACACACACATATTGAAATGTCTACAGTAAATTATACGACCTCATTTGCACATGATTGGTTTATCAAACAATTGGCATGAATTTAGCGTGAAATTGCGTGAAATTGCACTTCTTGAACATAAAACAATTTATATCCGGTGTTACGCACACATTGTCAATCAGTGGAGTGTCTACAAAAAGTATTGTGTGGTTAAGTAGGAAAAATGAGTCTGCGGGTACATTTTATGACATTACATCAAATCACAAATAGGATTCTAAAGTATTTATGCAATGAAGCTACTCAAGGAAAACTATATCATTGCATCTCAAACCCACAAAAGAGGACTATTCATGCCTTAGGGATAAGCAAACGATCATTGCACCGCTGGATAGCGACATCTGAAATTTCTAATTCCAGTGTTTTACACACGAAAATTAGGCCAAGAGTGGTGGATAATTTTGACAGAGAATTGATCCGCAGAGAAATTTGCAATATGTTTCACAATAATGAGGCAGTGACTTTAAGGAAATTGAAAATTTGGTTAAGAAAGAATAATGACATTGATATTTCCAAATCTACGCTATGGAGGACTATTAGGAGTTTGGGATTCACTTTTAGAAAATATGTTGGTGGTAGAAACCTTATTTGTGAGAAGCCTCATATAGTTGCAATGAGAAGCAAATATTTACGCGAGGTCAGAGAAATGAGAAGAGATTGTTATGATTTTGTGTATTTAGATGAAACTTGGATCAATGCGCACCACAGTAATGAACGAGAATGGCAATCATCTGATGGGACAACTAAGAGACTAGTACCAGGCAGCAAAGGTAGCAGCAGAAAATAGAACGTTTAAATTTAAAAGATGTTGACATACTTACAAAAGCCGCCATCTCCAATGTAGTCAGGGATTATTGGAAGAAATGTGAGAACCATGTGTTACAAGAGGAAGAGGAATATTGGACGAATGATGGTTTGTCCTTCATTCAGCCGAGATTGATTATCAATTTCTTAGAGACATCTGATTATGATTCGGATGAAGTTTAATTTATTTAAAGATGACCTTACCGTTATTTTCAAGCTCATTAGAGGAGCAACGTTCCATTATGATAGAGGTGATACCTATTGAAATAATTAGATCAATGAAAGTCCAGTTTGGTAGCGCACTAAATGTCAATGACAAACAATGTCACGAGTATCTCGAATGCAGATCATTTAAGAAATCATCTTCAATAGGTATTCATAAGCAAACGTGATGGCCACATTATTGTAAGAGTAGACACGCCTATGACTAATCAATTCACAGAATCTGTGACTGAAGTGGTAAAATTTCTTTTCTCGATAAACAATAATTAGTATGCCGACAAAGATCAAAGGATTTCATTCGTTTATGGGAACTAGACAAGATGCACAGATATAAAGTATATATTTGTTGGGTCTAACCCAATATAACATCGTGTGCATAAAATGGCATTAATACGTTGGACGGTTAATCAGATAATTACATTTGTTTGAGGGCAAAGCTCGTGAAACGTGCTATAGATCTAAATCTATTCAGAAATGGCGTGGGTCCATGTTCAGGAAATATAACACGTGGCTGGTATTAGAACTGGCATTTTCAGTTATTACATTTGTGTAAATGAAATTTAATGGTTTAGGATTTCCATATTGTTTGGGGTTCAGGAAACCTTCCATGAGTTTATGTAAATCCGACATGTAGTTGGTTTGAATAATATTTAATTGTAGCGCGATTTAGATATTTTTATTTATTAATTACGGTGCTGATGCTAAAATAGTTTATTTTAGTTTGGCGAGAGCTGTAAATTAATTTAATATGTTACAGCTTACTAGAATAAATCCTGTGCTTCTTCAGTAATATTGGACTGATAATGTGGTGTATGTAATAATAAGATCGGCTATAGCTAATTGGTCTTAGCTTTCTTAGTTTCATAGCTTTACAGAGTAAAATCTCTATTGGTTATCTGTACCACCTTAAATAGATTTGCTAAGCCATTATTTCTATAATATTTAGTATTATAATGTAATGTTACTATAGAATGTACAACCACGCAGCTTAGCTGGGTGTTAGCGTGGCTGTATGCCGTTCTCGCAAGATGGCGTAACCATAGAGCGCGTGGTATGAATGGGTACCTGTAGCTGATTGATCATGGCTGACTGTGGTGGGCGCATGTTTTCTGAATGGTAAGTGTTATTATTTATGCTATTGAATTTCACTTAGACTTTGTTTTTATATATTGTTTTTCAGAAAATCTACGAACACTGTCTGGGTGTTCGGTAGTATTAAATGTTGATCTGTATAAGGCTTTGTGAGTAGTATGTCATGCATGCTACGGTTAGTATTTCCGGCGGATGCGCTGACTTTTATATAACAAAATACTCCGATCGATTCCGGCGGATGCGCTGACTTTTATATAGGAAAATATATCAGCTCGGTAATGGCGGGTGTGTAGGTATTTTAATTGTTGTGTGTTGTAACTGGTCGGTGCCTTTGGCTGGCGGGGGTGTTGTGTGTAGGTATTTTGATTGTTGTGTATTGTGCTGGTAGTGTGTTGGTGTGTTTGTTTATACAATATATATTACAAACAGATGTTACAACATATTTATACGTTTATACATGTACATGTAGACATACAATATTTATACAACATAGATAACAAAGGTTTTTAATTGTAATAAATATATATTTTTTTTCAAACAACAGTAACAAAATCATTATATGAGCGGGGTCACATATTGGAAGCCGGATATTTTAGATGGAAAGAGGGAGGTGAGTACAATTTGTATGGTATATTGGTAAACAAAAGTATTAAAAAAAAACATTATATGAGCAGGGTCACAGAGTGGAAGACGGTTATGTTAGATGGAAAGAGGGAGGTGTGTACAATTTTTATGGTACATTTTTAAACAACAGCATCAAAAACATATGAGCGAGGTCACATATTGGAAGACGGTTATGTTAGATGGAAAGAGGGAGGTGTTTACAATTGTTATGGTATATTGGTAAACAACAGTAACAAAAAACATTATATGAGCAAGATCAGATATTGGAAGCCGGTTATATTAGCTGGAAAGAGGGAGGGGTGTACATTTTTTTATTTATTGGTAAACAACAGTAACACAAGGGGACATAGTGGAAGAGAGATATTTTTTAGATATTGAGAGGAGATGTCGTCACGTTATCGTCGTGTACCAGTCTTTTTATGTAAAAATAAAACAGAGAATTTCTGCGGGAGTGAGGACTCATGGGTGTGTGTTGGGGGTATGTACCCACGTGCGTGCGCGCGCGCGTGTGTGTGGTATTGTTTTTGGTTTGTCTGGTGTTGCACATAATGGAAGAGAGATATTTTTTAGATGGATAGATGTGAAGTGGTGACATTGTCGTCGTGTACCTGTCTTTTGATGTAAAAATAGGATAAGGAGTTGCGGTGTTGTGTGTACGTGTAGATAGCTGAATTGTGTGTCTTAAAACCGAAATTTTTTCTGCCCTGCGCGTGTTGGGTGTAGAGTACATCCAAAAAGGTGTTTTTATCTAGTGTGTTGTGTTGTTTCTAAGCCATTTAATGGTGGTTTTGTCATAATCTCCAAAAACAGTCATAAGTTTTGTTACAGAGGAAAACCATCCCACTGCCCTCATATTCTAACTTGAAAAGACCAGGTGTTCGTTTATCAAACAACTTTTTGTTGCGGCATTTCTGACAAGCGATTCGCGTTTTACCCCCACTAGCAATAAATTTGGCACGATGCTCGGGACACACTTCAGATGGGAACCATCGGTCGTAGACGCTATAAAATTCTTTTCGCATAGAGGGTTTAACGGCGTCCGCTAGGTTATTTGTACTAAGGGCCAAGTAAAGACTATTGGTATCAGTCTCGCATAACTGAAAGTCAGCTCTGTCTACAAATCTATCCAGGCAATCATAATAAAATTCTAAAATGCGGAGTTTAGCATACTGATACACGAAAAAGCCTATCTGCGCGGGTAGGTCCCAACTAATTTTTTTTAAACCATCTGTTGCGCAAGAATGTCGCAACGTATTTTGTGTACTTTATATTTTTCTTATGCAAGGAAAATAACACCTGTAATTGTATGTTACTTTTACTTACAACAGTTTTGGTTTCTTGTTGGTGTTCGGTTGCCGATAAGTTTGTTTGAGCGATCTTAAGTCATGTCCATGTATGGAGCGATCTTAAGTCATGTCCATGTATGGAGCGCTCAGGCAAACTTTTCTTATAAGCATTTGGCAACTTGCAATGTTTCGGATTCCTATCCTTTTAAAGGTACTAGCTTCGTATATTATCTGAACTGTATTCGAATCGCGCGTTTCTGCGCATGTCTAAGTTTTTGGTTGTTGTCTGAACGGGTTTCCGCCCGCAGTGTGTGGCAGATTCGTTAGAGAGCAAGACGCCTTTTTGCCAGCGTCTGTGCTTATTCTATCAGGAAATGGAGTCCTCTATATATTTTTTGTTCCTTTGAGATGATATCTCTTTTGTGATTCGAAGCGCCTGGAGGCGTGTGAGTTATGTGGTTTATTTCCTGAAGAAAAGGTAATAACATTTTGAATAACATTATCGCCATCTTTCGAGATTGACATGTTTGTAGCCTGCTTATTGAAGAGTCTACGTTATGAGAAGTTTTCTCAGCTCACGAATCACGTGCGTTGTTATGCATCGGGTTGATGCATGTCCTAAGGACTATTTACTTGTTGAACTCTGCTGCTCGATCTAGGTTTGATACCTTTGTTGACTAAAGGAACTTTGAGGACATTGTTATGTACTTCAGAAGATATGCCTGTCTTGCTGGGGTCAGATAATAGGAGAGTGGATTTGATCTCCTATTGATATCTTCCGGCTATTATGGAAAGGGATGGAGGTTTCCCCCTGACTACATGTACAGCTGGTTATGATGTACTGATATTCATATGATTCACCATTATTATGATGCTGTCTGCTATCCAGTGTTGTGCTGACTATGTCAATGTAATGATGACTGTTCTACCGTACATGTAATGTATATGCATATTAATGTCTATGCACCTTGTCATTGTGGCGTCCACAATACATGATGGAAACGTCACTTGCTGTTTGAAAATTTCTTGACTTTCTACGTTATAAGTTGATATGACGTCCCTGTTTGGAACTGTAGCTGTTTAACTCCACACTTACAACATACATACAAACCAGACCAAAGACACCATATTATTTCGCCTTTATCATCCCTGGTGTCTGAGGGTGATACACCACGCTTCAAGTGCCAGCATTACCTTACCTTTGGTAAGTAGAAGAAATATGACACCCTCAACATTGTGTGGCAAATAGAAAAATCATCCACGGAACATTTATCCACGCAACATTTGCTACGCAACATTTGGTGGCAATAAGCTGGTTTGATCTGGTGCCAGCATACACGGGGTCCCTTACCCGCTACATTCTACAAGAAATCAACATACAGCATTCTCCAAGACATCGTCATACGGAATCCTGGAAGTACTCGGCGTTGCCCGGTATCTTTGCAACATAGAATTTTTTGCTAAGCCTGATGCAAGAAAATGACAGTACCCGGCGTTGCGGCATTTTTCACTACCGTTTGATAAGAAGATCAAGTGCCGATGCTTACGAGTTCTTGCATTGAGAAGGCCAAGTTCCGGTTGTTACGAGTTCTTTACTGAGAAGGCCAAGTACCGATTGAAGAAATTTACTGTTACATAAGAAGGCCAAGTTCCGTAACTACACTACCTATACCGATCAGAAACTCAAGTTCTACCATCGTTCTGGCAGTTACCACGCAAGATCAATATGTTCGATCAACGTTGGATCTTCTGTCCATAGAATGTTGATCTTCACATGTTCTTTGCTCTGCTGACGGTTGGATATCCATAAGTTAAGTGGCCTGTTTGTTCGTGAACTGTGCCCTTATACTTCTACTGAGTCTTCTGTATTTCTCATTCTTTTGTTACATGTTATATGTTTATGTTATTTGTATATTTATATGTTTATATTTATGCGGGTCAGGATGGGTGGTGACTCCTATAGATCATACCACGTGACAGAGGTTTTCTATTGAGAGTGTTCTGTAGGGTATGCAAATTTCCTATAGTGAAATTTGCTAAGCGACTTTTGTTGCTATTCCTGTTAGTTGTGATGACATGTGTTACATGTTGTTTTCGTTATTTTTTCGCATTCTTTAGTTTTGTTTTGATTTGTTTGTACTTGTAGATCTCCTCTTTTCTATTGTTTAGTTTTATACACCATTTATATTTATACACTGTGGTGTCTTGTGTTTGTATCATCTTCTCGCAGATATCATCACATTTTTTGTGATATTTCTTTACTTTTCGCTTTATTTTTAGTTGATTACTGCGAGTGTTTTCGTATGGTTGCTAATCTTTGTTATTGTTTACATTGTTATTGTTTACATTGTTATTGTTTACATTGTTATTGTTTACATTGTTAATGTTTACATTGTGATTGTGTTTACATAGTCATTAGTTACACTTATGGTAATTAATTAATGGATTATGCTAATGCACTATTACTACTACACTGATGATAATTAAATGATGAATAGCACCTATGATCAAGAATTGATTGATGATATTTCAAGAAGGTTCATACACAAGTTCTTTGGCAAAGAGTTGTTTCCCACAGAGATTGGGATAATATAATGTGATGTGATTAAGCAAGTGCTTGATTTAAGACTTGTTATTGTTAAGTTTGAAATAAGGTAATTAATTATTTCAGGTTTTGGACTCATATTTTAGACAACATGTCTACATTTGAGTACTTTATTGAGCAGGGTAAATCCCTTGGAAAGACTGGTGATAAATTAGAAGAATTTGCGACTGTTCAATATGCCAAGGCATTGAAGTCGGAAGAAAAGAAAATGAAAGAACAAACTGAACAAAAGAAAATAGATGCTGAGAATTTAAAACTGCAGATGCAGGTGGAGGAAAAGAGATTCCAAATGGAAATGGAAAAACAAAAAAGAGAAGCAGAAGCAAAAGCTGAAGAGAAAAGACTTGAAAGAGAATCTGAAAACAAAAAACTTGAAAGAGAATCTGAAGAGAAAAGACTACAGATTGAGGCTGATAATAAAAGACTTGAAATAGAGAATAAAAAACTTGAAAGAGAATCTGAAGAGAAAAGACTACAGATTGAGGCTTGAAAAGCAAAAATGGAGCATGAAGAAAAACTCTTAGCTTTGGAGTTAGAGAAGTTAAAGTTGATGAACATGGGTAATGCTAAAGATGCAAATAAGGTGTCAGATAAGACTAATGCTAATACTTTCAAGCTAAATCTTCCAGCATTCAATGCTTCCATTGACGATATAACGTTTTATCTAGACAGATTTGAAAGTTCATGTAAGGTGCATAACATAGATAAATCACTGTATGTTTATCATTTGTCCAAAATACTTAGAGGTGATGCTTTGAGTGTGTTGGGCATGGTAGATGAGCCTGACAAGAACAACTATGAGGTTGTCAGGGCTATCTTGTTAAAGAAATACCAACTTAACGAAGACGGCTATCGTCTTCAATTTAAAAATATGTTGCCAGAAACTAGAGTGGATATCTCTGAATTCATTTCAAAGATACGTCTTACTTTTACACGTTGGGTTGAACTATCTAAGACAGAACATACATTTGAAGCACTTATGGACTTACTACTTAGAGACAAGGTTATGTCTTCTCTCAATGAATCTTTTCTTTCTTTTCTTCATGAGCGTAAGCCTAAAAACATAAAAGAAATGGAGGAATACTGTTGCCAGTATGTCACTGCGCATCCTCACGTAACCATTAGCAATTCTAAAGTAAAAGAAGGTCTGCCAGTTGCTTCGGCAGCACCATATGGTCAAAACTTTGATCGTAAATTCCAACAAAATTTTAATAAGAAGAGTAACCGTAATTATGCTCAGGATCATAGCAATCAATTTCAAGGTGATGCTTCTTCACAGAATTGGAGACAAGCTGACAGTCCTCGTTACTTCCAACCTAATAATTTTAGGCATTTCAGAAGAGGATATGGTAACAGAGGCTATTCCTCGCGAAGGCCTCAAAACCAAACAAATAGATGTTCGCATCAATGTGGACATGATAGTAATCATGGAAACTGTGGTTCAAAACAGGATAACAGTTACAATAGAGACACTAATAACTTCAGAGATAATAATAACTCTGATAGCTTCAGAGGTAATAATAGTCGCGGTAGATCTCAATACAAAAAAAGAGATATCAGCAGGCTAACTCTGTACAACAAGAATCTCAGGGAGCCTGTAATCAGGTTGTTGATAATAAAAACTCTGACGCTGTCACTTGTTCTGCTTTTGACTTTGGGAGAGCAAACAAATGCCCCCAATGCAGTACTTTGTTCGAACCGACTACTATAACTACTTTGAACTGTGGTCACCCTCTTCCCGCTCTGCCTGCTGCAGTTGCGCATGACGGGAGAGGTTTTCTAATCATTCATAAGGGTCTTGTTAATAATACTCCGGTCTCTCTGCTTTTCGATTCCGGATGCACCACTATTGGTGTTAGACAATCGCTTGTAGATCCATCCTGTGCTACAGGAAAGGTTATCAAATGTGTCACATTTGGCGGCACTCTAGAGATATATCCTACTGCTTTAATTCACATTGCCACTCCTTTCTTTACGGGAGATGTGCACGCTTGTCTCTTACCTAATCCTATTGCGGACCTTATTATTGGTCATATTCACGGAGTTAGGGAATGTACCCCACAGCAGATTGCTGCTTGGGAAGATGATAATATGCAAGCTACCAATGCAGTGGTTACAAGAGCACAAGCTCTACAAACACCCCAAACTTCATTGAATGGTAATAATGAAGTTCATAGCCAAGATAGTCACTTAGTTATTTCCTGGGACTCTTTCATAAAATTACAAGAAGAAGATCCTTCTCTAAAAAAATTCTTCATTCTTGCGAAGAAAGGTGATCCAAATCAGAATACACAAAAAAAATCTTGGATTGCAATGAGAAACGGCGTACTTGTACGTATGGTACAAGACTCGACTACGTCGGCACATTCGCAAATTCTTGTTCCCAAGAGTATGAGAGTACAAATATTGCAACATGCTCATGACTCGCAATGTGCTGGACATATGGGATTTTCCCGTACAAAGTCGAGAGTCCTTGCGGCTTTCTTTTGGCCTTTTGTTAACAAGGACATTCGTATCTACTGCCAATCATGTAAGGTATGTCAGGAGGTCAAATCTAGAGGACTACGACATGCTGCGCCTATCCAGGCTGCTGTGATCCCTATTCGGCCGTTTCAGAAAATGGCCATAGATATTATTGGCCCTTTTAAGATCAAGTCGGCCAGAGGACACCAGTTTATCCTTACATGTGTCGATATGTGCACACGTTGGCCAGAGGCTATCCCTCTTAAGAGCATATGTACTACCGATATCGCAGATGCTCTTTGGCTGATATTTTCTCGCTTGGGGTTCCCCAGAGAAATATTGTCAGACCATGGCACTCAACTCATATCTGACACTATGCCACAAGTGATGTCTACTTTACATATTAAAAGATCTCTCAGTAGTATCTATCACCCAATGTCTAATGGGTTAGTTGAGCGTTTGAATAGAACGCTCAAGACTTTGCTTGGTAAGATAACTGAAGATCATCCTCAAGATTGGGACAGGGTTTTACCCGCGGCTCTCTTTGCTTATAGAGAGGTCCCAAACGAACACACAGGATTTTCTCCCTTTGAACTTGTCTTTGGCGCGCGTCCGCGCGGCCCTATGTCTTTACTACACGATCTCATCACTGCCGATGATATTAGCGATGACACTCAATCCTCATATGAGTATGTCATTGCTCTTAGACAAAACATCATTGAGGCATGCAAACTGGCAACTGCTTCATCAGAAATTGCTAAAGAAAAGGCAAGGCAGTTTGCTAATAAGAATAGATGTCTACGACAACTTTGTCCAGGTGACAAAGCATTCGTCCTACTCCCCAGTAGGGAAAATAGACTTCTTATTGCATGGAAAGGTCCGTATGCAATAGTCTCACGAATTTCCGATGTTGACTATGTGGTCGATATTGATGGAAAGCATAAAACTGTCCATATCAACATGCTGACGGAATTTCATGAGCGCCCAGACTATTTGCTGCCTATTTTCCAGGCAACGGACGATTCTTCTGTACCTCATGGTCATTACTCATCCCTGTCTGTCATACAGGATGACGAATCTATTTTTTCTGATGTCAATCTTCCTCTTCCAGTGGTTCCACTACATTCCATGGAATCTTGGAAAAACGTTTCCGTTTCTCCTAATCTTTCCGTTGAGCAACATCAACAAGCCTCGTCGATGTTACAGACATTTCAGGATGTTCTAACTGACATCCCTGGACACACGCATGTCATAGAACATGATATAATTCTTACCGACAATAATCCAATTAGGGTTAGACCTTATCCTATCCCTATACACTTCCAGTCACAAGTGGAAAAGGAATTGGATGAAATGATTCAATTGAACATAATTGAACCATCGACTTCACCATATTCTTCTTCCATGGTTATTGTCCGGAAGAAAGACAAGAACATACGAATTTGCGTTGATTATCGCAAATTGAATCAAGTCACAAAGTTCGATGCTGAACCGATGCCTTTACTAGAAGATCTACTTATTAGACTTTCTAATTCTAGATTCTTCACTAAACTTGACTTGTCTAAAGGTTATTGGCAAGTGCCTTTAGCAGATCATGCCAAACCTCTTACTGCTTTCTCAACACCTAGGGGTCTATTTCAATGGAATGTTATGCCTTTCGGTGTTATGAACGCCCCTGCTACTTTCGTTCGCATGATGCGTCGAATTCTTTCTCATCGTTCAGATGTCATCGCATACTTAGATGATATCTGTCTCTTCAGTGATACCTGGGAAGATCACTATTTGGGTTTATATGACTTACTGTCCACTCTACGTGAGTATAATTTGACAGCAAAACCCTCTAAAGCCTATATTGGTTTTGGTGAAATCTCTTTCCATGGTCTGACGCTCTCTCTTCCAAACCTCTACACCTCACGGTAGAAGGGGAACGACTAAGTAAGTAAGTAAGAAATCTCTTTCCTGGGTCATCGGGTTGGTCATGGTCTCTTGAAGACAGAAGACCACAATACTTCGAAAATATTGAACATCTCTGTACCTAAGACGAAGAAACAAGTCCGTAGTCTCTTGGGTTTAATTCAATTTTATGGGAGATTCATTCCGAATCTATCTTCGATCATTGCACCTCTCTCAACATTGTTGAAGAAAGGATCGCCTAATCTGGTTCGTTGGTCTCAAGAATGTCAATCTTCCTTAGACCAGATTAAGAATATATTTTCATCTCCTCCCATCCTAAGATTACCTACTCTTGATAGGACTTTTGTTCTTCGAAGTGATGCTTCATCCACTGGGATCGGAGTAGCACTTATGCAGGAATATTCAGAAACTCTGCATCCTGTTATGTACATTTCTAGAAAACTGAATGCGGCAGAGAGGAACTACTCGGTTTTAGACCGTGAATTGGTGGCTATGGTTTGGGCAATTCTCAAACTACAAAGATTCCTCCTGGGCGCACATTTCATTCTAGAAACTGATCAAAAAGCTCTTACAGCTATTCAGACTAAGAACTTGAAGAGTTCGAGATCCACTCGATATGCTATTGCTCTTCAACCTTTTCACTTCACGGTACGAGCTATCCGTGGTTCGGATAATGTGATAGCTGACATTCTGTCTAGATGCCCACATGATTCCTACTAATACTTCTGTCCTATATTTCTAGATATACTACAGTCATAACACACCTATATTGCTACAATACATTAGCACATCTGTCCTCACTTTATGTGAACACATAATATTGTGCTTTGTTATCATCTTTTTCTGTTACCTTCTTTAATAACAGAGGAAGGCTGAGTAGATAATATAAGGGCCGAAAATTCACTCGGCCACAGTTATTAATAATAATGTATTGTATATTATGAAACATAATAGTTGTTAAATAGGATATATTGCTTGTATTTTCTCAGCATGACATTGATGGTCTGAGAAGTTGCCTTACTGTTGTCAAGCATGAAGAGTTCTAAATTGTGTACTTACCTTTGGAACGACAGAAGATGTGTCCTGGATCTTCATGTAGTTTAATTTCATTATGTACTGATAATATTACATGTACTATTTAATATTTACTATCAGATGTGTACATCCATTTTAAAGCGGTATTAGAATATGACACCGCTATTTCATAATGATTATATTACACGTGCATATGTATATTGTATTTACATGCTAGCGTAGTGTGTGTTGGTGGCACCTCCCCGATATGTATATTTTTTTCTGTTGAGATATATTCTCACCAGACACTCTATGTGTCAATTTAGCCTCATGTTAGTCAATTTAATTATTTATCCGCGCATAATTCGTGCGTTGTTGAGCAGCTTTTCGCTTTGCTCTTGGATATTTAAAAAAAATGTTGCACATTTTTTTTTATCGGGAGGTTGCGGTAATATGTTGCGCAAGAATGTCGCAACGTATTCTGTGTACTTTATATTTTTCTTATGCAAGAGAAATAACACCTGTAATTGTATGTCACTTTTACTTACACCAGTTTTGGTTTCTTGTTGGTGTTCGGTTGCCGATAAGTTTGTTTGAGCGATCTTAAGTCATGTCCATGTATGGAGCGATCTTAAGTCATGTCCATGTATGGAGTGCTCAGGCCCACTTTTCTTATAAGCACTTGGCAACTTGCAATGTTTCGGATTCCTATCCTTTTAAAGGTACTAGCTTCGTATATTATCTGAACTGTATTCGAATCGCGCGTTTCTGCGCATGTCTAAGTTTTTGGTTGTTGTCTGAACGGGTTTCCGCCCGCAGTGTGTGGCAGATTCGTTAGAGAGCAAGACGCCTTTTTGCCAGCGTCTGTGCTTATTCTATCAGGAAATGGAGTCCTCTATATATTTTTTGTTCCTTTGAGATGATATCTCTTTTGTGATTCGAAGCGCCTGGAGGCGTGTGAGTTATGTGGTTTATTTCCTGAAGAAAAGGTAATAACATTTTGAATAACATTATCGCCATCTTTCGAGATTGACATGTTTGTAGCCTGCTTATTGAAGAGTCTACGTTATGAGAAGTTTTCTCAGCTCACGAATCACGTACGTTGTTATGCATCGGGTTGATGCATGTCCTAAGGACTATTTACTTGTTGAACTCTGCTGCTCGATCTAGGTTTGATACCTTTGTTGACTAAAGGAACTTTGAGGACATTGTTATGTACTTCAGAAGATATGCCTGTCTTGCTGGGGTCAGATAATAGGAGAGTGGATTTGATCTCCTATTGATATCTTCCGGCTATTATGGAAAGGGATGGAGGTTTCCCCCTGACTACATGTACAGCTGGTTATGATGTACTGATATTCATATGATTCACCATTATTATGATGCTGTCTGCTATCCAGTGTTGTGCTGACTATGTCAATGTAATGATGACTGTTCTACCGTACATGTAATGTATCTGCATATTAATGTCTATGCACCTTGTCATTGTGGCGTCCACAATACATGATGGAAACGTCACTTGCTGTTTGAAAATTCCTTGACTTTCTACGTTATAAGTTGATGTGACGTCCCTGTTTGGAACTGTAGCTGTTTAACTCCACACTTACAACATACATACAAACCAGACCAAAGACACCATATTATTTCGCCTTTATCATCCCTGATGTCTGAGGGTGATACACCACGCTTCAAGTGCCAGCATTACCTTACCTTTGGCAAGTAGAAGAAATATGACACCCTCAACATTGTGTGGCAAATAGAAAAATCATCCACGGAACATTTATCCACGCAACATTTGCTACGCAACACCATCTCTACCTCGAGAACGTTATCCGTCACTAAACTCATCTTTTTAAAACGCAGACAGTTTATTAATTTAGATGTCCCCTCCCCGGTCGTGTACGAGACCTCAACGTACTTCGCCTTATTGGTCAACGTCTTGCCATAAGCTGCGTTACATAGATAAATATCTAATAACCTGTTTTTAATTTTGTTATTTTTGCCGTTGTCAAATAATCAAATATTTCGTCAAATTTTTTTCCACTTGTCATATATTTCTTCAACATTTTTTTTTGCATGGGTCAAATTTTTTTTGCACATGTCAAATATTTCTTCAAATTTTTTTCCACTTGTCAATTTTTCTTCAAATTTTTTTCCAGTTGTCATTTTTTTTTTTTTTTTTTTTTTTGCATGTGTCAAATATTTCGTCAAATTTTTTTTCCACTTGTCAAATATTTCTTCAAATCTTTTTCCACTTGTCAAATATTTCTTCAAATTTTTTTTCCACTTGACAAATATTTCTTCAAATGTTTTTCCACTTCTCAAATTTTTTTTTGTCTCAAATATTTCGTCAAATTTTTTTTCCACTTGACAAATATTTCTTCAAATTTTTTTCCACTTGTGAAATTTTTTTGCATGTGTCAAATATTTCGTCAAATTTTTTGTTCCACTTGTAAAATATTATGCAAATATTTCTTTAAATATTTCTTCAAATGTTTTTCCTCTTGTCAAATATTTCTTCAAACTTTTTTTTTTCCATTTGTCAAATATTTCATCAAATTTTTTTTTTCTACTTGTCAAATATTTCTTCAAATTAATTTATCCAATTTTATAAAATTTTTTTTTTTGCATGTATGTCAAATATTTCTTCAACATTTTTTTCCAGTTGTCAAATATTTCTTCAAATTTTTTTTCCACTTGTCAAATATTTCTTCAAATGTTTTTTTTTCCAGTTGCCATGATCGCTGGGGGTTTGGCACTGCCCAAAAACTTCAACATTTCGGCGTGCCGTTTCACCTTTTCCCCCATCTTGTTATTTGGGGACGTAAACGACTTGTTGGTCGTGGGGAAATATATGGCTGCGCAATCTCAAATCATCCGGTGTTGCCTGTTGCAGGTTGATTAGCAAATAACCGTGCGGAACACCGGTCACATCTTTAAAACTTTCTTGGACATAAGCAGTACGACCCGGGTTTATCTGCTTGGCTAGATTCGTAATCTGCGAACCGTCTCGGGGGTTTTTGAAAAGCACTATATAATGAGAATTCAAGCTAATGGTTCTTTGTTTTTTGTTCTTGCCAAATAGATTTTGCACGATGTAGATTAAGCTAATATTGCGATGGTGGCTGCTTTTCGTGAATAGTTTAGTTATTCTATCATCCGTCTCACTCATCAGATCATCTATAACGAGCAGTCGTTTCTTATCATCTGTCCACTGTTCCACGTCCGGCAACCCTTCAATAAACTGAATACCCTCCATGGTTTGGTACATTGACTGCCATTCCCCGTAACATCATATAACTTCGTCGGGGGTAGGGACCACTATATCACGGATATGTTGCAGGAACCGTTGCACAAAGACAGTTTTTCCACTACCGGTCGGTCCAGCTATCAGGGCTGTGAAGGGATGTTGCCACCTGGTGTCCATGGCTAGTAATGATAAATTACATGCATAAACCGGTATTATATTGTTTTCAACTACCCAATGTGAGAACCCCTACCACGAGCAAAACACGGAAGTCTGGTTGTTTTCAACCACCCAATATGAGAACCCCTGTAACGATCAATGCATTCTAAAAATTGGTTCGTTACTCACTCGAGTGAACTGTTAATTTTCGCAATTCATAAACACAACAAACATCTGCTAAATATTCTCGTACTCGGCCGGTTGGTTAATCCCATTTTGCTTTTTAAAGATATCATTTGCTCTAATACAAAGGTGATAGTTTTTAATGTAAGTCATCGGTGATAGGTATAAAATAAAGATAAAGGAATTAGGCAATATTTAAAAAAAGAGTAAAGACAACTCGTATACAATATTACTGGCCGTTTTTTTACAATAAAGTGTTACCCAGTTAAGTTCTGAATATAGTGTCACACTGACAATCAGTGTCAACGGACAAACAAAATTTCTATTTTTTGGGGACAAGTAATTATAGGTAATTATAAATTATAGTTCGATTTTTTCTATTTGAAATAGCGCGTTGTAGTGAAAATGTGTGTCCCCCTATTTCAACTTTTACAGTTCGATAGCCCAACGTATTTTATTCTTAAAACACCAGACAATTAACTATATTTTCTGGTTTCTTAGCCACCTGAGACCCCCGACAAATAATCTGCTATTTTGAAGTGGGTCAAATTATAACATACATCGATTTTTACCTGGCGCGACGTATTTTTGTGAAACTGTGCAAAAAGCTGAACGTAATTATAGGATCGATATTACCTTGCTTCGTTACTCACTCGGCTCAGCCAACAATGCGCGTGAAATAATCGATTGTACGCGCGCGCGCGGGAGCCGTCTGTGACAAACAGGGAGAATAATTTTTGATATACACCCAGACATTGTTTTACCTCACCATTCAGTCAACAACCTTCGAGAGACAAAGACAACCGGCTTTAGAACCAGCCTTCTGTGACAGACAATTCCTTACATCCAAACGTATAAGGTAAGTTGATTTTTATATATATGTGATTGTATTTGCCTGTTTGTCTCCGTTTGTGTTTGTTTCTATTTGTTTTCGTGTTTGTCTGTGTATATTATCTTCTATATTATAGAAGTTTTGTTAAAAAATATATATATATCCTAAATTATTTTTTATCCTAGTTTTATTTCGCTAGCAATATCTCTGTCATTTCTCTATTAAAAAAAACTCAGAAATATATATATATATACTCGAATTTTTATGTGTATGTGAGTGTTTCTGATTGTATTCGTGTCTGTATGTGTGTTTTTTATGTCTGCGTTAGGAATATTATAAAAGTCTTGGTTCTGAAAAAAAAACTCGCCAGCCATTGACACAAAGGAACTTATCAATGTTTTGTTTATTTATTTATGTTTTTGGGTAGGAATTTGTCGTATTTGTGATATTATATTGCAGAATTTTGCTCTAGTATAGCAGCGGTGTTAAAATAGCTAGAACCTGCAAATCACTCCATCCTAAAATATTTCATTAGTAAGTTTAAAAAGTTCAAACATTATCTCGTTAGAGTTTCTCACATATTGCGGGGAATAAGGTACCAGTGTTCGTCTTGCGTAAATGCTGTTATTAGAATTATAGACAAAAGCGAGCCGCTTTGTGTCTGAGACAACAACCATTGTCTGTTGGATATTTGTATCGATATATAGGTCGCGACCTCAAGCCTGACCTGCAATCGAAAACAAAGCTTTTTAATAACGTCATCTACCAGTCGATAATTGTACGCGAAAACAGGGCGAGATAAAAATCAATCTCTACCGTTTAAAATTTTGTTCCTGTCTACCGATAAAAAATTCATAATTACATGTGATTACTCTTTGTCAGAGCACTCGCGGACACAGATGCGCTGAAAATTTCCAGGACACTTGAAAACTTCGCAAATTTTTTATCTTGTCGTGAAAAAAATTACACTGACATAAAAGACAAAACAGACAATGAGGGCAAATCAATATGAGGCTTTTCGTGAAATAAAAGACAAAACAGACAATGAAGGCGAATCAATGTGAGGTTTCTCGTGAAGATAATTGCACTGAAAAAACACACAAACGGGGCTACACGGGGCGAATCAATATCAGTCATTGTCTGGTTCCACACTACCAAAACGCGCTGCGAATCGATGGGGGGATATTTTAACATCACAACACTTGTCAAACCAGAAACTATCTGACTGTCTCGATAACGCAGTGCATTGTATAAGAGACGTAAAGAAAATAAGACTTATTATAAGAATGTGTGTGTGTCTGTTTCTCTATCTGTCTCACAGTCTGCCTGCCTATCTGTCAGTATGTCTATAAGTCTGTTTTGTCTGGTGTTTAGCTTACTAACTCGAAGAGTTTTGCCACATGTATTTTTATGTTTTTTTTTAAATTTATTTATTTATTTATTTTTTTTTTAATGATGTCTAAAATTTTTTTCTCTTTCACAGATGCCTCAACCCGAGAAACGTCGATATACTTGCTCGAAATGCGAGCAAGTTTTTACTCGCGAACGGGATCTCATCCGACATTACGAGAATGTGCATGGGAGGCAAAGACACGAGTGCTCTCTGTGTAGTGAAGTGTTCACACTAGTTGCCAATCTTAAACGTCACACAGAGAATAAGCACCGACCCGTCTCAACTACGGAAGCATCACACACACTTCAAATAGACACAGTGGCACAAAAAACAACCTAGTGTATGCTCGATGCGGGAAGCAGTTCACACGTCGTGATACTCTATTACGGCACATTGAAGCCGCGCACTCACTACCTCGGTTTAGCTGTGCTATTTGCGGAAACCTCTTTATCCGAGCTGATAGCTTGCGGTACCTTACACAGCAACACTCCTCTGCACCTACGCAGAATCCAGCACCATCAGGAGCCACATCATTTTCAACAACGGGACCATCGTCTCAACACTATCAGCAGACACCAACATCTACAACAATTCACTTCACACCTGGCCCCACACCCTCATCATCAGGAGCACCCTTCACATTTTCAACACCGGCACCAACATCTGCACTTACGAAGAATCCATCATCATCAGGAGCGCCCTTCACATCAGCTGCAACACCGGGACTGGCGTCTGAACACTATCAGCAGACACACCCCCATCATCTTCAACTATTCCCCCTATCTCAGCTCAACACTATCAGCAGACATCCTCTTCAACAGCTGCTGCAGAGGAAAACCCCTCGTCTTCACACAAACGCTTAAGGCCCACCCACCAAGGGCCTAATAAAAAGACTCGCCTGACCTCTGACCTGGACAGTTTACGAGACATACCGTCTGACGTTAGACAGATCTACGCAGACAACTGGTCAGCCATAAACAAATACACCAACACTAACAATTACTTGTCTTCATTCACCTTTTTTCATAGACCAGACAATACACAACCAATAGATTGGGTCTCTCTGCTCAGACCCCACTTTAACAAACAAACAAAACGATTCAAAATTAATTACAGTCACTACAACATTCTACGGCATAGAGAAACGAATGAACTCCACTTCTAACACGCATCTCACAATAACGCATGTGTCATTGGACACACCTCATCTAATTAATAATGTTACAGATTTAAACGCTTTTGTAGATCAATTACACAACAGTGACAGTCTTAATCATGCGCAGTTAAACAGACCTAACACAAAATATTATGTCGAGTCAATACCAGTCACTAGTTTTTACATTTACCACATCCAGGAATATCCTATCGGCTACTGTTTAGCTAATATTCCACCACACATTACATCCAATAAAGCCATTAACACATTACAACACGACTCGAACGCAAAACCTTACACTGATAACTTTTGTTTTTTTAGATGTTTAGCGGCTTTTAAGCTGCGTCCCGTTACTGACGTTAGAAAAACAACGAGCCGGCTCCTAAAGCAGTGGCAAATACATCAGAGTATAGAGTCTCTAATCGATTTTCTCGGCGTGAGTTTGCCCCAAACCCCCGCCTTAGAATAATGTTTCGGGGTAAACATTGACGTGTTCGAGTTTGACGACGCACAATCCCTTTCCCCAAAACTCAGAAATAGTGATAGTTATGAAGAAACGTTGCGTCTTTTAGTTTATAAAAACCATTTCATGTACATAGTAGATATAGATAGAGCGGCAAACTCTTTTTCGTATCCTAAATGTGGAAAGTTATGGAAGTTTTTTAGGTTTAGGGACAGACACGATAAAACGTGTACCGGGGGTAACAGAATAGAAATATTTAAGGGTAGGGTTTATACCCCATCGGAAACAATTTGGGAATCAATCGCGGCGCAGGGTATCGATGTCCATACGCAGTTCGTGTTTCCGTATCGCGCAACCTTTGATTATGAATGTTTTTTGATACCTCTGTAGGGACTGCGACCGGGGGGAACGTAACTACCTTTTGTCCAAACACGTCCCTCTGTCATGTTCGGTGGCTTCCAATGTCCCCGGGCTGGAGGCACTTGTCTGCTTTATCACAACGGGCGATCCTCAAGACTTGGTCAATAGGATGCTTGACCATCTGACCCGAATCACCGAGGCGCTTATGCCATCTTACGTGAGTGTTTTGACGAGGTATATACTCAACTCGGTGATTTGGAGGGACACATCGAAAGACTCGATGAGTATTTGCGAGTGCTCCCTGTAATAGGGTTCAACTCGGGGAAATACGACGTAAATGTTATAAAACCATACCTAGTAAAGTATTTCCTAGACCAAGACTTTAAATATTTAATAAAAAGAAATAAAAGCTTTATGTGTATCGCTACCCCCAGTTAAAATGTTTAGATATAATCAATTATCTGGCCCCCGGATTTAGTTATAGCAAGTACCTCGTGGCCTATAAAGTTAAAGAAACTAAAGGTTTTTTCTGTTATGAATACGTAACATATTTAAACAAGTTAAACGAAACGACGCTACCACCCCACTCGGCCTTTATTTCCTCCCTAAAAAATTGTAATATTTGCAGTGCCGAGTACGCTGAATGTCAAAATGTCTGGGTCGATAGTCACATGGCCACGCTGCTCGATTTTCTGGAGTGGTATAACAACAAAGACGTAGTTCCATTCTTAATTGCGTTAGAACAACAAGTTAGTTTTTACGCGGGTCTACGGGTAGATATGTGTAAAGACGCCATTTCGGTTCCCGGGGTAACCTTAAAGTACCTATTCAAAACTCTGCCATCAAATATATCTTTTTCTTTATGTTCGAAACACGAACAAGATTTACTTAACACTCTGAGACAAAATATAGTTGGGGGGGGGGGCCGTCGATAATATTTCATAGGTTTCATGAAAAAGACAAAACGCACATTAGAGTTGGTAAAGTTGTTCAGAGCATTTAAGGTTATGACGCCAACGCTCTTTACTAGTGTTCGCTATTGCAGAAAATGCCCACTCATTTTCCCATTAAAAGAAACAGGGAGGATGGTTTCAGGTACCATAAAGTCAATAAATACACCGTGCAGTGTCGCGACTGGTTGACTTGGGTATCGCACAAAAATAATGTGACTTTGAAAACCCAGTTCAACGGCCGAGAAATGGCTTTGGGGCGTAGGCACCTTAGGGTTGATGGCTGGGACAAAGAGTCTCGCACAGTCTATAAGTTTCATGGATGTCTTTTCCACGGTCATCCTAACTGCCCACTAACCAGCGGTTGTGATACCGATCCCGTCAATAAGAAACCCTTGTGTTAAGTGTTGTTCATTGATAGCAGATGGCCATCACTGTTACCGTCGATGACAGTTAATTTCATTAAGTGATAAAGTTAGTGTTATTGATATTGTGTGGTTAAATGATACCACTGATACATCTAAGGTTGCTGATCCACTAAAATGTTAGGTCACCACTGATAATTCTATGTAACTGAACCCAGTGGTAGATAAGTGATGAAGGCGTAAATGTGTTCTCCTTATCTAGGCCACGCCCCCTCAGGGCTATTTGTAAATATGTCCCTACTGTCACTATGCCTTGACTATTCAAAGTGGGTGTGTATTGGTGCATTCTTTCGTCACAGCACAGTAACACACATAGAAGCCATGTAGCGTGGAACGACTGGTGATGGTTAATGAACAGTTTTATTAACGCTACACACACAGTCACGATGACACAGACGAAAATCACGCATAAAGTACAAAGCATAGGTAAGTCAATTCATAAGCACAAAACACCCCTCAGAGCTCCATTATAAATCGTGGTGCACTCCTCATGTAAATGCACGTACAACACTCCTAAAGAACTGCGCTCACCGCAGTTATAAATATGGCCTCATACTCATATAAATGCACGTACAACACTCCTAAAGAACTGCGCTCACCGCAGTTATAAATATGGCCTCATAACTTATAGCATAATGATGCACTTCTCATTGAAGATGACCATCACGATTTTCTTCAAAGGACTCCGTCCTCCCCTTCTCCACCAAATCTGCTCCCCGGCAGTTGAATAATCATCGTCAGCTATATATATATCCAAGGCCTAATCATAGATAGTTCCATAAACATCTTACTGCAGTTAATTCAAATGCGGCCTGTTCAAAATCCTGGCCTTCAATCCTGGCCTTCAAAGCAATGTCCTTCAAATCTCGGACTCTCTATAGCACTTTTGGTGCACTTCTCATAGAACGTGTACCAACATCTATCTTCACATAAAGCTGCTCCACAGCAGTATAACCATCATCAGCGCTATCTCTTAGAGCTCACAATAAATAGTGGTGCACTTCTCATAGAACGTGCACAGTGCAAACTCTCATAAGCTGCATCCACTGCAGTCATAAATATCAAAGTACATACCTTCAAAACAGGCCTGTTCAAAAAGTCTCTATCGAGACACACATTGAAAAACACTCTACCATATTCACCGAACACTGGTCGGGAACACACACTTAGAAAAACACCTTCGTTGACTTCACTCTGTCAACGCCAGAACCCGACTGCAAGCGGTCACAAAAACTCCCGCCTAAACAGTCACGGGACTTCGCAGTTCACCCCCGCTCAGTCCCTTCCACGAACTAGCCGTGCGAACTATTTACAGTTCTAACAATACAGAACCGCGCTCATGACGCTATCTGTACCCTATGACCTCTATCATATATTTGTTCACCCACTTTTACCGTTAATCAAGTCTTCAAGTGATGTAACCCTTAGTTTACTGTGACCAACCCATATACAAAGTATCACCTCCCTTTTTAACCTTAACATCTTACCACCACCCCCGGAGAAAAAATGATTTATCATTTTTTAACAAAAACTACATCAATGAAAATTGAGGGGTCAGATAAGCTCTAAAATACTCATACAAAAATTAGCTTATGTTAAGGTAATAATAATACATGGACAAAAAATATAAGCAAGTGTACAATAAAATAAATTATGCACAATAATTTGCTAAGTACATTAAATACACAGTTTCAAACAAAGTTAACTATGATCACTGTAGACCAAATAGTATACAATAACTAGAAAGTAACAGACAAGATCAAGCAAGGTAAGCATGATCAACATCAAAAATCAGCAATGAAATCAATATAGTAACAAAGATCAATAATCCCATTTGATAACAATCAAGTAAATCAAATCCTTACATCAAACTAGATACAACCGACATAAAAACTACCTCATACCAAACCATATAATTAACATAACAATCCTGAAGAAGGAAGTATAAGAAGTAAACGTATACAAATAGAATTAAGTGACACCAAGATGAAACATAGAAGCATCACGAAAGTATAAACTGCTTCAAAAGAAATGAAGTGAAACGAAGAATCATCCAAAAAGACAGAAGAAAATTCAAGAAATGAATGTATAGAATAAGTAGTAATACATCCCAATAACTATCTAAACAAACCATGTATTGTAAAGAAATACAATCATGACAGAAAATCGTATAACAAAAAGACAAAGTATATATCTATACTAAACACGAACGAAGGATATAACTACATAATGCATAATAAATAATTTAACCAAATTACAACACTTATTCGTAACTAAAATGAAGTATCACAGGCATCACACACAAAAAGTGTGATTTGTAAAAACACAAATATCACAATCTCAAAAGAAAAAAAAAATTATTATCTTTTTCTCTTTTTTTTTTTTAAATGTGGACATATCAATATATTAAGCACTGGACACATAAAAAATACAATACTTTCACAAAGAAAAACAAATACATTTTGAAAATTACAATACAAAAAAGTTTCTTAACGTTAAGTTAAATAAAAATAGTATTTTAAATTTTTACAAGTTTCAACCACTAATTAACAAATCAAAAGTGAAACAAGCTTTTAACAAAATGTGTGACATAAAAAAAAATATTCACATCTCTAAGTAAACACAAATGAGCACCTACAAAAACCACACTATTAACATTATACCAACTTGCACATATAAACATAACATTATTTCTCATAAAAAAGTGTTTAAGTCAGACTACTAAATTCTTCAAAAAATAATAGTATCTGATCTCTCTGACAATTCTACATGTTATAATTTAGTTCCAAAATAACATTCAATAAGAAAACAATTTCTTCATATAACCTTTGTATAAGGTAATATATTAACTAAACATGTAGTCAGATACGAAAAAGAAAAAAAAATAAATTTAGTAACCAAAAAATTCTCTGAAAGCGACTAACGCATAGTCATAACCAATGAGTTTGTGCTTAGGGCTGACAATCTCATTATGTAAAAACATTTTATCAATTAGTCCTGCAAAATCATATCAATGTTTTGATGTAACAGCTATTATAGCTCCAATCTTGACAACAAATCACATATGGTCAAATACAATATGAGAAAATGAAATAGTCTTCAGACTAGTGTATAAAAATACAAAAATCCATAATTTCATCAACAACAAAAAATTAACAATCAAAGACACGTCAATATAAAATGAAATGTTACAATTCATTACAATAATAATACGTACAATGTTTATCAACAATACAATTATGTAAAGAACAAGATAGAGTACAAATAATGCATAAATATGGACATACACAATATCCAATGTAACATTATACAATACAATCATATTATACTATACAATAATACATGATCCTAAAAAAAAATCAAGTATAAGAAACATTGTAGCAATCTTGAATCAATTTCTAAAGAAAAAAAAATAAATAGGTCACTACTCCGGTGTAGTATTCTGTACCGCACGGGATGACATCGAATAATACAGGGTCAACAAACTGGCTGGGTTACGCTTGACTGCACACACGGTTGTAAGGTAACAAACATTTCTGTCACAGGTAAAGGAAAAAACAGGCACGCTGACCTTTATCGCACAGCTGCTACTGTTTGAAAAATACAAATGAAAATCTTCATTTTAATCAACTGTAAGATTATCCTGAAAAACGGATAGGTTAAACGCACAATTACCTATAACCATGGTTATGAAAACCTCTGGTCTTCATATGATGTCACCAACTCTTCGTTCACACATAGTATACAACCTAGGAGGCTTGGGTCAACTTGACCGAAAATGACGGTCATCACCCCAGTAGTAGGCTGAAATAAAGTGACATACACAACAACGAGATTCTCTCTCGTACTCCAAAAAACATAACAGTAGTAGTACTTGGGACATCAATAGTTACTGTTACTTTATTTACTACAAATGACTTTGGGATTTTGTTGCACACAGTTAACCTGGTTAAGTGTAGTAATATTTTGAGTGTCATTAACTCTATTACCATTCCCCTTATCATTCCATTTGTTCTGCCTAGAACTGCAGTTAGCATTGCTATGCTTAACATATCTTCTAGGATAGAAGTATCTAGTAAATGAATCTTGTTGACTCCTAGAATAATTATTACCAAGTTTGTAATCTTTAATGTAACTATTCCTACCATAATTTCTCAACTCTTCAGAATCAATCTTTTGAGATCTGTTAGACTGTCTGGAAAAACTACCATTTAATGGGCTTCCCTCGTATTGTCTAACCTTATGGTTATCTCTTTTACCAGAACTGTTGTTATTCTTTTCTGTGTTAACATCCTTATCTGCTGTATCACACTGCCTATATTGTGTATAACAAGCAGTGGAACTCATAAAATCCTTATGGTTACCAACATGATATTTGTTATATTTATTACCAGAATTAGATATTACACATGAAGTATCCTTGCTGGTCTGACGCCAGTAGCCATTAATCTTCAACGTAGCGTCTTTCGTACGTGGGAAATTATATCTGCCACGCCGAGATTTAAGTCCATCATGTTCCATTTTCGAATTCGCTAAGAGTGTATAGGGCAGGCTCTTTGCTTGTTTATAAACAACCTTCTGTCTACTATTGTCAACCTTAGCAGTAGACAAATCTTTGATGCCTAAAATAACATCCACTAAACCATTGACCCTTGTACTCAATTCAGTAATCTCTTGGTTTAGTTTCTTATTTAAATTATTACATGTCATAACTTTACATCTTTCTTCTGTAAGTAACTTCTCAATCTTAAGCATTTTCTTTCTCTGCACCGTTAACTCTTCTAACCTCTGCTTATCATCCTTTTCCTTAATTGTTCTCCTCTGTGGTTCCAATTTTATTAATCTCTTCTTTTGCACCTCTTCTATCTGTGGCTGAAGTAGGGCTACCTGAGCCTGAAGACCTTCGACTTCAGCAGCTTGTTCCTTCAACTCATTAATCTCCTCGGGAATTATAGTATTCTTCTCCTCAAGTTTATCAAAACATACATCATGTAACATCTCTATGTATAATTTTTCTCGTTCATTGGTCTCCACTTTCAATTTGTTATACATTTCTTTCTGTTCTTGGATCTCTTGAGTAAGATTTCTAACTACTCGTTGCTTATCTTTTATCTGGACTTCCAAGTCCTTGATTTTACTGCATTCAAAGTCTAATGCTGCTTTCACATTGGAAAGCTCCAAGTTTGATTTATGCAAATCACTTGTGAGTTTAGATACTGTTTCTTGTAACTTACTCCTTTCAGCAATATCCTGCAAGAAAATTTCTCTTTCCTGAAGCGCACTGTGTTTGATTACTTTTATTCCCTCCTTCTCTTCTAATTCTTTTTTGTTATTATCCTGCATGTCGTTGCAGATTATATTGTGTATAATCTTATGCATATAATTGTGTCTAGCCCGAGTATAATCATACACCATCGGACGTAGACATTCTAACAACTTTGCCAAATCTCTAGCCAAGATAACTTGAGGGGCTGACTGACAGTTATCGTCAGTAAAATAATTTAAAGCTGCTACCACATTAAACAAAAAACCATGCAGCACGTATCTGTCAAGTGCTTGGCCCCGTAATTTTCCAAAACATTCTGCTTGTTCAGCTAAATAATGCATTATAGGCCTCATGTCCTCAGGATCCAACTCATCACCCATGTCAGGATCCATCGTGATTCAAACACTGAGTGTACAAAATTTATAGATCACTTATAATTGTAATAAGATTATGTCATGTAGCCATCAATCAATTATGCATTAAATCTCATAACAATAAACTAAGAACATGGAATACTCAATAGCATAAATAATGATAACTGGAAGGCTTGACAACATCATACAGAGACACAGTTTTCACTCAAAAAAACACTTATCTTGTAAGTAGAAAACCGTCTTGTTCTTTCTCTGTTATCACTGATGAGCATCAGACAACACACCATAAGCACACTCCCTTGTTGAAAGTTACAGGAACCGCTACTGAACTCGTCGTTAACTGTCACTTCTGGTACTTGAATGCTGAAACTTGAATGCTGCAAGTATGTTATAGGAAGCATGTAAACATTAGACACATCACTGTGTCACCGATCAAAGGTTACCAGCGACAGCAAACTGTCTGTAAGCAATGCAGGTGTCAATACAGGCTTGAAGTGTTTTACTGCCGACTTATTAAGCTGGAATAATGTGTCATTGTTGAGTTCGTTTTATGGTTGAGTACAGTTTATACTGGTGAAGAGGTAGCTTCAAACGCGAATGGTTAAAATGAACGAATGTCAACAATATTCTTCCAACGAACTTCAACAAGTAGTGAACTGGGCAAGTACTGGCAGTACATAAGTCGGTGATGACTGTACATCGATTTTATTCAACATGACACAGACGGAGTGGACAAGACTAACATCGTCACAGGCGCAAAGATCATACATCAGCATAATGGTAATTACTTTTAAAGTTCCTGAAGATTCTCTACCATAAAGTCCTCTGACTCAAGTGACTAAGGATCACAAAACTGTTACCGTATAATATTCTTCTCATTCAAGTCCGTTGACCTTCTCTCAAGGACGTCTATCATGGTAACGTATTCATACTCCAGGATAAAATCTTCCATATCATACTTCACAATCCCATACGTTCTCCAAAACATAACGTTAGATAGCATATAGTTTCAAACAAAGTCATACACGATAATACGAACAGGTTAGAGATTCCAGTTGGCTAACCTTTCCCATTCTATGCCACGCTTCTGGCATTGTTGTAACAGCATATTAAAACATGTGCATAAGGTAATCAATAACTTCTTCCACTCGTAGGAATCCTTCTTCTACGATACAAATCCTAAAGGCAAACGACTCTGTAGATCCATTCTAGGAATAACATCTTCCCGCTAGACTAGTATTAGAGCGGCCTTATAATACAGCTTTAAATAAGAAGTGGGGCGATAACTTACGTGACATTGCTGCTATTGGTTTCGACCTGAAGACCAATACAGATCACTAGAATAAATGGCTTTCCATAAACATGCCATTGAATACAAATATAATATAACAATCATGGACATAAACAAGTTCCATGTTGCCCTTCAAATCATGACGTCAGAAAACTACTCAACTAGGTTACCCGTGCGTCCCAAAGCAACACTCACTGCTTCGTGCACGTCAGTGCGCGAATCATTCGACCGCACAAATAATATAACTATATCAAGACTGGTGCGTACATTTGGCAGGACCGAAGACTACCCCCTTAGGTAATAAATGTACGTAACAGCTCCCTTATTACCTCCCCTTAAAAAAATTAATTCTATTAATTTTTTTTGAACTAATTACTCGAGAGAGGTGAGTCAAAAACTACAACAAGATATGAAATGCATAAAGTTATATCATATTAAGAAAAGAATATTAAATTGAAATCAATATAACTAAATGACAGTATGCATTAAAGCACACATCCACTATCGACCTACTTTGGAACGATGTGGTAATATACGAAGTAAAACAAGTTGAAAAAATGAAAATGAAGAAACCATAAAAAAAAAGATGATAATAAAATTCAACTAAGTTTAAAAAAAAAAAAAATTTGAAACATATGATTTCAAAATGAAAATGAACAGCAACACTGATGATAATCAATGATAAGAGAATCAATAGAACAGAAAATTTTAAAATACAACATGCAAAATGAAACAAAGCATAATTAAACACTTTAAGAAGCAACACACTTACTATTTTCTAACACTAGTAAGTTTGACTAGTTATCTAAAAGTGAGATATCATGTAGTGGGATACGTGAATACACGTATTGCGAGAAACTAATAAAGTTAGTAGATGTGTGATTTATAATCAATCAAATAGATTAAGTTGAATTAATGTAATTTATATATTCCTTAATTACTAACAAATAACTAGTTAACAATATATTCTAAATAATTACAATATCACTATCAATATGTCACTGTTCCGTTACAATTAGTTAGTAATCGACGAGATAATGTTCTCAATGTTCCATACACGATATAATATATTCTCTAACACGTTATGTAGTGTAATATGTTCCATAGGAATAACAAATGTATATTTGTCGCTCTTAACAATGTTGCCATATTAATAAAAAGTCACTGTAGTACCAATGTTCCCGTTTTAATAAAACGTTAATATAGTATCAATAACAATGTACAAAGTTATTCATGTTATCGGTGAGGATGTTCCAACATCTGGAAGTGGTTTAGTTTCGACACGTTCACTTGGGCATCTTGATAGACAGTCTGCGAACACATTCTGCACTCCAGGAATAGCTCGTATCTCAAATGGAACGGTTGAAGCGCTATAGCGTAACGCGCTGACTTTGATGACTTAACGTTCCCTGTGTTCAGTGCTGTAAGAGCTTTCTGGTCAGACTCCACCACAAAGTATGAGCCGAGGAGGTAACGATCCAGTTTAGTGATTGACCAGACAAGAGCGAGGAGCTCTTTATCCAGAACGGAATATTTCATCTCACTCGTTGTGAGCTTTCTGGATACGTACATAACCGGAAATAAGGTGCCTCCGTATTCCTGCATCAAAACTGCCGCAATAGCGTAGGAAGAAGCATCACTGCGAAGAACAAAGGTGAGATCTTTGTTAGGCAACCTTAAAAAAGGCTTATTTGAAAAAAATTGTTTTATATAGTCTAAAGCCGTTTGGTGATCCTGCGACCACTTTATTACATTAGATGTGCCTTTTTTTAGTAACGAAGAAAGAGGTGCAGTTTTAGTAGACAAATGAGGGATGAATTTTGAATAGAACTGTATTAGTCCTAAAAGCGACCTAACTTGTTTTTTTGTCTTAGGTGCTGAGATGTTTAAAATTTTAGAGACGTTACTGTCTTCTGTTTACATGAAACCATGACCTATGCGGTGACCCAGAAATGAGATGTCATGAAAACCGACAAAAGCCTTTGAAGGTTTCGCTGTTAAGTTATAATCCCGTAAGGTAGAAAGTAAAGATTTTAATCCATGAATATGTTCATCCCAAGAGTCACTGAAAAGACAGATGTCATCTATATAAGTAATGACATCGGGACGATGAGACAATATGCGGCGCATCATGCGTACAAAGGTAGCTGGCGCATTCATTAACCCGAATGGCATAAAATTCCATTGAAAAAGACCCCGTGGTGTCGAGAAAGCGGTGAATGGCTTTGCTTTAGGAGTGAGTGGCACTTGCCAATATCCCTTTGAAAGGTCAAATTTCGAAAAGAATGTAGCATGAGATAATCTCTCCAATAAGTCATCTAAAAGAGGTAATGGTTCCGCATCGAATTTTGTAACTTTGTTTAATTTTCTGTAATCTACGCAAAGACGTATATTGTTGTCTTTCTTCCTAATGATTACCATGGAAGAAGAATATGGTGATGAAGATGGTTCAATTATATTTAATTGGAGCATCTCATCCAATTCCTTATCAACCTTATCACGAAAGTGTAAAGGAATAGGATATGGGCGAACTCGAATAGGCGTATCGTCAGTCAGAATAATGTCATGTTGGATGACTGACGTATGACCTGGGATGTCAGTGAGGACATCCTCATACGTGTGTAGAATATTAGAGATTTGCTGACGTTGATCAGCCGAAAGAGTAGATGAGATCGTAACATCATTCCATTTCTCAGTGGAATGGAGTGGTACAACTGGTATTGGTAGTTGTACATCATCGAAAGAAGATTCTTCTTCTTGGATGACTGACAAACTAGAATAGTGTTGAATAGGAGGTGTAGGATCGTCAGTTGCCTGAAACACTGACTGTAGATAATCAGGACGTGAGTAATACTCCTTCAACATGTTAATGTGGAAGGTTTTATGTTTACCATTAACATCAACGATGTAGTCGACATCGGATATTCTTGAGATGATCCTGAAAGGACCTCTCCAGGTAATTAAAAGACGATTGTTATGCGTAGGTAGTAAGACAAAAGCTTCATCACCAGGTATGAGCTGGCGAAGACGTCTATACTTGTTTGCAAATAGACGAGCTTTTTCTGTGGCTTGTTCAGATGATGCAGTAGCTAGTCTACAAGCATCTATGATTCTCTTTCTCAGAGAGATCACATACTCATAAGAGGATTGAGTTTCCTCTTCAATATTCTCGTCAACCAATAAGTCGTGGATTAACGACATAGGACCGCGTGGTTGCATGCCAAAAACAAGCTGGAATGGAGAAAACCCCGTTGCTTGATTTTGTACTTCGCGATACGCAAAGAGACAAGCGGGTAGGACCCGATCCCAGTCTTGGGGATGGTCTTGAGTCATCTTACCCAACAACTGCTTAAGTGTCCTATTTAGACGCTCAATTAACCCATTTGACATCGGATGATAAATAGAACTAAGAGATCTGTCTGTACCTAATGTCTTCATAACTTGAGACATGGATTCAGAAATGAACTGAACCCCATGATCCGACAAGATTTTCCGTGGAAAACCAATGCGTGAGAAGATTAACATCAATGCTTCTGCTACACTGGCAGATGAAGTGTTTTTGAGAGGGATGGCCTAAGGCCAACGAGTGCACATATCAATGCACGTAAGGATATGCGTATGCCCTCTAGCAGATGGAAGTATCGGACCAATAATGTCAATGGCCATTTTATCAAATGGTCTAATCGGGATGTCCGCAGCTTGAATAGGAGCCGCATGAAATGGACCCCGTACCTTAACTTCCTGACATATCAAACAGGACCGACAATAGAGAGTAACATCTCTATGAACACCTGGCCAGTAGAATGCAGAAAGCACTCTGGATTTGGTACGCGAAAAACCCATATGGCCCGCACATTGCGAGTCATGCGCATGTCGTAATATACGAGATCTCATAGAGGATGGGACTAAGATCTGATAACATAAGGATGAATCCTTTTCCCGTATTACTCTCACCAAAATCCCATTTTTAAGTATAAAGTCATGTCTAGATTTTGCAAGTTTGTTGCTTGTATTCTTTTTGTTAACATACTGAAAAATTTTTTTTTAATGAATCATCATTCTTTTGCAATGTTGCAAACAACTCCCGTGAAATAGGAGCATCATCATCACAAGTGGTATGAACTGTAGGTTCAATAGGTGTATCATGCGACATATTAGTAGCTTGCGCTCTAGTCACTACTGCATTTGCAGTTTGAATATGTCGCTCTTCCCATTCAGCAATTTGCTGTGGTGAACACTCTTTAATACCATGTATGCGACCAAGTATTAAATCACAAATTGGATTTGGAAGAAGACAAGCCTGGATCTGTCCTGAAAAAAATGGTGTATGAAGTGTTATAATGGCTGTGGGAAATGTTTCCACAGTTCCGCCAAACGTCACACATTTCACAACCCTGCCCGTCGCACAACTAGGGTCGATCATCGAAGTCCGGACGCCCACAGTGGTACAACCTGAGTCGAATAAAAGAGAGCATGAAATATTGTTAACAAATCCTCTGTTAAACTTAAGAGAGCCCTGTCCCTGGTGTACTGACGCAGCAGTGGCCGTACAGACTGCAGGTAGACTAGGCAAGGTATGTCCGCAACGCAGCGTCGTGATCGCCTTGGGCTGGAAAAGAGTAGAGCATTCTGAACAATCTTTGACTTGGGTACAATCAAGAGAACAAGACATAGCATTGTGAGTTTCAGCTACTTTACCCTGTTCAATGTTAGCCTGTGTATCAATTAAAGAGACATTAGAATGTCTAACCGTATTACTTGACGATCTATCTCTGCGACGCGATCGATTTTGATTATTGTCATTAAAATTGCCAAAATTGTAGTTTCTGCTAGAGTTAAAATTTGGAGGAGTCCGATAGTTTGTATAATTAAAGTTATGTTGTTCTTTAAAATTTTTATTCCAAGAACCTTGTCTGTTTTGCGGACCCTGAGATTTTGATCTCCAGTTTTGTTTATTATAATGTCCTTGATTATTTTTAAAATTATTGTTACCAAAATCTTGTGATCTGTGAGTTTGGTTCCAAGAAACATTAAATGGAGCAGATTGTTGAAATTGCTTCCCTTTGTAAAAGTTATCATTGTTAAAATTGTAATTATTTCCCTTATTGACATACCTATCAGCACTAAAAGAACGATTGCGTGAAAAATTGTTTTGTTGTGCTGCAAAAGCAACAGGCAATTCATTCTTAATCTGCGCATTACTTGGTTGGGTGAGCAGTGCAAAAATTTTTTGCATGTTCTTCTAAATTTTTCATTGATAAAGGTTTCCTTTCGTGTAAAAATGCGAGAAATGTAGGATTTACAGACGAAAGTACCTTATCGCACATCATTAAATCGAAGAGACCTTCATACGACTTTTCAATTTTGGATAATTCGATCCATCTTTCTAATGTTAGTCGTATCTGTGACAGAAAATCACTAAAATTTCTGCCAGATTGAGGTAGTAATGTATGAAATCTTAAACGATATTCGTCTTCTGTCATTTGGAATTTTTGCAGAAGTGCCGCTCTAAGAGCATTATAGTCATTTTTCTCACCAATGCTGGTGGTATGATAAACTGCTAATGCATCCCCTGTAAGTAATCTGGATAAATATGTACAGTATAGCGCTTTATCCACGTTATAAGATCCACAAGTGGCCTCAAACCTATCTAGGAAGAATATCACGTCATCTTACGGGGGATTAAATTTTGGTAATTTAAGGTGAATTTCCTTAAAATAATCATGTCTGGATGGAGTTTGGCTTTCAAAAGTTCTCTGAGAATTAGCTTCCTGAGTAAACCTAATTCTCTCATATTCTGACTCTGCTAATTTCAGTTCATGCTGTCGTTTTTTTTCATTCTCTTCCATCTCAAGCTGAAGTCGTTTTACATTTTGTTCAGCTATTAATCTCCTCTCTTCCATTTCTTTTTGTTTATTTTCCATCTCAGTCTTAAGTCTTTCTTCAGCCTCCCTTTGCTTCTGTTCTGCCTCTCGCTGAAATCGTTTCTCTTCTAATTCAGCGGCTAATCTCATTTTTTTCTCCTCTTCCTCAGCTATAAATTTCCTCTTCTTTTCATGTTCCTCAGCATCAATCCGTTTTTGATCTGCCTCAAATTTCAAATTTTCCAATCTTAACTTTTCAGCTTCCAATCTTTGAGCTTCCAACCTTTGAGATTCTTTATATTCCGACATAGCGAATTGTCGTACCTCTTCAGCAGGTATTTGCAAAGCTTTTGCTTGCTTAATGAAATAATCGAGTGAATACATTATTCTATATAAGTAGTCACAGTACTCTAGATATTTAAAATGATAATTAATCAATATAAATTAGTTAACCTTGTTATTATAACAAGTGTTCTTCGTTCCTGTCCTTAGAACGGTATAATGTTATCATATAATTATTAAATATGTTATTAATCAATAAATTTATGTAATCAAATGTCATGAAATGAACAACGAGAAAGACAATAGAAACATAATCGACAAGACATGATAAACTGGACGGGTGAACACAATCGTAGAAATCAAAAAAAATAAAAATGTATAACTAAAATAGAATATCGTAAAAATATACGACGATAACTACGATCAGATAATTAACAGTACAATTGACAACACAGTGTAAAAACATAGGTTTTGTAAAAAACTGAACGACAGGAAAGGTGAGATGGACGCAAAATACAAACAAAATTCATCATAAAACTAAATTACGAATAAAAATAACTACGAGAACAACAATAAAAACTTGACGTAACAGCTAAACAGATACTATTATAAGGGACAATTAGCGATCGGAACTTCGGCAAGGTTTCTAGCCTTGTACCGGAATTATCGCTCAATTGAAACTTACAAGACGAGCCCTACAGAACGTCTGACGAAGAGCCCGAATTGGCTTCGAGATGGATCTCGTTCGTCAGATCAACCTCCCTACCTCCCACGAAGAATACAACACATATAACATGTAACATGTAAAATATAGATATGGACATATCACGGAAGGCACAGCTAAAAGTAATAAAGCGTATAAGGAGAACACGTTATACTTAACTCGCGTGCAGGTAAAAAATCAATGTGCCTCGTCTCCGTGTATGTACGTTTGAGGATAAAATACTTCGTTCTGAGTATTAGACCACAGCTCGCACGGAATAGTGACTAAGAGATGATCCCAAGATGTTGTCGCCTTGAAAGTTCAGATCTTCAGATGATCCTAAGATGTTGTCGCCTTGAAAGTTCAGATCTTCCATTGCTGATACTTGTATAGGGTACGTTTCCTGTGAAATTCTAGATTTCATAAACACACTGGAGCACCAATTACTGTTGAGTTCGTTTTATGGTTGAGTACAGTTTATACTGGTGAAGAGGTAGCTTCAAACGCGAATGGTTAAAATGAACGAATGTCAACAATATTCTTCCAACGAACTTCAACAAGTAGTGAACTGGGCAAGTACTGGCAGTACATAAGTCGGTGATGACTGTACATCGATTTTATTCAACATGACACAGACGGAGTGGACAAGACTAACATCGTCACAGGCGCAAAGATCATACATCAGCATAATGGTAATTACTTTTAAAGTTCCTGAAGATTCTCTACCATAAAGTCCTCTGACTCAAGTGACTAAGGATCACAAAACTGTTACCGTATAATATTCTTCTCATTCAAGTCCGTTGACCTTCTCTCAAGGACGTCTATCATGGTAACGTATTCATACTCCAGGATAAAATCTTCCATATCATACTTCACAATCCCATACGTTCTCCAAAACATAACGTTAGATAGCATATAGTTTCAAACAAAGTCATACACGATAATACGAACAGGTTAGAGATTCCAGTTGGCTAACCTTTCCCATTCTATGCCACGCTTCTGGCATTGTTGTAACAGCATATTAAAACATGTGCATAAGGTAATCAATAACTTCTTCCACTCGTAGGAATCCTTCTTCTACGATACAAATCCTAAAGGCAAACGACTCTGTAGATCCATTCTAGGAATAACATCTTCCCGCTAGACTAGTATTAGAGCGGCCTTATAATACAGCTTTAAATAAGAAGTGGGGCGATAACTTACGTGACATTGCTGCTATTGGTTTCGACCTGAAGACCAATACAGATCACTAGAATAAATGGCTTTCCATAAACATGCCATTGAATACAAATATAATATAACAATCATGGACATAAACAAGTTCCATGTTGCCCTTCAAATCATGACGTCAGATAACTACTCAACTAGGTTACCCGTGCGTCCCAAAGCAACACTCACTGCTTCGTGCACGTCAGTGCGCGAATCATTCGACCGCACAAATAATATAACTATATCAAGACTGGTGCGTACATTTGGCAGGACCGAAGATTACCCCCTTAGGTAATAAATGTACGTAACAGTCATAATCATCTGTTCCTAATATGACACTAGTCTACTCTTTCCTATTGTCAACTGAATACTAGTCCGTAGGCATAGAAGACGACATAACACAGGTAAAGCTGACCTGGTTCTAAATCGAAGCTCCGCCCACACAAGGCTAACTACTGTCACAGCTGAGAGAACTTGATAGTGCATACGCCACACACAGGGCACACTAAATACAGGTCAAGGTCTGGTAGAAACAATCTTACCACGTGAAATCATGAGCCTTACGTCCGAAAAATTGGCCCACTACTGATAATGCTGTTCATCAACAAATGCTAGCTGACATTCCCAAGTCCACTTTATATGTATGTATACGCCCACACAGAGCCATAATAAATGAATAGGTGAACGTTACGTTCTGAATATTATGCCTGAACACAGCCTCCTTGTAATCTTATCCTTTCAACGCGAATTTTGCGGGTTCCAAATTCCAACTCTACTGAAAACCACCACTGTTAAGTGTTGTTCATTGATAGCAGATGGCCATCACTGTTACCGTCGATGACAGTTAATTTCATTAAGTGATAAAGTTAGTGTTATTGATATTGTGTGGTTAAATGATACCACTGATACATCTAAGGTTGCTGATCCACTAAAATGTTAGGTCACCACTGATAATTCTATGTAACTGAACCCAGTGGTAGATAAGTGATGAAGGCGTAAATGTGTTCTCCTTATCTAGGCCACGCCCCCTCAGGGCTATTTGTAAATATGTCCCTACTGTCACTATGCCTTGACTATTCAAAGTGGGTGTATATTGGTGCATTCTTTCGTCACAGCACAGTAACACACATAGAAGCCATGTAGCGTGGAACGACTGGTGATGGTTAATGAACAGTTTTATTAACGCTACACACACAGTCACGATGACACAGACGAAAATCACGCATAAAGTACAAAGCATAGGTAAGTCAATTCATAAGCACAAAACACCCCTCAGAGCTCCATTATAAATCGTGGTGCACTCCTCATATAAATGCACGTACAACACTCCTAAAGAACTGCGCTCACCGCAGTTATAAATATGGCCTCATACTCATATAAATGCACGTACAACACTCCTAAAGAACTGCGCTCACCGCAGTTATAAATATGGCCTCATAACTTATAGCATAATGATGCACTTCTCATTGAAGATGACCATCACGATTTTCTTCAAAGGACTCCGTCCTCCCCTTCTCCACCAAGGCTGCTCCCCGGCAGTTGAATAATCATCGTCAGCTATATATATATATATATATATATATATATATATATATATCCAAGGCCTAATCATAGATAGTTCCATAAACATCTTACTGCAGTTAATTCAAATGCGGCCTGTTCAAAATCCTGGCCTTCAATCCTGGCCTTCAAAGCAATGTCCTTCAAATCTCGGACTCTCTATAGCACTTTTGGTGCACTTCTCATAGAACGTGTACCAACGTCTATCTTCACATAAAGCTGCTCCACAGTAGTATAATCATCATCAGCGCTATCTCTTAGAGCTCACAATAAATAGTGGTGCACTTCTCATAGAACGTGCACAGTGCAAACTCTCATAAGCTGCATCCACTGCAGTCATAAATATCAAAGTACATACCTTCAAAACAGGCCTGTTCAAAAAGTCTCTATCGAGACACACATTGAAAAACACTCTACCATATTCACCGAACACTGGTCGGGAACACACACTTAGAAAAACACCTTCGTTGACTTCACTCTGTCAACGCCAGAACCCGACTGCAAGCGGTCACAAAAACTCCCGCCTAAACAGTCACGGGACTTCGCAGTTCACCCCCGCTCAGTCCCTTCCACGAACTAGCCGTGCGAACTATTTACAGTTCTAACAATACAGAACCGCGCTCATGACGCTATCTGTACCCTATGACCTCTATCATATATTTGTTCACCCACTTTTACCGTTAATCAAGTCTTCAAGTGATGTAACCCTTAGTTTACTGTGACCAACCCATATACAAAGTATCACCTCCCTTTTTAACCTTAACACCTTGGTTGACTTGTATGAAAAGATGCGGGAAATTGGTGAATATTTGAAGACCGAATGTAATGTCAACCTGGTAGAAATGTGGGAAAGCGAGTGGCAGCGACTCAAACGAACCGATCGATCAATCGGTCGATTACTGAGCGACACATTCCCGAGGTTGAAATCCTCGTATACCAAGTGTAGATATCCGCTAAAGTACCAACAGATTCTAATTTCTGTTATGGACGAGACCTTATTTGGGTTAGTCGAATGCGACATTCGAGTCCCCGACTCCCTAAAGGAGCATTTTTTCGGAAATGACGCCCATTTTCAAAAACGTTGACGTGAGTAGAGACGATATTGGTCATTTTATGCGTGATTATGCGGAAAAAAATAAACTCCTGACTACCCCTAGAAGGACATTGATCGGTAGTTACATAGCTGAAAAGATTATGTTGGCGACGCTTCTGCTTCGCTGGTACTTGTCCAAGGGCTTAGAGGTCACTTATATATAGCAGGTGATTGAGTATACACCTGCGACTTGTTTCAAACAATTTGGGGATACCGTCTCCGACGCCAGCCGACAAGGGGCTATAGACGATGTTTACCCATAACTAGTGAAACTATGAAATTGTTAGGGAACGCAGCTTACGGCAAGACGTTGACCAATAAGGCGAAGCACGTAGAGGTCTCGTACACGACGGGGGAGGAGACGTCTAAATTAATAAACTGTCTGCGTTTTAAAAAGATGAGTTTAGTGACGGACGATATTTTCGAGGTAGAGATGGTTAAGAAGAAAATTAGTTGGGACCTACCCGCGCAGATAGGTTTTTTTCGTCTACCAGTACGCTAAACTGCGCATGCTCGTATTTTATTACGATTGCATCGATAGATTTGTAGACAGAGCTGACTTTCAGTTATGCGAGACTGATACCGATAGTCTTTACTTGGCCCTTAGTACAAATAACCTGCATAGTGTCAATCATAAAAAGCCTCTATGCCAACTTTACGTGTAGTGTTGGGCAGAGCCACCTAACCTTTGAGGTGAAGACAGGAGTACGACAGGGATGCCCCTTATCAACAACTCTATTTTTAACAGTCATAGACTGGGTGAAGCGACAGACAACAGAGGGCAGTCCAAGAGGAATAAGATGGACTACATTTTCTACATTAGAAGACCTGGAATATGCAGATGAAATTGCACCACTAGCACATTCACATCAACACATTAAGGAAAAAACGGACAGACTTAATAAATTTAGCCAGCAGGTGGGCTTGAACATCAATTTAAGGAAGTCAGAGGTCATGACGCTAAATGTGAGCAACCCTGAGCCCATATCAGTAAGGAATCAGCAACTGGTACAGACAGACACCTTCACATACCTAGGATGCATAGTAACACCAGACGGCGGGGCAGGCAAAGACATCAACATCAGAATGAATAAGGCAAGAACAGCCTTTTTTAGCCTAAACAACATCTGGAAGTCCTCTCAATACAGCACAAGCACACAATTAAGATTATATCAGAGCTGTGTGCTTTCTGTGCTTCTCTATGGTGCAGAATGCTGGAGAGTTACAGAGAAGGAAATGTCGAAATTGTCCTCTTTTCACACAAAATGCCTAAGAAAAATTCACTGAATCGTTTGGCCGAATACCATCACCAACCAAGATCTGCTTACTCGGAGCAAGCAAGAGGACATACACACCATAATAGCTTGCAGACGCTGGAGCTGGGTTGGCCATGTCCTCAGAAGAGACCCCGATGCCCTCACAAGAACAGCTATGCTTAGGACCCCTGAAGGAAAACGAAAGAGAGGCCGACCAAAAACAACCTGGTGGAGGACTGTGGAGGCTGAGATGCAAAGAATGAACCAGAGTTGGGGCACTGTACGAAGGATGGCCACCGACCGAGCAAAGTGGAATAAATTTATTGTTGCCCTACAAGACGCCACTACGCGTAATGGCCACTGATTGCTTTGACGGTCGGCGGCTAAGGATCAAAGAAGAAGAAGTAAGTTGGTAGGTCTGACACGGATGTTATTTGGGACAGTGTCACCCCGAGTGTCCGCAGGGAGCTGAGGATTCAGACAGAGGATGATGCCCCAGAAGCGATGCTACATTCCATTCTTAGGGTGTATGGGGAGCATCGAAGCATCCCAGAGCTAATGGCCATTTTTTTACTCTACTACCCGGCAAGGGGCAAGGGAGTCTCTTTGGGAATTCTCCCATCGCATTCACGAGGTGTTTGAAAGTGTTGTAAAAGCACAAAAACAGAATAATGTCACTCCTTTGGAGCCATCCTTCCTTCGTGACCAGTTTGCTGCTTGTCTGAGAGATGATCTACTAAGAAAGTATGCAAAGAAAATGATCCTTAAAGAGCCTACAGCATCGTTTAAGTCGGTGAGGGACTATGTCTTACGGTTCTTAGAGACTAAACCCGCTTCTGGGGCTGGTGTTGCCAGTGTTGAAGTAGTAAATACAGAGACGGTACCCGATATACATGCATTAAACGCAGAAGTGGAGCGGCTGAGAGCACAGGTGGCTCGATTACAGGCTAAAATTGATGCGATGTCTCAGGAGCAGGGGAGACGTACCAGGACAGTTCGCTGTTTTAGAGGCAGAGGACTAAGGCCCCGTACAGAATCGATGTCCACAGGCATTAAACTAGACACCTCTGCGGCTGGGAGCCAGGTTACAGAAGGGGAGCAGAATGACTCAAAGATAAAGATGGTTGGTGGTCGACCGGAATGTGATGTACTAATAGCAGGAAAGAAAGTCAGGTGTATTCTTGACACGGGTTCACAAGTTTCAACTGTTACGGAACAGTGCTTTCAGCAGCTTTTTGGAGATCTGGCCCTGGATGAAAGTAAATGGGTACGACTAACTGCTGCCAATGGTGTCACGATTCCTTGTGCTGGCCATCTAGTGGTTGACGTCAAGATTGGGGAGTGCCATGTCAAGAACTGTTGCATCCATGTCGTTAAGATTGTCAATGGGCCTGACAAAGCGCCTGGTATAATAGGCACCAACATACTGGCGGAAGTAAAAAACATCCACCGCTTCCTCAAATGGCAAGCTCCAAGAAAAGGTACACAAGAGGCAAGGTTAGATAGAGTGAAGGTGTGGGTTGCAGGAAGAAGAAAAACCCACATACCAGCTCGCTCGATTGCTACTATACAGGTGAAATGTAGAAGAGGCTCCAGATCAGAGAAGACAGTGCTTTTTGAACCCTCAAGAGACTTAGACCATAAAGGGCTGTTTATATGTCACACACTAACTGTTCTCAGAGGAGGTTTCTGTGAGATCCAAGCAGTAAATCTTGGAGATGAAGACCTTTTATTGGCTAGGGGTACTCAAGTTGGAGAGCTTTCTGAGGCATGCGCGGACTATGAGAGACACTTCAGAGTTGTTTGAGCCCAGGAAGTGGAGATATCTGCACAGCCAGTATGCCCAGCCAAGGTCCCTGTATGCAGCCCAGTTAATTTAAATGGGTTTGAGGGCAGTCAAGACGAAAAGCGCCAACTACAGAAGTCACTACAACAATATGAGAGCCTGTTCGCTAAAGATGAGAATGATGTAGGGTATACAAGTAAGGTATCTTATTTGATTCAGTTGACGGATGATACTCCAGTAAAACAACCCTACAGGCGAATTCCTTCAGCTTTCTACAAAGAGGTGCAGGACCACCTGCGGGGTCTCCTCGACAAACAAATTATAAGAAAAAGTTCAAGCCCCTGGGCTTCGCCTATTGAGCTCGTGAGAAAGAAAGATGGCTAACTGCGATTATGTGTAGACTTCAGAGCTGTCAATGCCAAGACCAAAAAGGACGCCTACTCTCTTCCCCGTGTGGAGGAATATTTAGACACTTTAGGAGGAGCGAAAATTTTTTCTTCACTAGATCTAGCAAGTGGCTACTACCAAGTAGCTATGAGGGCAGAAGATCAAGAGAAAACAGCGTTCACCACACCATTTGGATTGTATGAGCACACTAGGATGCCCATGGGACTAGCTAATTCAGTCAGTACTTTTCAGCGACTGATGCAGAGTTCCATGCACGATATGATGTTCTAGCTGCTACTGGTCTATCTAGATGACATTCTTGTGTACTCAGCCGGCTTTACAGAACACCTGCAGCGGCTTGAAAAAGTGTTCCAGCGGTTGCAGCAACAAGACCTGAAGTTGAATGCGGCTAAATGTCATTTCTGCAAGGCAAAAGTGGAATTTTTGGGTCATACGGTATCTGAAGAGGGCATTGGAGCGATGGAAGATAAGATACAGGCTATTAAAGAGGCATCAATACTCAGAACACAGACAGAGTTACGTGCATTCCTCGGTCTTGCCAGTTATTATCGGAGGTTTGTGCCCGGGTTTGCCACTTTAGCACGCCCACTGCTTGAACTGGTTGCTCAGTTAAATGAAGACCAAGATCCACAGGGTAACTGGAGGTCCAGGAAAACTGCCATAGGAGAACTGTGGACCCAAGAATGTGATGTTGCTTTTAAGCAATTGAAAGCTATGCTTACGTCTACTCCTCTTCTTGGTTTCCCAGATTTTTCTGTGCCCTTTATACTGGAAGTAGATGCGTCATACCAGGGATTGGAGGCCGTGCTGTCACAAGTGCAAGATGGCAAGAAAAGGGTGTTAGCGTATGCCAGTCGCACTCTGCGACCATCAGAGAAAAATGCCAAAAGTAGCATGAAACTAGAGTTGCTAATTATGAAATGGGCTATGACGGAAAAATTTAGGAGTTATCTGCTCGGCGCTCAAGTTGAGGTGTTTACCGACAACAGGAGTTTGGCTCTGTGGCAGAAGTCTAAGCTTGGCACCATCGAACAGAGGTGGATAGCACAGATGTCGATGTTCAATTACTCTATCAAACACAAGGCAGGTAGAGCGAACGGAAATGCTGACTACCTCTCTCGGTATCCTATTGAGAATCGAGAACACACCGATGAAGATGATGATGTCGCCATCAGTCACATAGCATTAGTGCCAGCCCGCCCAACAGCTATACCCCCAAGGTTAGGTTTGCTGCAGAATATGGAGTTAAGGGCCATGTGTGGAGCAGTGGAGATGGGAGATGCAACAGATCCAGACACAGGTGCGGCACTAACGTTTCCATCCTATTCTCTTGAAGAACTGTTAGCACTGCAGGAGGCTGATATTGATATAATGACAGTCTCCAGAATTATGAGAGATGGTACTAGATTGCCCATGGAGGAGATGAGATTATCAAAGCCAGCAAAGAAGCTACAAAGGCAGCGTAGGTGCTTGACACTAATTGGAGGCTTGCTGTATCGGACAGTAAGCGGACCAAATGGGACTAAGATCACGCAGCTTGTGGTTCCATAATCTTTAAAAACGCGAGTTCTGGAGGCAGTGCACAAAACTGGCCATCAGGGTCGTGACCGCATGTTGCAGATACTGAGGAACAGGTGTTTCTGGGATGGCATAACGCATAATGTAGAGAAATTCTGCAGAAGGGGCAGTAGATGCAATATAGCAAAAGCCACGCATCTCAAGATCCAAGGTCCATCGGGTAACCTGCTGGCATCCAAGCCTTTTGAAGTAGTCGCCATGGATTTTACGCTGCTGGAAAAAGACGCACGAGGCTACGAGAATGTACTCATTATAACTGACGTATTTAGCAAGTTTGCAGTTGCCGTCCCAACCAGAGACCAAAAAGCAACCACCGTGGCCCGAGCGTTGGTAGAAAAGTGGTTTTTGTATCTAGGCGTACCGCAGAGGCTTCATTCCGACCAGGGTAGAAATTTCGAATCGGCTGTCATATCTGAACTGTGCAGAGTATATGGCGTCGAGAAAAGTCGAACGACGGCATACAATCATCGTGGAAATGGCCAATGTGAGCGGTTTAACAGGACATTGCATGATCTCTTAAGGCCATTGTCCACCAATGAGAAACGGAGATGGTCTGACCACCTGGCAGAGGTCCTTGCAGTCTACAACGCTACTTCCCATGCATCTACGTGTTACTCCCCTTACTATCTTTTGTTTAGGAGGGAGCCGAAAATGCCCATCGATTTCATATTGGTCCATTCATCAGGTGACGAAGAACCAGCTTCGGTTGACCAGTAGCTTGAAGGGCACATTTCCAGGTTACAAGAGGCGCACGTAAGAGCAGAGGCACAGTTGCAGAAGTTGGCAGCAGTCCGGATAGAGAGATGTGACAAGGTGCCGTGTGCTATTCCACTACAGGTGGGAGAATTGGTGAGGATAAGAATGCGCTACGCTGACATGTGGTCAGAAGAGGAGTACATTGTTGTTCGTGCTCCCACAATGACAGGGGTTCCACATGTCATCCAAAGAACAGATAGAGCGAGTCCGAGCATTAGAGTCACTGGCAACGAACTGAGACGAAGTGAAGACAAAGATGATTCTCCAGATTTAGTAGATACGACACTAGGCTTACCTGAAGCACCAGCTTTGCCAGAGGAGACAGACCCTGGGGAGGACGCACATGGTTTAACGCCCGAACCAGGCTAGTACGCCCTGCAGCCGATAGAGGGTCCTGCCCCGAGACGTTCTGAGAGATTACGACTGAAGCGTCTAGCTTAGTGCAGTTGTCGGGACGACAACAAAATCAGGCGGGGAATATGTGACAGCGCCATCGCCATTTTGTCGGTTGTTCTGTACCTTCTACCACAACAAAGCATGTGGCAGCCATTATTAGGTCACATCTAAAAATAGCACATTAGTAATGACGCTGAAGGAGTAGCAGCCAATCAGAGAAGAGAAGCGTCCATGCTACCGCGTCAAGTGAAATTCTGTATCATTCTTATTGCCGGTCGCGGAGAGAGAACAAGCTTTGAAAGCTGAAATCTAGTTCAAGAACATGCCTAGGACTTGTAAGTAAATATATTATTCTCCAACATTCTAAAAGTCTTTATAGTGTTAGAAAGTATATACGATCACCATCTCTGTGCCGTAGTATTTTAAATAAGTATATATTTAATTCTGTGGTATTTATTTCGCGTGCAGTTGATGTTAGAGCTAAATCTATTCGGAAATGGCGTGGGTCCATGTTCAGGAAATGTAACACGTGGCCGGTACTAGAACTGGCATATTCAGTTATTAAATGTGTGTAAATGAAATTTAATGGTTAAGTATTACCATATTGTTTGGGACTCAGGAAACCTTCCATGAGCTTATGTAAATCCGACACGTAGTTGGTTTGAATAATATTTAATTGTGGCGCGATTTAGATTGTTATATTTATTAATTACGGTGCTGATGCCAAAATAGTTTAATTTAGTGTGGCGAGAGCTGCAATTTAATATGTTACAGGTTACTAGAATAAATCCTGTGCTTCTTCAGTAATATTAGACTGATAATGTGGTGTAAGTAATAGTAAGATCGGCTATAGCTAATTGGTGTTAGCTTTCTTAGTTTCATAGTTTTACAGTGTAAAATCTCTATTGGTTATCTATACCGCCTTAAATAGATTTGCTAAGCCATTATTTCTATAATATTTAGTATTATAATGTAATGTTACTATAGAACGTACAACCACGCAGCTTAGCTGGGTGTTAGCGTGGCTGTATGCCGTTCTTGCAAGATGACGTAACCATAGAGCGCGTGGTATGAATGGGTACCTGTAGCTGATTGATCATGGCTGACTGTGGTTGGCGTATGTTTTCTGAATGGTAAGTGTTATTATTTATGCTATTGAATTTCATTTAGACTTTGTTTTTATATATTGTTTTCCAGAAAGTCTACGAACACTGCCTGGGTGTTCGGTAGTATTAAATGTTGATCTGTATAAGGCTTTGTGTTGCTTGAATTGCTAAGTCTGCTGCTGAGAGGGTTGCAAGCAACCAATAATTGCAACCCCTGTCAAATGATCCTTAATAAAATTTTCTTAGTGCATGGGTCTTGGATGTGAGGTAGCCATATCGACATAAGTTCGACTCAACCACACCTAGCCCCTGTCACATATATATAAACAAATAGAACGGTATTGAATCAGTTTTACAAATAAACAGTGCGCATGAAACAATGGACGATTCGGGTTTGAACCTTCGTCAGTCACAGTTACAAACAGGCAACAAGGACAAGAAATATAGATTATAGACTACAAATACGTAATATATATAAACACAGATGAAGAGTAATAATAGAGCAAAGAAACTACAAAACCAAAAAGAATTAATAAATACAAGAAATTTGACAATCAACAAAAATCAAAAGAAGAAAATGGAATAAAAAGTCCTGCTGTTAGACTCTCAGCTGAAAGAATCGGTTACACAATGAAAAATTGTCTCAATGGCGCCCCATAGCGATGAATCAAAATCTAAATAAATCAAAATTTATTTACTTACAAATAATATAAGTTCATCATGTACATTATATGCATGTTATAACATTTGAATGTTTTTTATTGTATTTTATCAATATATTTTTAAAAAACATTTCCACCCGCTACGAGTTATAAAGTAGTAAATACTTATATGGTCTGTCACTGTAAATGGTATAGCACGTTTCACTAGCTTTGCCCAACTTCAAAATGCTATATCTCAGCGAAAATTTAACGCATATAAGTGAATTTCTGTGTGTGAATTTGAAATGGTATCATCATCATCATCAGTTGCCATCTCCACAACGAAGGTTGGCTGTAATGAATCTCCAACGTCTTCTGTCTCTTGTCTTGGTGGTGCACTCTGATAGACTCTTTCCTGTTCATCTCTTGATGTTATCTTTCCACGTATAGCGCTGTCTTCCAGTTGCACGTTTGCCTTCAACTCTCCCTTCTGTTATGGTCTTCTGCAAGGTGTTATGCCTTTTTATGCGGCCAAAGTATTTTAGCTGCCGAACTTTGACCTTCCTCATTAGTTCTCTTTTCATACCTAGATTTTCTAGGACCTTGTAAAATGTCATACTGTAAAGTGTGTTCTCTTTCTTCGGTAAAGCTCCACTATCAATCACTGTAGCATGTTGTTTGTGGTGCCACTACTGTATATGTCCATTGTAGTGTACCGAGTTGTTGAGATCAGGCATGCTCCAGTCTACCTAGCTGTAAATGGGTAACTCACCCTAGTCCTGAGTTAGGGAAGGCAAAGGCAGCTGTAAGCAGTAGTTTCCCTCTAAGGCTCCAGGGGGAGCAGGCCCTAAACTTGGTCAATTCAACCGACGCAGGATGGTGTATATATGGAGTGGAAGTGTAGAGTGTGATTAACGCGAATGGTGGACTGTTCGTGTTCTGACCAATCTAAGCACTCATTCACTTGTGTCTACAAGGCACCAATGCAGACTGCTGGAATCTTTGTTTACACAGTTTATTTAGACGCACACACTGGGACATAACGAGTAAATCATGGGTATAGGTTGACACATCAATTTGCAGGCATACATAGTAGATCCCAAGTCATGACACATTCATAAATAATGGGTAGTACATCAATAGCTTCCAATGTCATGATACATTATGGCCGCATCCCCTATCTGACTAAACGCGTCAGTGAAGGCGGATCGGTAAGTAACTAAAGTTGCTTTATGTTCACAGTTTATGTCATATTATGAAACCACGATAAGGGGTTTCTATCAAAATTGAGATCTCCTTGCCACTGTCCGAATAGTAAGATACATGCCCCGTTCTTTGGACAGTGATTCAAAATATGATGACAGGAATGTAATATGGCCGCCTTCCTGAGTTGTCGCTCACTCACTCACAGGAGGGTATATATAAGCCAAAGTTAATTTGAAATGCATATGAATAATTTCCTAAAGTTCCTCCATACAGTTCTACAGTAATCCAATTACTTCACGTAGACATAACTGCTGTATGGAAGCCCGTCATCTTCGTCGATATAAACATGACCCTAGCGTTGCGAAGCACAAAATTCCAGCTAGGTCTAACCGACCTGAGATCATCAAAATAGGGTCTGGCATTACCTGGAGTCCGAATCATACATGGTACCGTACATTAGGAGAGTCTCTAACACAAACTCTAGTAGAGACACAATCTCCTACAGAAGAAAAACCACTTCATAAATCATTTTTACTGAAGAATGTACCAGCCCTTAAAAATGCGTAACCGCCATTGTAAACGGTACATCGGAACTCATCACGACTTGTCAAGACAACTCCTACTTCCGCTAGAGCGGCATAACAAGAATATAGTCCTGCCTACCCATCCAAAATATACAATATAGGACTGATTCTACTTGTACTAATAATATGTAATACATATGAATTCAGGCCATAAACATAATAAGCAAATTAATCTATTTTCTGGCCCTAACAAATAAGTACGGACATGGGTGCCATATCCATGCGCCGAATCAATATCAAGAACGATTACTCCTATAATCAAAAGTGTAAATCAATCATGGATTATCTAGCTTTCCCATAGACAGCATTTTCATACACAAATGAATGAATGTCTATATCTTTTCCATATTAAATAGCCATATCGATTTTTGTAATATGTGCGTCAAAATATGCACGCAACAGATTACCACACCCCTCGGGGAAAAAAAATGGTACTTTTTTTTTTTGAAATACATCTAGGAGCAACATACAATAGGCTCACAACGCACCAATAACAATGCGCAGATGATAAGCATAAGTATTCTAACCTTAGAGAAAGTACTTCTCTAAGTATAAATATTTCCAGAGAGGTGTCACCAACGCATACTACAATATTAGCAATGACACAATTTCTATATTAGTTTATACATAAATTTCATCTAAGATATCTTAACATCATGATCATCAAAGACGAAAAAACATTGAAAGATCAGCGGTGAATAAAAATCAATGAACCGCTAAGTAGTGTTACAATCAATATATGATATATTAGATATGTGTACACATTTCAACATAGGAACAACTGTATCAAAGTTGTATAACAGTTATGAATCATGTGGGCATCTAGACAAAATATCTGCCATCACATTTTCTGACCCACGGATAGCTCGCACCGAAAAATGAAATGGCTGTAGAGCAATCGCGTATCGCGTTGATCTCGCGCTCTTCAGATTTTTACTCTGAATAGCCGTAAGAGCTTTCTGGTCAGTTTCCACGATGAAATGCTCGCCAAGAAGAAATCTTTGCAATTTAAGGATTGACCAAACCATAGCTAATAATTCACGGTCTAGGACCGAGTAATTCTTCTCTGCGGCATTTAATTTCCGAGAAATATACATCACAGGATGCAGAGTTCCAGAGTACTCTTGCATTAGTGCTGCTCCAATCCCGGTGGATGAAGCGTCACTACGAAGAATAAATGTCTTATCCTTAGAAGGCAATACTAGGATAGGTGAAGTAGAAAACATAGTTTTAACCTTATCCAAAGAGGATTGACATTCTTGAGTCCAATGGACTACATTAGGAGACCCTTTCTTTAGCAAGGAAGAAAGAGGTGACATAATGGAGGACAGATTCGGAATGAATCGTCCATAAAATTGTATTAGACCTAAGAGACTTCGCACTTGCTTTTTAGTCTTAGGAATAGAAATGTTAAGTATCTTACTTGTATTATGGTCTTCTGTTTTTAGGAACCCATGACCAACACGGTGTCCTAAGAAAGATATTTCGCTAAAACCAATACATGCTTTCGATGGTTTCGCCATCAGGTTATGCTCGCGTAAGATAGACAATAGTTCATTTATCCCATTATAGTGATCGTTCCAAGTATCACTGAAAAGACAGATGTCATCAAGATACGCAATGACATCTGAGCGATGAGATAGGATTCGACGCATCATGCGTACGAATGTTGCAGGGGCGTTCAAAAGACCGAAAGGCATGAAATTCCATTGGAATAGACCCCTAGGCGTCGAAAAAGCAGTAAACGGTTTGGCGTGTTCGGATAATGGAACTTGCCAATATCCCTTAGACAAATCGAGTTTAGTAAAGAAATGAGAATTCGATAGTCTCGTAAGTAGCTCTTCTAGTAAAGGCATAGGTTCAGCATCAAATTTCGTCACTTGGTTCAATTTGCGATAATCCACGCAAAGACGTATGTTATTGTCTTTTTTTCGTACAATAACCGTCGGCGAAGAATATGCTGATGTGGATGGTTCAATAATTTTTAACTCTATCATCTCATCCAACTCTTTCTCTACCTGTGCTTGAAAATGTATCGGGATAGGATACGGTCTGACTCTTATAGGACTATGGTCAGTAAGAATAATGTCATGTTGAATGACATCAGGAATGTCAGTAAGGACATCCTGAAATTGTTCTAACATAGTAGAAACTTGTTTCTGCTCTCCTGGAGATAATTCGGGAGAAATTGCAACATCTTTCCATGATTCATTAGAGTGAAGAGGAATCATTGGAAAAGGTAGATTTACATCCGAGAAACTCGTTTCCTCATCCTGTATTACTGACAGAGATGAGTACTGTCCATGTTGGACTGGAAAATCGTCCGTTGCCTGGAAAACAGGTTGTAATTAATCCGGACGTTCATGGAATTCCGTGAGCATGTTGATGTGGAAGGTTTTACGCTTCCCGTCAATATCGACGATATAGTCAACATCGGAAACTTTTGATATCATATCGTACGGACCTTTCCAAGAAATAAGAAGTCTATTTTCACTACAAGGTAGCAAGACAAATGCTTTGTCACCTGGACAAAGTTGTCGCAAGCATCTCTTTTTATTGGCAAATTCCCTTGCCTTCTGTTTCGCAAATTCAGAAGAAGCAGTTGCCAATTTGCATGCTTCAATAATCTTGTGTCTAAGTGCGATGACGTATTCATAAGAGGATTTTGTGTCATCGACAATATTATCAGCAGTTATAAGATCATGAAGTAAGGACATAGGACCTCGCGGTTTCGCGCCAAAGACAAGTTCAAAGGAAGAAAATCCTGTATGTTCGTTGGCGACATCTCTATATGCAAAGAGAGCCGCGGGTAAAACCCTATCCCAATCCTGAGGATGATCTTCTGTTATCTTACCTAGTAGGTTTTTCAGAGTTCTATTCAGACGTTCCACCATCCCATTGGACATAGGATGATAAATACTACTCAGCGATCTCTCTATCTTAAGAGTCGACATTACTTGAGACATGGTATCCGATATGAGTTGGGTACCATGGTCGGATAATATTTCTGCTGGAAATCCCAGACGAGAAAATATTAACCAAAGAGCATCTGCGACATCAGCAGTAGTTATGCTCTTTAGAGGAACAGCCTCCGGCCAACGTGTGCACATATCAACACACGTCAAAATAAATTGGTGTCCTCTAGCAGACTTTATCTTAAATGGACCAATGATGTCTATCGCCATTTTTTGAAATGGTCGAATGGGAATGTCTGCAGCCTGAATAGGTGCATCATGGCGTGGACCTCTGGATTTAATCTCTTGACATACTTTACAAGATCGACAATAGATTCGTATGTCCTTATTCACAGCAGGCCAAAAGAAAGATTCAAGAACTCTAGTTTTAGTACGGGAAAAACCCATATGTCCAGCACACTGCGAATCATGAGCGTGCTGTAAGATTTTAACTCTCATATTTTTAGGCACAAGGATTTGAGAATGAATGGACTTAGCGGAGTCTTGTACCATACGTACAAGTACGCCATTCTTCATCGTAATCCAAGATTTACGATTTGTATCCTTATTCGGATCACCTTTTGTTGCCAGAGTAAAGAATTTCTTTAGAGTAGGATCATCTTCCTGCTGTTTTATAAAGGAATCATGGGAAATCTCCAAGGGATCATCTTGGATCTGCGCATCATTATCTTCAGAATGTGAAGATTGCGGCACATTAAAAGCTTGAGCCCTAGTGATTACTGCATTAGCAGATTGCATATTAACATTTTCCCAATCAGAAATTTGCTGTGGAGTGCATTCTTTCACTCCATGAATGCGACCGATGATAAGATCAGCGATCGGATTCGGCAAGAGACATGCTTGCACCTCTCCTGTAAAGAAAGGCGTAGCAATATTGATAATGGCAGTGAAGTACTTCTCCAATGTGCCACCAAATGTTACACATTTGACTACATTGCCTGTAGCTCGAGAAGGATTTACGAGTGATTGCCTCACTCCGATGGTAGTGCACCCCGAATCGAAAAGAATTGATACCGGAGTACCATCTATTAAGCCTCTATTGAAAACAAGAGCACCCCTTCCATTATGCGCGATTGACGCAGGGAGAGCGGGAAGCGGGTGACCGCAGCTTAAAATAGAAACTGTGGTTGGATCGAATAATGTTTTGCATTGCGAACACTGAGATGCTCTAGCAAAATCGAAAGCGGAATTTGCTACACTATTGGAGTCTTTTTTTATCATTATTCTGATTACCGGCGTCGTGGAACTCCTGTTGTGCAGAGTTAGCCTGGTAATAAGATTTACCATGTCTTTTGTGTTGTGATCTACCTCGGTTATGATTGTCTCTATAATTATTATTTCCTCTGTTATAACCCCTATTTGGGTTTGAATCATAATATTCATGATCTTAATCATCACGCTCATTATACTGAGTATCCCTGTAATGTTGGTTTTTTTTTTCTCCATGAAGCACTTGGGTAGTTCCTATAGCTACTCCCTTTTCGAGAATTTCTAAAATTATGGGTACCCCTCGCGTGTCGAGGACTATCAGCCCGATTTCGGTTCCTCGAAGAAGAACCCTGATTTGAGTGGTTATCTTGGTTTTGATACTTATTCCAATTAACCTTTTTATCAAATTTATTTTTAGCTCCTTGGAATTTGTGTGAGTAATTCTGATTATATTCTGTTGCCGAAGCAACTGGCATACTCTCTTTAATGTTAGAGTTACTAAGAATCATGTCAGGGTGTGCCGTGGCATACTGGTCACAATATTCTTCCATTTGTTTTATTGTACTAGGTTTACGCTCATGTAAGAACTCTAGGAATGATTTATTTACAGAAGACATGACCTTGTCTCTTAGCAATAAATCCGTAAGACCATCAAATGTTTTCTCTATTTTGGATAATTCAATCCATCGTGAAAGTGTAATTCGTGCTTTTAGATGAATTCTGAGAATTCTACACCTACCTCAGGTCTCATTGTTTTAAACAAAAGACGATAACCTTCTTCTGACAGCTGATATCTCTTTATCAAAGCTGCCCTAATAGCATCATAATTATCCTTGTCGGCCTCTTCAACGAAATATAACTTACTCAGAGACTCCCCTTTTAGATTTTCAGACAACTGATTCACATACTGTGATTTGTCAACATTATGAGCTCGACAAGCACGTTCAAATCTAGAAAGCCAAAATGTTATGTCATCACTGGTAGGGTTGAACGCTGGTACCTTGACCTTGTACACAAAGGGTTTACCATTACCACCAGATGCCTGATTAACATTACTCATACATGTCAATTTTAATTTCTCTAATTCAAACTCATGTTCTCTTATTGCTTTTCTCTCTTCAGCCTCTCTATCTAATCTTTTCTGTTCTGCAGCAGCAGCAGCTTCTAATTTTTTCTGTTCTGCAGCAGCTTCCAATTTCTTCTGTTCTGCATCAAATCTCCTTTCCTCCACTTGCATCTGCAATTTCTTTAGTTCAGCAGCAGTATCAGCTTCTTTTTCTAATCTTTTTTCTTCAGCCAGAGCTTTTCTCTCTTCAGCAGCAGCTTTTTTCTCTTCAGCAGCAGCAGCAGCAGCTTCTCTTTCTAATCTTTTCTCTTCAGCCAGAGTTTTTCTCTCTTCTGCAGCAGCTTTTTTCTCTTCAGCAGCAGCTTTTCTCTCCTCTGCAGCTAATGCTTTGTCATATTGAGCAACAGCCCATTCTTCTAACTGTTTCCCAGTCTTATCAAGGGATTTTCGTTGTGCAATAAAGTAATCTAATGTAGACATCTTGTATTCTTAAATCAGAAACCTGAAAAAGTAAATAAATTACCTTATTTCACTTTAATGGGCGACAAGTCTATACCATAGACTTAGTCTTAGTGAAAAACTTGTATGGTTATTTTGTTTATCATATAACCAATGATAACTTGAGTACCTGTGGAAAACAATAACTGTCTATCTCAAATACTGTGGGAGACAAGCCTTACAAAGGTCTTGTATGCCTTAATGTAATCAATGATCACTTGAGTACCTGTGGAAAATAATATTTCCTATACCAATCACTTTGGGAGACAAGCCTTACAAAGGTCTTGTATAACTTTGTTTTATAACAATAATAATCATAAAGTACTGATCTGTACTATAATATAAGTGTATTCAACTATACCTCCTATGTCATATGTCAACTAAAGACATTACAAAGGACAAACAAGAAAAGACAATCTGAAAACATTTGCAGAGATCAAATTAAATTAAATAGGAGAAATGAAAAAAATGATCACAGAATCTGTGATGATAACTGCAATAAGATAACAAGACAAATAACGCCACAGTGTATAAACATAAGGGTGTAAAGAACTGAAATGAAAGGAAAGATGAGACCTACAATTATACAAACAAATCAAACAAAAATAAAGAACAGAAAAATGTTACAAATACAAATATGAAACAGTTGTCACAGCTAACCAAATATTTGCAAACTATGTTGCATGCAAATTTCAATTAAGAAATTGCTCCCTATGGAACGCCAGAACAAGACCAATATCACTCGGTATTTCCTGTTCTAGTCACCTCCCATCCAGGCCCGCAAACACATAACAATCATAAATATAAACAAATAATATATAAACATAAATACATATAAATCATAAATGTGTACATTATATAATGAAATGTGTTGCAGTTGTAATGTATTGTACTGTATGCTCAGTTTTAACAAATTAGACTACCACTTTATTGAGTAATAGACTTGCTTTCTAACTGTTACACTGTTCAATTTTTTTGAGCACATTAGAAGATCCAACGATGAAATTTGCACTTTATGTTCAACATTGCTCTTCTATTTCAGCAGGATAAACAATCACTAGTTTAGAACACTGACTGTACTGTGCCAAATGTCAACAAGTGCTGACCCAGATATTGCTACATTTGTCAGAACAGGTCAAGCTGACATTGAATGTATAGCTGTCCTACTGGTGTTGATGTGATCAAACAAATGTTCTTGCAACTGTAAAATGTGATTCTCAACACAACAAGACTGCGTAGGCTGGACCCAGGGATCTGGCCCACCACTGTAAAGTTCTCTCACACTGTAAAGAAGTGTGGTGTATGGTGTATATATGGAGTGGAAGTGTAGAGTGTGATTAACGCGAATGGTGGACTGTTCGTCTTCTGACCAATCTAAGCACTCATTCACTTGTGTCTACAAGGCACCAATGCAGACTGCTGGAATCTTTGTTTACACAGTTTATTTAGACGCACACACTGGGACATAACGAGTAAATCATGGGTATAGGTTGACACATCAATTTGCAGGCATACATAGTAGATCCCAAGTCATGACACATTCATAAATAATGGGTAGTACATCAATAGCTTCCAATGTCATGATACATTATGGCCGCATCCCCTATCTGACTAAACGCGTCAGTGAAGGCGGATCGGTAAGTAACTAAAGTTGCTTTATGTTCATAGTTTTATGTCATATTATGAAACCACGATAAGGGGTTTCTATCAAAATTGAGATCTCCTTGCCACTGTCCGAATAGTAAGATACATGCCCCGTTCTTTGGACAGTGATTCAAAATATGATGACAGGAATGTAATATGGCCGCCTTCCTGAGTTGTCGCTCACTCACTCACAGGAGGGTATATATAAGCCAAAGTTAATTTGAAATGCATATGAATAATTTCCTAAAGTTCCTCCATACAATTCTACAGTAATCCAGTTACTTCACGTAGACATAACTGCTGTATGGAAGCCCGTCATCTTCGTCGATATAAACATGACCCTAGCGTTGCGAAGCACAAATTCCAGCTAGGTCTAACCGACCTGAGATCATCAAAATAGGGTCTGGCATTACCTGGAGTCCGAATCATACATGGTACCGTACATTAGGAGAGTCTCTAACACAAACTCTAGTAGAGACACAATCTCCTACAGAAGAAAAACCACTTCATAAATCATTTTTACTGAAGAATGTACCAGCCCTTAAAAATGCGTAACCGCCATTGTAAACGGTACATCGGAACTCATCACGACTTGTCAAGACAACTCCTACTTCCGCTAGAGCGGCATAACAAGAATATAGTCCTGCCTACCCATCCAAAATATACAATATAGGACTGATTCTACTTGTACTAATAATATGTAATACATATGAATTCAGGCCATAAACATAATAAGCAAATTAATCTATTTTCTGGCCCTAACAAATAAGTACGGACATGGGTGCCATATCCATGCGCCGAATCAATATCAAGAACGATTACTCCTATAATCAAAAGTGTAAATCAATCATGGATTATCTAGCTTTCCCATAGACAGCATTTTCATACACAAATGAATGCATGTCTATATCTTTTCCATATTAAATAGCCATATCGATTTTTGTAATATGTGCGTCAAAATATGCACGCAACAGACCTCCTTATTTGTTTTCATCTCTTTCCATGAGATACGCCCCATTCTTCTATATATCCACATTTCAAGAGCCTCAATTCTTTCTTCCAACTGCTTATTCATCGTCCATGTTTCTGCACCATACAGAAATGCAGAATATATATAACACTTTATGATTCTCAGTTTTAATTTGTGAGATAACTGTTTGGATGTCAGTATATGTTTCATGTTGTTCAATGTAACTTTGGCCATTCCTATTCTCTTCTTGATTTCTGTTTCACATCTGCCATCTTCTGTTATTATATGACCAAGATATACGTAGCTCTTGACTTGTTCCAGGATTTTCCCATTTACGCTTATCTTTAATGTGGGTTTATCGTCTGAAATGGTATAGACCCTATGAATTAAATTTTTCATTAAAATGCGGCAATTGGTTTCAATTTTCGTTTCTTTGCGATATAATATCAAAATTCTACTTGCCAGCTCACATCACACACACATATTGAAATGTCTACAGTAAATTATACGACTTCATTTGCAAATGATTGGTTTATCAAACAATTGGCATGATTTTAGCTTGAAATTGCACTTCTTGAACATAAAACAATTTATATCCGGTGTTACGCACACATTATCAATCAGTGGCGTGTCTACAAAACATATGGTGTGGTTAAGTAGGAAAAATGAGTCTGCGAGTACATTTTATGACATTACAGCAAATCACAAATAGGATTTTTAAGTATTTCTGCAATGAAGCTTCTCGAGGAAAACTATATCATTCTATTTATACCCACAAAAGAGAACGATTCATGCCTTGGGGATAAGCAAACGATCATTGCACCGCTGGATAGCGACCTCTAAAATTTCTAATTCCAGTGTTTTACACACGAAAATTAGGCCAAGAGTGGTGGATAATTTTGACAGAGAATTGAGCCGCAGAGAAATTTGCAATATGTTTCACAATAATGAGGCAGTGACTTTAAGGAAATTGAAAATTTGGTTAAGAAAGAATAATGACATTGATATTTCCAAATCTACGCTATGGAGGACTATTAGGAGTTTGGGATTCACTTTTAGAAAATATGTTGGTGGTAGAAACCTTATTTGGGAGAAGCCTCATATAGTTGCAATGAGAAGCAAATATTTACGCGAGTTCAGAGAAATGAGAAGAGATTGTTATGATTTTGTGTATTTAGATGAAACTTGGATCAATGCGCACCACAGTAATGAACGAGAATGGCAATCATCTAATGGGACAACTAAGAGACTAGTACCAAGCAGCAAAGTACAGCGCCTAATAATTGCACATGAAGGAAGCAGCCATCATGGGCTTCTAAACAATACTGAACTCATATTTGTTTCACAATCCATAGATAATAGGGATTATCATACAGAGATGAATGGCAAGATATTTCAAGATTGGATTGTGAATCATGTACTTCCTTCATTGGATAGACCGTCGTGTTTGATAGTGGACAATGCTTCAATCACAACGTTGTGGCACCAGAAGATAAAGTTCCTAATTCATCAAGTACTAAAGATGTAATAAAGATTTGGCTGACCAAAAACAACATTCCATTCAACGACATGTCCCTGAAACCCGAATTACTTGGAATTGTAAAAAAGGCACAGCCTACAAAGATATTTCACATAGACAAGGCAATCCATGAACATGGTCACAGATGTTTAAGATTGCCTCTTACCATTCTCACTTAAACCCAATAGAATTAGTCTGGGCTAAAATTAAGGAACAGGTAGCAACAGAAAATAGAATGTTCAAATTAAAAGATGTTGAAATACTTACAAAAGCCGCCATCTCCAATATAGCCAGGGATTATTGGAAGAAATGTGAGAACCATGTGTTCCAAGAGGAAGAGGAATATTGGACGAATGATGGTTTGTCCTTCATTCAGCCGAGATTGATTATCAATTTCTCAGAGACATCTGATTATGATTCGGATTAAGTTTAATTTCTTTAAAGATGACCTTACCGTTATTTACAAGCACAGTAGAGGAGCATTATGATATTTATAAACCGCAAAGTGGTGATACCTATTGAAATAATTAGATCAATGAAAGTCCAGTTTGGTAGCGTACCAAATGTCAATGACAAACAATGTCACGAGTATCTCGCATGCAGATCATTTAAGAAATCATCTTCAACAAGTATTCATATGATGGCCACATTATTGTAATAGTAGACACGCCTATGCCTAATGAATTCACAGAATCTGTGACTGAAGTGGTAAAATTTCTTTTCCCGAAACACAATAATTAGTATGCCGACAAATATCAAAGGATTTCATTCGTTTATGGGAACTAGACAAGATGCACAGATATAAAGTATATATTTGTTGGGTCTAACCCAATATAACATCGTATGCAAAAAATAGCATTTATACGTTGGACGGTTAATCAGATAATTAAATTTGTTTGAGGGCAAAGCTAGTGAAACGTGCTATAGTATAAACTTACCCTCGCACTGATATCGTAGATTTGCGCACCAAAATGTGTCGTCAGTGCTGAAAAGTGCTCTTCGTCAAATCAGGAACATAATGTATTAAATTTTAAAAAAGATATTCCAGACAATTTATAACACATCAGGAAGGAAAACCCGAGGCCTGTAAACAGTAAATAAATATTAGATAAACATAATGGTATGTTTTCAGGCACTCGTAAGAAATAAAGAAGTAGAACACTAGACAACAGAAAAACAACAGACGTGAGTGGCTTACCCAGGACTCGAACCCAGGACCTTCCGTGCGACAGCCCCGCCTAGCTATGCAAGCGAATCACCGTACAAAAGAACATTCTGATATAAATATCGGGTTTTCAAGGTGACCTATCTGGCCTCATGGTTTTACACCCAGAAAGAGACAGAGTACCAACCCGAAGAATATTAAGAATAAATTGTAACTGGACTTATAGAATATCCAGATTTCTTTTCACAAGTTTATATACATTCAGCCTGTGGTGGCGACTTTATCAAACATTGACATTACCTGAATAACAACCACAGTGTTGTGAAGAAGATTTATCCTGAACAGATTTATTTACCTGACACACGATTTAACGATCAAGTATTCCAAGCTACTGTACATTGTGAACACTAGATCTCTAATTACTTACTACCTGGACAAAAATTGAAGTGACATTTATCAGTATCCTACTGTCAGCAGTGAATCAAGCGTTTCCCAACATTTTGATTAATTTGTCTTTGGAGAAACTGGGGCTTGATTCGCCAAGAACACCAACCTTGGATGGGCTGGGTGTACCTTAACAATTGTTCCAGCTGTTGTGAAAACACCTATTTAGGTAAAAGAGAGACTGATTTGTGATCACAGGTTGTCAGAGCGAGCGAATGCAGGGATGAATAATTCTTTTATGGTATAACCCATGTAATAACTTTGTATTATTTGTGCAAGTTTTGCTAATGCTGTCCCTTTCAGAATAGATTAACGTATAAACTCTGTTCTTTATTGTAGAGGGAAATCCCAGACCATAGCGTAAACACCTTTGACTCTTTGGGGGTTAATAACTTCTCTTCTAACGGGATCTTGTCTCAACAGAGGGAGGGAGGATTCCACCTATGAGTCTAACTCTTTAATTAATTCATTAACGTATGTTTATTTGTATTTTGATTTGATATTCAAAATATTGTTGTTGTAAAGTTCTTTATGATAAATAAAATTTACAAAAACGTTATTTACGTGTGTCGGTCAGTTTGTCCCAAATGATCCATATTCCATAGATATAGTTTTCCCGTCTGTGCGTCTAATTGTCGTCACGTATCTTTGTGTGTGTAGATGTGAGTGGTTGAATATATTAATGTATATTCTAGTAGACTGTCTGACTAACCAAGTTGTGTTGTAGAGATAGGCTGAAGGAGAGAAAGCTTCTCGAGTTCAGGGACAGACCCTACTTATTTTCCACCATTTCCCTCGTGTAAAATCTATCTCTTATATTATCTCTCACTGAGTCAACCCCTGTTCAAGTCTATTCAGAAGGGACCAATCTATGTCTTAATTCCCCTATCAAAAATCTACGACAGTCATAAAGAAAACATTATTTGGTACATAACAACGTTTTTTAGTACAATAATTTTAAAAAAAAAATTATCAGAATACATTTAAACGAATTAGTTATACCCTTTGATTCTTTGTCTTGTCAACCAACAGTTTTATTCTTGGTACAGTTTCTGAAAGAGTCTTCACATATCATTTTTAGACTCCAGTTTGTTTTCGTTGCTTCGGATTAGAATAAGAACTTGTCGTTCTCTCTTTCATTCCACAACTTTGTTTCTCACTAACACTACTACTTTTGGAATATTTTAGTTGAATTATTTACTCTTCCATTCCACAACTTTGTTTCTCACTAACACTACTACTTTTGGAATATTTTAGTTGAATTATTTACTCTTTCATTCCACAACTTTGTTTCTCACTAACACTACTACTTTTGGAATATTTTAGTTGAATTATTTACTCTTCCATTCCACAACTTTGTTTCTCACTAACACTACTACTTTTGGAATATTTTAGTTGAATTATTTACTCTTCCATTCCACAACTTTGTTTCTCACTAACACTACTACTTTTGGAATATTTTAGTTGAATTATTTTCTCTTCCATTCCACAACTTTGTTTCTCACTAACACTACTACTTTTGGAATATTTTAGTTGAATTATTTACTCTTCCATTCCACAACTTTGTTTCTCACTAACACTACTACTTTTGGAATATTTTAGTTGAATTATTTACTCTTCCATTCCACAACTTTGTTTCTCACTAACACTACTACTTTTGGAATATTTTAGTTGAATTATTTACTCTTCCATTCCACAACTTTGTTTCTCACTAAAACTACTACTTTTGGAATATTTTAGTTGAATTATTTTCTCTTCCATTCCACAACTTTGTTTCTCACTAACACTACTTCTTCTTCTTCCATCCTTAGCCACCAACCGGTAAAGCAGTATGTGGCCAGTACGCCTAGTGGCGTCTTAGGGCAACAACAAATTGATCAATCTATCGCTGTTTCCACCACGCCTAGTGGCGTCTTTGTGGAACAGAAACAGACCAAACAATCTATCGTTGTTTCCGTAATCAGATTGGTTGGCAAGCAGGTGATCAGCCCACTGTGCAAAGTTTTTACGGGATGGGGTAAACAGCCCCATGCCCAACCCTCCTTAGTCGCTTTTTACGACATGCGTGGTAGGGTGCAGTGTTACTATTCTTTGCTCCCCTTTCGGGCCCCGGCAACACACGGGTGCACTAACACTACTACTTTTGGAATATTTTAGTTGAATTATTTACTCTTCCATTCCACAACTTTGTTTCTCACTAACGCTACTACTTTTGGAATATTTTAGTTGAATTATTTACTCTTCCATTCCACAACTTTGTTTCTCACTAACACTACTACTTTTGGAATATTTTAGTTGAATTATTTACTCTTCCATTCCACAACTTTGTTTCTCACTAACACTACTACTTTTGGAATATTTTAGTTGAATTATTTACAGTGTGTCCCAAAAGTCTGGATTCATAGAGAATTCGGCTGCTACTTGTCTATGTGAGGATCCCTGTCTTCTGTACATGAACAATCTTTGTGCGTTAATCTGCTGCAAATGTCGAATCCATATTGGCACAGACAACAATTATTACATAAGTTAGATAGGCGAATACATTTAGATCAGGCAAATTGCCTATATTTCCAGACGTTTGGCCCATCCTATATTTCCAGACGTTTGGCCCATCCTATATTTCCAGACGTTTGGCCCATCCTATATTTCCAGACGTTTGGCCCATCCTATATTTCCAGACGTTTGGCCCATCCTATATTTCCAGACGTTTGGCCCATCCTATATTTCCAGACGTTTGGCCCATCCTATATTTCCAGACGTTTGGCCCATCCTATATTTCCAGACGTTTGGCCCATCCTATATTTCCAGACGTTTGGCCCATCCTATATTTCCAGACGTTTGGCCCATCCTATAGTTATTGACTAAATATTATGTGTAACCACGTGAGACGCTTCTCGTATCCCCATGTGGTAGGCACACCATAGGCTGGGAGCCCCTGCTCTACAGGACTTAAAATCTCATCATTCCAGTACGTTAGTCTATGCTATTAATTTTTACGTCTATTTATTAAATTAACTGTGGCTTTGTGGCGTGGAGTTTGTAGAGCTAGGTAGACCATTCCTCCAGTTCCAGAGAAACAAATAATCTGCTTGTATGCAGCACTGTCACCGTAATGAAAATGGGCTACTTTCTAAATCATGTAAGTCGAGAATCAACTTATCCAAGTCAGAACAACACTGTATCTTAGATGCAATGAATTTAGTAGCTGACGGGTTAAACATCTCTTGGTGTTTGGAGGACAGCCAGTAAATTACGAAAGTCACAAAATAATGTTGTCGTACATCCAAAAACAAAAACTTCATTAACGAATGTGCTTTTCTGTAGCCGCTATTTCTCTTCCTTTGTCACATTTTTTGTATGTGCTTATTTACAATAGCACTGGTCATTCAAAGCCGAGTGGAACAGTCCCAGTTACTGTGGTTTAGTCACGTCTGCAGTATTGGAGAAGAACGGCTGCCACAACACATATGGGAAGACAATAGCCAGGGATCTAGATCTCCAGGACGACACACAGTTTGCTGGGAGGACAACATTAGTCACTTCCTGAAGGACCAAGGACTGGACTGGAAACAGTTTACATGATAACACGGCGCTCTCTCTGGCTAACCTCTACACCCTAAGGTGAAAAAGGTTTACATGATAACATGGCGCTCTCTCTGGCTAACCTCTACACCCTAAGGTGGAAAAGGTTTGTGTCGTTTGGTTTTAAGGACCATCGTCACTGTACACGGGCAACTCCATCAGTGCTCCGATCTCCTCACTTAGATCTCACACGGACAACTCCATCAGTGCTCCGATCTCCTCCCTTAGATCTCACACGGACAACTCCATCAGTGCTCCGATCTCCTCCCTTAGATCTCACACGGACAACTCCATCAGTGCTCCGATCTCCTCCCTTAGATCTCACACGGACAACTCCATCAGTGCTCCGATCTCCTCCCTTAGATCTCACACGGACAACTCCATCAGTGCTCCGATCTCCTCCCTTAGATCTCACACGGACAACTCCATCAGTGCTCCGATCTCCTCCCTTAGATCTCACACGGACAACTCCATCAGTGCTCCGATCTCCTCCCTTAGATCTCACACGGACAACTCCATCAGTGCTCCGATCTTCTCCCTTAGATCTCAAGGAGAATATCAGCACAGTGCACGAACTCCAAAGCACAGGCGAGAATCCCAAATTTGTGTATTTAGGAATCATATTCTATAAATATTTTTTTATCGGATAGGTTTTCCTAATTTTATAAATTCTGCTAGGGCAAGGGCCGTAAGGCCTACTCTTTACGATTACCAATTACCAGGGAATTTTTAACGTGTGCAACTTGCACTCGAACCTACTATTTGTTCGTCCTTATCCGAGAAGGCTAGGCATCTAATCACACTACCCAGGGGATAATTGGGATTATGACATGACAAGGACCCAATGGGTCTGAAAACATTCCATCATAAATATTCCTTAGACTGGGAACCGAACCCTATACCTTTATAATTAGAGGCGGACGCCATAGTTTTTAGTCACTTCGGCCCCCAGGGTAGAAGAGAAAATACTAAGTAAGAAAATGTGTTTAAAAGATTGTCGAAGTGCGCTATGTGGCGCCGATTACACTTTTCGGTGCGCACTATCTGCGAGTGCAACAGTGTTAGCTAGCTCTTAATTACCATTGAAAGTGGCAGAGCATATAAGTGTTCACTACTTTAACATGTGCACCAAACTCCAAATTATTTAAAGTCTTTTCACTCTAAACATAAGACTCACAATAAAATTGTAATAATATAAAAATGTACTTAAAAAAATAAGTGAATTGTTTATGCCTTTTATAATTTTGTGTAAAAAAATCATAAAATTAAAAACAAAATGAAAATATGATATTTATTATGATTTTTGTTAATAATAAAATTGTTTCCCTTCGGAAGTAAATAGGATGCTTTCCCCTAACTACTGTGTCTGCTGCTTAAAGTATCACATGGTTACGTTTTTTTTTTTTTCTTATTGTTTCACTTATGTCTGAGATTCGACATCCGGTCAAAACCTGACAAGAGGTGTGATAGCTCAGTTATAAGCGGGGCATATTGTGCGCATTTTTATTACATTTTGCTGTACTGTTATTTCTGTCCTTTTTTATTTAATTATGTGGGTGGAGGGACTTTTATATTAGCCATGAAAAGGTCTATTTCTGTGAAGGACCGCTTGCTGCCTGTCTGACCGTCACGTCGTAAGGTTTATTCTAGTGCCCTAGATTCTTCTATAAGAGTTACGACAAATATGTCAGAATCGAAAACGAGGCTGAACGACAATACCAGAGTTAGTAGAAGGAATAAGCGACGAGTAAGATTTTTTTTTTAAAATCAATGAAGAAAAATATCCTGTTCAACCTCTGATGGGTTATAATTAGGATATATATTGTTTTCAATTCCAAATAATATGAACAACAATCGATGAGAAAGTGGCATCACATTTGTCAAATCATTGTAAATAGGGACAATCACAATTATGCTAACACGTTAAATAAATAAACAAAACAAAAAAACAAAAAACGAACAAAATCAAGAAGAAACTCTGAACAAGAATTATATTAAAAAGGAGGGGTGTAAAGGCCTGGTGGTTCCAGTTATATAACTGACTTTAACAGATATTTAATTGACTTTCATCTGTTAAAAGTCATATGCATTGTAAGAACAGCATCAGACCTTCACATTCCCAGACACTAATATTAACATTTGTTCGTGATAAATATTGTTTGATTATATTATGCAGTTCCCTAGATCTGTCTATTCTTAACACTTCTTCTATATTTATAAGATTATATTTATATATAATAAATTTATATAATATAATTATATAATAAAACTATAATAAAATCTCCGGTCCAAAATATGTAATTAGATTTTGTTAAAACTATCTGTACATAGTCGCATTTTAAATGAAAACATAAACTGGTGTGATCATCTGGATCTAGTAAAACTGTCAGTGTCTACAACAGTCATTCACCAGTTTCCACATTTCAAACTAGGTAAATAGTTCAATTCGAAAGGAGTATGTTTTGCTGAGTGTTGCAACTCTAACGGAATATTTGTTGCTAAATAGTGGAATTTTAACGGAATATAAAATTCAACGGAGTATGTGTTAAAAATCCCCGCTACTGATTCTTTTCAATAAACCGGTAAGTAAACTAGTTTTCTTCTTTTTGTTTTGTTACTTGAAATACAAATAATAGTAAAAATATGTGCTACTGTATTTGCATCTAATTTTATTTCAAATTATTAGCTAACCTAAACGAAAATGCAAATTGGGTCCGAAACTCATGATGGGGTCCATTTTCCTGCAATACGGGTACGACCGAAAATGGCGGCCAAATTTTAGTTGGCGTAACTCTTATAGAAGATTATAGGGCACTAGTTCATTCGAGTGTGTCTGCTTGTTCAATCCATACACTTATTTATTTATATTTTTTAAGTGTAATGATTTTACCTCTATATCTATTATTGATAGTGTGCCGACGTGTCGTTAAAAGTATTACTAGCTGAAATGAAGATCCATGTGTGTTTTACGTTTCCTCTTGTGTCTACCGATAGTGTAGTCTTCCTTAACTCCAGATGATTTATGACTTTATCAATGATGATTTGACGTATGGTGTCTTACATTACAATTAGTAATTATTCCTTTGGATTGTTTATTGTTTCACTGTGCTGTTTTATTTGATATGTCAATGATAAACTGCCTGTCTTGTTCTGCGATTTTTGTTCGTTCTTGGTGGAATGTCTGCTTTATTTTTCTACCCGTAGTTATATAACTGTAATCTCTGTAGTCAGTTGTTGGAGTTGGGGTTTGATGTATAGTTTCTGTTTACTTGAAATCGTATTCGTTGTCAAACTATTTATTGTTTTAGGTAATGGTTTCAACAATCCTTCTCATATCACTATGACATATATTAATAATCTCAAAAAACCTATGTAACAGCGTTGTAATTCTGCTCCAGTCAGTCCATCTGCAGTTCTATCAGTATTACTAATCTATCGCAGTTAGCCCGTCTATAGCTCTGTCAGCATTACAAATATATCCCAGTCCGCTCATTTGTAGGCTTTTGAACGTTACAAATATGTCCCAGTTGGCTCGTTTGTAGGTCTGTAACATTACATATTTATCTCAGTTAGATCATCCGTAGTTCTGTAAACATTACAAATAATTCCCAGTTAGCAGCCACCGAGTCTATTATCAGAGAGGCAAGACAGAATTACAAACCGTGTTGAACATAAGAACTACAAAAGCTTTTATGATGAACTACGCAACAGAGAGAGAAGAAACAACCGAAGACAATCACAAACACGGGTCATGTGCGAAATCTGATTTCTGTATGCCTTGTCACAGTTTTGTAAAAGGGGTTCGGGAGGTAGCATTTTGTTGTTTTTGGAAGGACAACAACATAATTATGAAAACAAATAATAAATTAAATAAAAGCTTTTAATTGTATGCATTAATTATTTCCAGTCAAGCTACCAAATGATATAAGTATATATAAACAAATAAAACGGTATTGAATCAGTTTTACAAATAAACAGTTTACAGGACACAATGGACGATTCGGGTTTTAACCTTCGTCAGCCACAGTTACAAACAGGCAACAAGGACAAGAAATATAGATTATAGACTACAAATACGTAATATATATAAACACAGATGAAGAGCAATAATATAGCAAAGAAACTACAAAACCAAAAAGGATTAATAAATACAAGAAATTCAACAATCAACGAAAATCAAAAGAAGAAAATGGAATTTAAAACTCCGCTGAAGAATCGGTCACACGGTGAAAAATTGTCTCAATGGCGTCCCATAGCGATGAATCAAAGTCTAAATAAATCAAAATTTATTACTTACAAATAATATAAGTTCAAAATGTACATTATATGCATGTTATAACATTTGAATGTTTTTTATTGTATTTTGTCAATATATTTTTAAAAAAACATTTCCACCAGATACGAGTTATAAAGTAGTAAATACTTATATGGTCTGTCACTCTAAATGCTATTTAGCACGTTTCACTAGCTTTGCCCAACTTCAAAATATAGTATAAAGTTACCCTCGCACTGATATCGTAGATTTGCGCACCAAACTGTGTCGTCAGTGCTGAAAAGTGCTCTTCGTCAAATCAGGAACATAATATATTAAATTTTTTTTTAAAAAGATATTCCAGACAAATATGTTTACGACAAACGCTCTTATTTATACGCACAGATATAACTATTTCAAAGGAGGAGGAACAGTCGTTATAGAAAAACACGACCTTAAACATTAGGATGTATGTAATGTTGGTCGATGTATATCTTGTGTATGACTCTGTCGCTATTCTTGATAAGCTACTGGAAGATTGGTATACTTGAAATATAACCAAAACCTATCCAGCCTTCGGTGAAGCGAAAGTCCGTCTCAGGCCTGGTAAATAATTCGCAATTAAGCTATTAGCTCTTTCCAGAGAGGGATTGTAAGGCTGAACCCAAAGGGTTCTCTGTTTGTATCATACGGCTTTCTAGTGTCTATGTGGCTAATGATCTATCATGTACTTTTGTCTACATTATCTTACCTTTTGTCTATATATGACTGATGACTTATAATGTACAACAAGAGTTGTGGTGACTTTATGACCCATGTATGTAAACAGACTTATGAGCACATCATTCATATTCACATACTGAAGACATAGACACACATTAGGACATGTGGTATTTATTGGACAAGCACCATACACTTGGCTTGTCGTGTTACAGGTTTCAATCCCGGTTGTTCATCCAGTAGTATTTGGCTTTGCATTGTGCCTAATGAACCATGAGCAAACATCTGATTGACTTGGACCACCACTGCTAACTGGCCTCCATGTAGTGCTGGTAAACTGTTAGCCGGTTTGCCATCGATTGTCAATAAATGTTACTCCTAGCTGGCCTTATTATTGCAGCTTTAATCATTACAGAGCGTAAGGCACATGTGTAAGTTCCGATTATAATATATATATAGTTCTATCCATACCTGATAACCAATGAAAATAATGATCACGTGAATTTCGCTGAATTAACTCAGCTGGGGGCTTGAGCGAGCTAACATTAATTATTGCATAAATCTCCACAAACGTTGACGGCAGATACTTCCGTGCAGACGAGCGCTACCTCAAAAATACTGTACGTGGCCCCAAGTGTCGGGTCCTCCCAGTACAGATGGGGCAGAGTTGCGTGTCCGTCCAGATGACGTCCTTTCGGCAGACCGGTGAAGACGGTGGCTTCGCCACCGCAGCACGTCCACGGGTGGATAGAGGTAGGGGCTGTGACGCTATAGCCCCCATGCAGAGTAGAAAACCGACCCACTCGTGGCACAGCACACACGCCAAAACAGTACAACAAAGCCCATAACCGGCCGTTGACTGACCGCCCCTAAGGCCCCTGTGCAAGCTCGTTACTGTCCGGTGCCTGGCTGCTCTTGCCGATGCATGTCTCGGTGATCGTCTCGGAGATATAATCTCCTCTGCAGGGTATGGAGACTCAAACCTCTTGACAACGCACGCACGCCATAGTGGGCCTGGTGTAATATGTCGCTGAATCTAGGAGGCTTCCTGGGGTTGCAAGAAAGCTCTGCATAATGAACCCTCTGTAGATGGGAAGGAGCTATGATGCTGATTAGCTTCTGACCGGGTTGGTAGGAAAGTCCACAGACACCCCAGCATTACAGTGCCAAAGGGCTCTGAGCCCTTGGCCGCTGGATCCCTCAACAACAACAACGGCAGATACTAGAACTAACATTTAATCAGCTCATGCAGCATTGTTCTCGCTTTCTGAACATCTAGTGACACTCCCTTGAGGTAGAAGCATCATTATCCTTATATCTACAACTCTGCCAAGAGTAATCTTGTGCGAAGGTAGACACATTTGAAGACCCATATTAGTTCCTCTTGAGTTTTGGTCACTGTTGGACCACTACTGCAGAGCTAAGGGGCGGAAATCCGTAACAGTGGGAATAACATGTAATAATATGTACAAAACAATGTATAAATCCATACAAACATCAGAATGTCATAGTGACATATTTATACTAACCGTTTTCTTGATTTTTGTGTATTGCAAATTTGTTTATTATGTTATTAAAATCTATAGGACGAAGTTGTGTTTGACCTATGACTTATGACTTAATTTTGATTGACTTGTCTTCGACTTAAATATGTTAACATGTGGGGTCAGAGTGGCTACGAGATATGGCGTCCACCTCGTATTCTAGAGGTGTCGGGTTCGATTCCCAGTTGAGGGAATATAATTTATGGAAACATTTTTCAGAACCAGTGGTCCTAATGATGTCATACTCCCCTCCCTGGTCTCCTGGGTAGTGACATCGGATTCCTAGCCTTCTCGGATAAGGGCGAAGAAAATAAAAAGTCCCGTGTGCAAGTTGCGCACGATAAAAATTCCACCAGAGTTGGAAATCGTAAAGAGTAGGCAATACGGCCGCTTCCCCGGCAAAATTTAATAATTAGAAACCTACCCACCACAATAATATTTATAGAATGTGTGATTATATCTACACACATTGGGATTCTTGCCGGTGCAACGGAGTTCGTGCACTGTGCTGATATTCTCCTTGTGTGATCTAAGGGTGGAGATCGGAGCACTGATGGAGTTGTCCGTGTGCAATGAAGACATTCCTTAAAAAGCAAACCAAATGTTAACATGACATATCTGTGCATTGTGCTATTTTAATTGTGTTGAATAACAATAGCTGAATTGTTCCAATCATTGTATCCACCCGTTGTCAATCTGGTTGACTATGCATTAGAAAAAAACAATACAAACGAAGCAGTACACTGATCTCGTCGTTCGTGAATAAAGTAGCCAGTGTCGGGCATGCAGTTCACTAATTGAATTTGTGCCGTTAAACAGGCTTTTTTGAACAATTCCTATTTTTACCATTTTGGAATAATCGACGTGATAATTCAAATGGACCTGAATTATTTTAACAGTTTTCTGGTCCGTGATCAATCCAGTATGAAACAACTTCTGCTCCTAAGTTAACCCACAATCCCGTTTCATTTGACCAATTATTAATGACAGGTTGAATTACTGGATTACCACTGTCAGAAAGTTCAGGTTTTATTTCATCAGTTCATTACAGGTTCCTGGCTCTACTCCTTATCACAATGTCCTTATCACATTTATCACCTTCGGGAACATCAGGCCTTACTTCATCACTTTGATAATTGGTTCCTGGCTCAACAATGTCCTTATCCGTGAGAGAGGATGATGCTTCAGAGTTTGTTTGAAAATAGAATGTCAATTAGGGGATTTTCTCACGTGATACAGCAGTTTTTTGTTTTGTTGTCTCTTCTGCCACTTTACGTGTTCCGGTTCCACTTAAGTAAGAACGGTTTATTATGTGTCTTTTCTAAATTATCTTAAATAAAACAAAGGATCTTATGTACAGTATGATCCACCTGGTTTGAATGTCGAAACAAATCTTTTATAACAACAAAAACAAAATGAATACAAGTAAAATAAAATATTTAAAACAAAATTGGTTATAGATTCGAACCTTGAGGTCACCGAGTACATTTCAATCAACATAATGATTGATTCAATATGGCGTTTTTTAACACGTTCACTACCTACCATCACAAAATTTTCACTCAACAGAACCAAACTGCAATAAGGATAAAATAAAAATATGGAAGTGTTGTATTTAAATAATGAAAATGTAAAATTCTAATCAATCACGTTATTTTAAAAGAAACAACAAACAAACACAGATTGCACAAACGCGCACTTTGGGATTATCAGAACCGTCAACAAATAATATTGGGGACAGTGTTGCCAACTGGAACGTTTTTAATATCACTAGGTGTGTAACAAAAAAGAACTAAACGCACTAATAATATTTTTTGAAACTATTGTTTTTTAAAAACTATTTGAGTATTACTGAACTTTAATTACTTATTTTAAATCGGACATAAATAAGTGTTGTGAATTTTTGACCCCACTCTTCCTCCCTCTGGTTAGTTTCCTCCCCCTGCCTCCGACCTCGATACAGCCCCTGAGTCCGACTCTTCGGATGTTGAACCTGCTATTCCAACCTCTGATTGTTTTCCTCACCCTCCCTTTAAACTTGACACTCCCGGCGATTCTGCTTCTTCTGATATTGAACCTGATGTTCCTCCTCCCCCAGCTTGTTTTCCCTCTAAGTGTCGTCATTCGACCGCATCTTGCGATTCTGCTCCCCTTCCTAAGTACCTTCTCCAGCAGGCCGTTCATGTGCGTACCCGTTTTCGTCACTCCCGTGGTTGTTTTCATGCTCCTCACCGTAGCCCCTCCCCTCCGCCTCCCCCTCCCCCTGTCACACCTCCGTCCCGTAGATTACGTATTCCCCTCCATTTTCCTCCTACCAGTCAACAGCCTCCACTCCGACCCTCCCGTTATGCCCCGCCCAATCCCGTTGTCCATGCCATTGTTCCTCCCTCCCAGCCTATACAGTACGATCCTCGCCTGTCATCCCAAGCCATTGAAAGATTGGAAGCATTGAACATTTTGGCGAAGATGTTTACGATTTAAACTTTACTTTCCTCCAGATGCCGACTCCTGTCATGTTGACATTTCCTGCCCTGATGTCATTTTCTAGCATGATGTCGACCCTGTTTCTCGTGTCTTCCGAAACAGTTCTCTTACACGATACTCCTACTGCTGAATTGATTGATCCCGATGCTACCTTGAAGACCAATCGTTGTGCATCCTTGGACACCTCTGATACAGACTTTACGCTCTTTCCCAGTTCTGCTATGAAGTCTAATAATCGTTATTTATGGAAGGATGTCACTCTTTGTCCGCGAGAAAGACATTTCCGACTATGCCAGTACATGGACTGTTAACCTCGAGACCTCCTTTCGACCACTGCTGATGAAGATCCCTCAACTCTGCAATCCTTTAGTTTCAATATTCATGATATCTTACATTTCGTTATTATTAAATCTGATACATCATCTTTCGATCTTTTCTTCACTTTCCTCGACAATATCCATACCTTACAACAGTTCGTTACTGACTTTTCTCAAGCTTTTGTTCATCTTCGCCGTATTCCGAGTATACGTAGATCTATCCTTCCGTTCGTTGGAGATGCCTTGACATTTTTGTTCAGCACTTTCACGGATGTAGATTATGATTCTTTTATCATTACTGTTCATACTCTTTCCTCTCACCAAGCTACTGTTCGGCATGTCATTACACCTAGTCTTACTATCGTCAGCAATACTTACTCTGCCCTCCGTACTCTTCATCGCTCTGATCCTGACCCTGTAAACCCCACTGAACTCTCTGAGCTCCATCCCTCTTCCTCCCCTTGGACCCCTACCATTTGACATGTGTTCCCATAGTTGATATATTTCCCTTTCACACGCCGTTAGCGTCATTATGTCACTTGTTTTTGGACTGCCTGATCTAATATTTGACCATCTGTAGTGTCCCTATGATTTTTATTTTGCCCAGCTTTTGATGTAAGATGTCAAGATTTTAGTGTTCAGGTCGTTCTGTTGTATCAAATAAAAGTCTTTAACTAATGTACATCTTCACTCGCAACTAGTGTTGGCATCATTCACGACATATTATGATAATGACTCTATCTTGCGTTATGATTGTTTGAATTTCCGGTTATTGTTACACCGGCACTCATACATGTGATTTAACTATTTGCCCATTTATCCAATGTGTACCATAGTCCGTTGATTACCATGTTTCCATTCCATACATTGTTTCCGGTTATTGTTATACTGGCATAGTCATTTTTTATTATGAGACTTACCCATTTTTTCCATACTTTGCCACCATGTTTTGTGGTTCCATTTCCTTTGGTCCATTATTTTTTTTCCATCACTCGCATCAGTTGACGTGTAGGGTGACAGCCATTTTGTACATCCGCCAGTCAAAAAAACAATGACATCATCAGTCATGACACACGTGAACCCATGATGTCATCAAACCTTGTGTGGCCTCCATACAAGTTAGGCCGGAAGACATTTAGAATAGAGGGAACCTAGAACAATGGTTGGTTATACTTACTTCTTCTTCTTCTTCTTTGATCCATAACCACCAACCGTCAAAGCAGTTAGCGGCCATCACGCCTGGTGGCGTCTTGTAGGGCAGCAACAAATTGATTCCACTTTGCTTGGTCGGCGGCCATCTTTCGTGCAGTGCCCCAACTGTGGTCCATTCCTTGCATTTCAGCTTCCACAGTTCTCCGCCAAGTTGATTTTGGTCGGCCTCTCTTTCGCTTTCCCTCGGGGGTCCATAGCATAGCTGTTCTTGTGATGGTATCAGGGTCCCTTCTGAGGACGTGGCCAACCCAACTCCAGCGTCTGCCAGCTATGATGGTGTGCATGTCCTCCTGGTTACTCCGAATAAGTAGTTCTTGTTGCTGATGGTGTTTGGCCAAAAGATTCGGAGAATTTTCCTTAGACATATTGTGTGGAAGGAGGACAGTTTGACATTTCCTTCTCTGTTACTCTCCAACATTCCGCACCATAGAGAAGCACAGAAAGTACACAGCTCTCATACAGTCTTAATTTGGTGTTTGTGCTGTACTGGGAAGACTTCCAAATGTTGTTGAGAACAGCAAAGGCGGTTCTCGCTTTATTCATTCTGTTGTTAATGTCCTTGCTTGTTCCGCCGTCAGGTGCTACTATGTGATGCGTGATGCCATATGATGATGGATGGCATCCGCATGTCTGGTTTTGTGTAGTGTGTAGATGTGTTCAGTCAAAACAATGTTCATGCAACAATAACAGGGCAATCCACATAGGACGTCAGTAAACTCACGACGTATAAAGTCAATGAGTCTTGAAACAGCCGTTGACGTTTTTCTTCATTATTTATTGTGGACGCCACAGTGACAAAATGGTTACGCAAATGTGTAGGCACATCAAACAGTCATTATCACAGCAACATTCAATACAGCAATAGACGGTAGACAGCATTACAATGATGAGTCAGATGCATGTTATATTTCATAGTGCTGTAAATGTAGTCAGGTGGAAAACTCCATCCTTTTCTATAACAGCCAGGAGATAACCAGATGTATGAGATCAGTTCTCTCTCCTTAGTTTGACCTCAGCAAGACAGACACGTCTGCCGAAGTATAAATAATGTCCTCAAAAATATCCTCTAGATAATAAAGGTTTTCTAAACCTAGTTCATTTAACAAAGTAGCAAGTAATGGTCCTTGGTACATGCATCAACCGATGCAGTACAATGCAGCGACATGTGAGCTGGAAAAGAACATCTCGTGACGACGACTTTCGGAGACAGGCTATGAATCGAAATCGCTCACGACCCAAAATCGATAGAGTTAATGAAAAAGTCAATTTACCTTGCTTTCATGAAATACACAGAAATATCACGCCTCCCGACATGTGGGAAAACACTAGAGGTATTATCTCGACTAAACGAAATATCCATAAGAGGACTACACATCCCTGACAGAACAAAAAATAGCGGAGATCCCCTCTTCAACGAGGCATCTCTTTCGCCATTCCAAATCGCTCACACCCACTAGTGGTGGGCGGAAACCGATCGACCAAACAACAAGACAAGTCATGCGCAGTCCAGCGCAAAAATGACCACAGCTCAAAAGTTAACTGCATTCGATACCAACGCGAGAAGACAAATGCTTACCGAGAAAAGTGACTATAAATTTCAAGCAGTTGTTGCCCTTGCGTTATAAAACAGATATTGAAATAAAACGATGTTGCGAGAATTTATCACGCAACATATCACCACCTCCTCCCGATAAAAAAAAAAATGTGGAACATATTTTTTTTTCAATATCAAAGAGCAAGCGATAAGCGGCTCAAAACGCACGAATTATGCGCTGATAATTAATTAAATTGCCAAACAATAGGCTAATTATAGAGTGTCTGGTGAGGATATACCTCAACAGAAAAATAAATATGTCTCAAAAAAATATTCACATCGGGGAGGTGTCACCAACACACATCACGTTAGCATGTAAACACAATATACGTATGCAAGTTACCATAATCATCATTAAACAGCATACTCTAATATTGTCTTTAAAAATGGATGTACAAATCTGATAGGAAAATTTAAATAGTACATTCTTTGACATGTAATGACATAAGTACATAGTAAAGTTAAACTACATGACGATCCAGGATATATGCTCTGGTATTCCGAGGGTAAGTACACAATCTAGAACTCGTAAGGTAAGTCCTCAGCTCAACAATGACATTCTGAGAAAGTACAAGCAATATAATGCTAATTAATAACTAATATGCTTCATAAGGTACAATACATTATTAATAATTGTGGCTGTTTAGTAAACTAACGGCCCTTATATTAACTACTCAGTCCTCCTCTATCATCTTAAAAAACGAACAGAAGAAGATGACAACAAAGCACGATAGTGTGTACATATAGAGTAAGTACAGATGTGCTAATCTATTGTAGAAATATAGGTGTGTTATGACTCTGTAATATATGGAAATATAGGACAGAAGTATTAGTTGGAGTCATGTGGGCATCTAGACAAAATGTCAGCCATCACATTATCCGCACCACGGATAGCTCGTACCGTGAAGTGAAAAGGTTGAAGAGCTATAGCATATCGAGTGGATCTCGAACTCTTCAAATTCTTAGTCTGAATAGCTGTAAGAGCTTTCTGATCAGTCTCTAGAATGAAATGTGCGCCCAGGAGGAATCTTTGTAGCTTTAGAATTGACCAAACCATCGCTAACAACTCACGGTCTAAAACCGAGTAGTTCCTCTCTGCCGCATTTAGTTTTCTAGAAATGTACATAACAGGATGCAGAGTATTTGCATATTCTTGCATCAGTGCTGCTCCAATCCCAGTGGATGAAGCATCACTCCGAAGAACAAAAGTCCTATCAAGAGTAGGTAATCTTAAGATGGGAGGAGAAGAAAATATATTCTTGATTTGGTCTAGTGAAGATTGGCATTCTTCAGACCAACGGACCAGATTAGGCGAACCTTTCTTCAACAATGTTGATAGAGGTGCCATGATCGAAGATAAATTTGGAATAAATCTCCCATAAAATTGAATTAAACCTAAGAGACTCCTAACTTGTTTCTTCGTTTTAGGAACAGAGATGTTCAGTATTTTGGAAGTATTGTGGTCTTCTGTCTTCAAGAGACCATGACCAACACGATGACCCAGGAAAGAGATTTCACCAAAACCAACAAAAGCTTTAGAAGGTTTTGCTGTCAAATTATTCTCACGTAGAGTGGACAGTAAGTCATATAACCCTAAATAGTGATCTTCCCAGGTATCACTGAAGAGACAGATGTCATCTAAGTATGCGATGACATCCGAACGATGTGACAGAATTCGACGCATCATGCGAACGAAAGTGGCAGGGGCGTTCATGAGACCAAAAGGCATAACATTCCATTGAAATAGACCCCTAGGTGTAGAAAAAGCAGTAAGAGGTTTGGCATGCTCTGCTAAAGGCACTTGCCAATAACCTTTAGACAAGTCAAGTTTAGTGAAGAATCTAGAATTAGAAAGTCTAATCAGTAGATCTTCTAACAAAGGCATCGGTTCAGCGTCGAACTTTGTGACCTGATTCAATTTGCGATAATCAACGCAAATTCGTATGTTTTATCCTTCTTCCGGACAATAACCATGGAAGAAGAATATGGTGAAGTCGATGGTTCAATTATATTTAATTGAATCATTTCATCCAATTCCTTTTCCACTTGCGACTGAAAGTGTATAGGAATAGGATACGGCCTAACCCTAATTGGATTATTGTCGGTAAGAATTATGTCATGTTCTATGACATCTGTGTGTCCAGGAATGTCAGTGAGAACATCCTGAAATGTTTGTAACATCGACGAGACTTGTCGATGTTCGTCACCAGAAAGATTAGGAGAAACAGAAACGTTTTTCCAAGATTCCGTGGAATGTAATGGAACCACTGGAAGGGGAAGGTTGACATCAGAGAAGGTAGCTTCCTCATCCTGAATGACAGACAGGGATGAATAATGACCGTGAGGTGCAGGAGCATCATCCGTTGCCTGGAAAATAGGCAGCAAATAGTCCGGACGTTCGTGAAATTCCGAAAGCATGTTTATGTGGAAAGTTTTATGCTTTCCATCAATATCGACCACATAGTCAACATCGGAAATCCGAGAGACTATTGCATACGGACCTTTCCATGCAATAAGAAGTCTATTTTCCCTACTGGGGAGTAGGACGAATGCTTTGTCACCTGGACAAAGTTGTCGTAGACATCTATTCTTGTTAGCAAACTGCCTTGCCTTCTCTTTAGCAATTTCTGATGAAGCAGTTGCTAGCTTACATGCCTCAATGATCTTTTGTCTAAGAGCAATGACATACTCATATGAGGATTGAGTTTCATCGCTAATATCATCGGCAGTGATGAGATCGTGTAATAAAGACATAGGGCCGCGTGGACGCGCGCCAAAGACAAGTTCGAAGGGAGAAAATCCTGTGTGTTCATTAGGGACTTCTCTATAGGCAAAGAGAGCCGCGGGTAAAACCCTGTCCCAATCTTGAGGATGATCTTCAGTTATCTTACCAAGCAAAGTCTTGAGCGTTCTATTCAGACGCTCAACTAACCCATTAGACATAGGATGGTAGATACTACTGAGAGATCGTTCAATATGTAAGGTAGACATTACCTGTGACATAGTGTCAGATATGAGTTGAGTGCCATGGTCTGACAATATTTCTCTGGGGAACCCCAAGCGAGAAAATATCAACCAAAGAGCCTCTGCGATATCTGTAGTAGATATGCTCTTAAGAGGAATAGCCTCTGGCCAACGTGTGCACATATCGACACATGTAAGGATAAACTGATGTCCTCTGGCCGACCTGACCTTAAAAGGGCCAATAATATCTATGGCCATTTTCTGAAACGGCCGAATAGGAATGTCAGCAGCCTGGATAGGCGCAGCATGTCGTGGTCCTCTAGATTTGACCTCCTGACATACCTTGCATGATCGGCAGTAAATACGAATGTCCTTATTGACAAAAGGCCAAAAGAAAGCCGCAAGGACTCTCGACTTCGTACGGGCAAAACCCATATGTCCAGCACATTGCGAGTCATGAGCATGTTGTAATATTTGCACTCTCATGCTCTTGGGAACAAGAATTTGCGAATGTGCCGACGTAGTCGAATCTTGTACCATACGTACAAGTACGCCGTTTCTCATTGCAATCCAAGATTTTCTATTTGTATCCTGATTCGGATCACCTTTCTTCGCAAGAACGAAGAATTTTTTTAAAGAAGAATCTTCTTCTTGCAATTTTATGAAAGAGTCACGAGTGATTACTAAGTGACTATCTTGGCTATCAACTCCGTTATCACTATTCAGTGAAGTTTCGGGTGTTTGTAGAGCTTGTGCTCTTGTAACTACTGCATTTGTAGCTTGCATGTTATTATCTTCCCAAGCAGCAATCTGCTGTGGGGTACACTCCCTAACTCCGTGAATACGACCAATAATAAGGTCCGCAATAGGATTAGGTAAGAGACAAGCATGCACATCTCCAGTAAAGAAAGGAGTGGCAATGCGAATTACAGCAGTAGGATATTTTTCTAGAGTGCCGCCAAATGTGACACATTTAATAACCCTTCCTGTAGCACAAGATGGATCTACAAGCGATTGTCTAACACCAATAGTGGTGCATCCGGAATCGAAAAGTAGTGAGACCGGAGTATCATTAACAAGACCCTTATGTAGAATTAAAGAACCCCTCCCGTCATGCGCAACAGCAGCAGGAAGAGCGGGAAGTGGGTGACCACAACTCAAAGTAGTTATGGTACCCGGTTCGAATAAAGTACTGCATTGGGGGCATTTGTTTGCTCTCTCAAAGTCAAAAGCAGAACTAGTGACAGCGTCAAAGTTTTTACTATCAACAACATGATTACAGGCTGCCTCAGTTTCCTGTTGTACAGCATTAGCCTGCTGATATCTCTTTTTTTTGTGTTGAGATCTACCCCGACTATTATTACCTCTGAAGTTATCAGAGTTATTATTATCTCTGCAGTTATTATTGTCTCTATTGTAATTGTTATACTGGTTCGAATTCCAGTTTCCACGATTACTATCATGTTCACATTGATGCGAACATCTATTTGTTTGGTTCTGAGGTCTTCGGCAGGAATAACCTCTATTACCATATCCTCTTTTGAAATGCTTATAATTATTAGGGTGATAGTAACGAGTACTATCAGGTTGTCTCCAATTCTTCGAAGAAGAATCACTATGAAATTGGTTTCCATGATTTTGACAGAAATTACCGCTACTCTTTCTATCAAAATTTTGTTGGGATCTACGAGCAAAGTTTTGGCCATACGGAGCTGCCGAAGCAACTGGTAAACCTTCTTTCACCTTAGAGTTACCCATGGTTATGTGTGGGTGCGCAGTTACGTATTGGCAACAGAAATCTTCCATTTCTTTTATTGTTTTAGGTTTACGTTCATGAAGGAAAGCAAGGAAAAACTCATTGACAGACGACATGACTTTGTCTCTAAGTATTAAGTCCATAAGTCCTTCATAAGTTTTTTCCGTCTTAGATAGTTCAACCCATCGTGAGAAAGTAATGCGTATTCTTGCAATAAACTCGGAGAATTCAACTCCATTTTCAGGTAACATGTTTTTAAATTGTAGACGATAGCCGTCTTCGTTAAGCTGATATTTCTTTAACAAAGCGGCCCTGACAACCTCATAATTGTTCTTGTCAGGTTCATCCACCATATTTAATATACTTAGAGCTTTACCTGTCAGTATCCCTGATAACTGATAAACATATTTTGCTTTGTCTATGTTATGAGCTGTACATGCTTGTTCAAATCTGTCCAGATAGAACATTATGTCATCACTGGAAGGACTAAATGTTGGTAACTTAATCTTAAAAGTATCATTATTAGCCTTCCCAGAAGATGAACCCTTGTTTGAATCATTACCATTACTCATGCTCGTCAATTTCAATTTCTCCAACTCTAAAGCTAAGAGTTTTTCTTCATGTTCCATTTTTGCTTTCCTCTCATCAGACTCTCTTTGTAACTTCCTTTCTTCAGCTTGAGCCTGCATTTGAAGTCTTTCATTTTCAGCTTCTTTTTCAAGTCTTTTATTTTCAGCTTCTTTTTCAAGTCTTTTATTTTCAGCTTCTTTTTCAAGTCTTTTATTCTCAGCTTCTTTTTCAAGTCTTTTATTCTCAGCTTCTTTTTCAAGTCTTTTATTCTCAGCCTCTAGCTGTAGCTGGAGTTTTCTCTCCTCAGCTTCTGATTCCCTTTTTTGTTTTTCCATTTCCATTTGGAATCTTTTTTCATCCACCTGCATCTGCAGTTTCTTTTGTTCAGCTTCCATTGCTTTATCATATCGAGCAGTTGCAAATTCTTCTAACTTATCACCAGTCTTGCCAAGCAATTTACCCTGCTCAATAAAGTGCTCAAATGTAGACATGTTGTCTAACATATGAGTCCAAAACCTGAAATAATTAACTAATTTATTTCAAACCTAAGTGTAACAAGTCTTAATTAAGCACTTGTATATTCACATCACATTATATTATCCCAGTCTCTGTGGGAAACAAGTCTCCAATCAAAGAACTTGTATATGAAATATCAACAATCAATTCTTGCTCATAAGTGCACTTCTCATTCAATAGTGCACGACACTATTCATCATTCATTTATCATCAGTGTAGTAGTAACAGTGCATTGGCATAGCCCATTAACTAATTACTATAACTGTAAACAATGACTATGTAAACACATGCAGAATGTAAACATTGAAAATGTAAACAATACAAACAATGTAAACAATAACAATGTAAACAATAACAAAGATCAGCAACAATACAAAAACTTTCGCAGAAATCAACTAAAAATAAAGCAGAAATTAATGAAATATCACAAAAAATGTGACGATATCTGCGATAGAATTAAACAAAATACATGACACCACAGTGTATAAACAAAAATGTTGTATGAAACTAAATTATAGACAAGAGTAGGCTAACAAACACAAACAAATCAAAACAAAACTAAAGAATGCGAAATAATAACGAAAACAATATTAAAACATGTCATCACAGCTAACATAAATAGCAACAGAAGTCGCTTAGCAAATTCCAGTATCGGAAATTTGCAAACCCTACAGAAAACGCTCACAATAGACGACCTCTATGACGTGGCATAATCTAACGGAGACACCACCCAACCGAGAACCCGCTGAAATATAAACATATAAATATACAAATAACATATAGACATATAACATATAGAATGAGATGATACACAGAAGACTCAGCAGAAGTATAAGGGCACAGTTTACATACAAACAGGCCACTTAACTTATAGGCTTCCAATCGTCGAACAGCAGAAAAAACGGATGTCAATCAATGTCCTAAAGAGCGAAGCTCCAACGATGATGGCACATCTGAACTGCTTCCACTGCTAACACGATGGTACAAGAGCTTCTGAAATACTGTGTGTTGAGTTGTTTCGGCACTTGACCTTCTAATCCAAAAGTAATTTGATGGAAATCGGTACTTGGCCTTCTTCAGAAAACAACCCGTTTCAACCGGCACTTGACCTTCTCAAAAAAACGACAGCACTGGAACCTTGACAGCAGCAACTTGCTTGACTTGCGTAAAAGATAACAGCAGTCCGAGTTATCCGGCAACATGTAACAACGCCGGGTACTGTCAAATTCTTGTTTCCGTCAAAAAGTTGAAATTTTGACTTTTACCGGGCAACGCCGAGTACTTTGAAAATTTTGAAGATGTTGACTGTATTGAAGAATGTTAATTTCTTGAAGGATGCTGATGAATTCTTGTTGAAAATGAAGTGGGTAAGGGACCCCGTGTTTGCTAGTACCAGAATCAAACCAGCTTATGGCCACCAAATGATGCGTGATGCCATATGATGATGGATGGCATCCGCATGTCTGGTTTTGTGTAGTGTGTAGATGTGTTCAGTCAAAACAATGTTCATGCAACAATAACAGGGCAATCCACATAGGACGTCAGTAAACTCACGACGTATAAAGTCAATGAGTCTTGAAACAGCCGTTGACGTTTTTCTTCATTATTTATTGTGGACGCCACAGTGACAAAATGGTTACGCAAATGTGTAGGCACATCAAACAGTCATTATCACAGCAACATTCAATACAGCAATAGACGGTAGACAGCATTACAATGATGAGTCAGATGCATGTTATATTTCATAGTGCTGTAAATGTAGTCAGGTGGAAAACTCCATCCTTTTCTATAACAGCCAGGAGATAACCAGATGTATGAGATCAGTTCTCTCTCCTTAGTTTGACCTCAGCAAGACAGACACGTCTGCCGAAGTATAAATAATGTCCTCAAAAATATCCTCTAGATAATAAAGGTTTTCTAAACCTAGTTCATTTAACAAAGTAGCAAGTAATGGTCCTTGGTACATGCATCAACCGATGCAGTACAATGCAGCGACATGTGAGCTGGAAAAGAACATCTCGTGACGACGACTTTCGGAGACAGGCTATGAATCGAAATCGCTCACGACCCAAAATCGATAGAGTTAATGAAAAAGTCAATTTACCTTGCTTTCATGAAATACACAGAAATATCACGCCTCCCGACATGTGGGAAAACACTAGAGGTATTATCTCGACTAAACGAAATATCCATAAGAGGACTACACATCCCTGACAGAACAAAAATAGCGGAGATCCCCTCTTCAACGAGGCATCTCTTTCGCCATTCCAAATCGCTCACACCCACTAGTGGTGGGCGGAAACCGATCGACCAAACAACAAGACAAGTCATGCGCAGTCCAGCGCAAAAATGACCACAGCTCAAAAGTTAACTGCATTCGATACCAACGCGAGAAGACAAATGCTTACCGAGAAAAGTGACTATAAATTTCAAGCAGTTGTTGCCCTTGCGTTATAAAACAGATATTGAAATAAAACGATGTTGCGAGAATTTATCACGCAACACTATGCATCCTAGGTAAGTAAATGTGTCTGTCTGTTCTAACTTCTGGTTCCTTACTGTTATTGGCTTAGGATTGCCCACATTTAGTGTCATGACCTCTGTCTTCTTCAAATTGATGTTCAGGCCAACCTGCTGGCCATACTTATTCAGTCTATCGGTTTTGCCTTGAATGTGTTGATGTGAATGCGCGAGTAACTATAATTTTAGACTAGAGGTTTCGTAGTTAGTTAGATTAAAGATTATTTTAACAGTCAGCTAGGCCCCAAGACCAATCATAAGAAGGTTTCTGGTCTCTTCTCCTAGTAGAAATAATTTCATCCGGCAAGCCATAGCACCGGACTAGTATATAGACTGAAGCATCATAGTAACCCGTTAGAGCCTGAGACAGTTATCGCAGTGACCAGTGTCAAACCTACATAAGGCGTACTCACTTGTGGTGTGGAGCAACTTGGCGCATCCCCTATTGTGAGAAAAAAAAACATTTGACTCCTACGTTTGTGACAAGTACATAACCGACCAGACACCTACTACTTACCAGGGCCACCAGCGAACCAGCGCTGACCCTGCCACATATGTTATTGGGGTTTTATCCACAACAAGTGAGTCTCGAATTAGTTTTTTTAAAGTTTCGAATCGATATTTTATTTCGATGTGTTTCCACAGAATTCAGACATGCCTTATCACGACTTCTATAAGTTATAAGCCTTTTGCCATCAAGGCTAAAGCTGGCAGTATTGCCCCACCAGAAATGTTCTGGAGATGTTTATTTGCCAGCGTATAAATCAAATAAATAAAGAAAATTTGATATAAATACTTGGACTCCTCCAATATTCTGCTTTTAGAATTGTCCTTCACTTTGTTGGAATTGCAGTTGATAATCAAACCTTCAATCATGGTACTATCAACTATAAGCTTTTACGAGTACTCATTACTACTTGGGTTTTTCCTCACTTCTGGAAGTAACAACTCTGGTGTATAACCAGTCATCCACTGAAGTATTTCAAATAAAGAAAGTGTCGCGAATATATCCATTTGACTAACTCAAGGGAAGTAACAATATTAGGCACCGTCACAGTAACTGAATACTGGCAGAGTGGACAAGAGATCGACCAATTTCGTCACTGACCCCCTATAGTAAGATATGTGTTAAATATCCAGTTTGGGGCGGTCAATTTTCCGTAGCTTGTGCTGCCCACTAAGGCGCTTTTTTCTCACCAATGGATTATTCGGCGGCAGTGAGTACTATTTTGTACGTATTGCCGTATTTCCACTCTTTGCCCTGGCCAAAAGTGATGTGCTTTTATATTGCGCATTGTTTTGCGTACAGATATGTGTGTCCCTAAAAGCGATACATGCCCAGCTCTCATAATCTGAGATCTTAATGGGAGTGGCACGAAGATTTATCGGTTCCCAGGTCTCGTTCTTTTAAACAGAACTCCATCTTCGTGGTAAAATGTTCCAGCCGAAGCATGGACCTCTATCCCGTGACGTGTTTCAGAGCAAGGCGCTAAAGTTACATCATCTTTTTGCGCTCTTTTCAGCTCAGTTAAGCAGACTTGTAGACTAAAAGTCAGAGCTATCCATTGTTGGGAAAGGTGTGCTTTGCTCCATCACCTTCCTCGTAGCTAAATTATGGTTTTCACCATTCTGGTTATCCAGGCTATGGTAGTCTAAGCAATCGTACACACACTGTCGTATATCCCGTTGCATGTCTAGCCAGAAGTATTTCAGTGAAGTATGTGTTAATAATGCGCGTGTACCTCGATGAGGTTGTAAATGGAGTTTATGCATTGCTGCATCAGAGGTGTACTAACTGGGAGTGGGACAATTAACTGTCTCTTGTTTCTGACCCATCTGTAAACTAAACCATTCTCCCGATAATAGGCTCCCTGAGGAGTATGGGACTAGTTTACATTCAACCTATTTAAACAAGACTTTAGGGTTTTATCATCCCGTTGTGCCTTCTTCAGCTCCAATATGTTGGGGCTGGTTAGAGATGAGAGCTCAGGGGCCGATTGAGCGCGTCCTATGTTCTCTCTATTTTTTGTCGACCTTAAGTCACGTTAGGAATCTCCAAGAAACATCTATGTTCTCCCTAAAATAAGAGGGTAGACTAACTCGTCTAAAACTGCGGCATTGATTTTTTCCCTACAAATATCAGCTTGAAACGTCAACTTCCGCAACGGCAAGAGGCATAGGTTCTATACTCTTCCGGGGCCCTTGCATTTCTACAGTTTCACTAGTGTACTGGTGGTCCTTCACCAAAGATGGGGAAACTAGAGCTGAATATTCTAAACCCGAATCATATAAACAAAGTACTCTTTGCTTACCAACAGTTACTTGCTCACTAGTGGGGGATAACTGGGGTTTGGTTGGCATGGCTGGAGGTCATGGTTTGCTTTCGACCTCCTGAACAAACATGCAACGTTATAAAGGCTTGTTTTCGGCCTCTTACAGTCCGACGTTAAGTGCATGTCAGTTTTGCACGACTTGCACCACTGCCGTCCAGTTTCCTGGGCTGAATTGCTCTGTTTCTGCCTGAGGTGATTATGTGGTTGTTGTTGCTGTTGTTTGGCCGTGTTGTGTGTTGTGGTGTTCGTTCTTTGAACATCCGTAGAAGGACGATCTGTTGGTTGTTGGTGACTATCGTGATCGCGCTTCCTGACAGGGTTAACTTCTGCCTGGGCGCTGTGATACTTGTCGGCATATAACACCCGTGCTCAAGAGTTTCGGCCCCGTGCACCGCTAGGAACCGTCTCATGTCAGGTATAAGCGAGTCCTTGAACTGCTCCACTTTGATCATCTCCTGCAGCCTTCGTAAGATTCATCGAATATGCTAAGGGACCTCCACTTCTTCAGGTACGTTTCTAGCTTGGTATCAAATTGTCTAAAGGACTCATCCTTCTGTCGCTTAGCCTCACGGAACTTAATATGAAAAGTCTCTGCGTTGAACTGAAAACGCTGAGGAAAAGCCTTCTTCAACATGTCGTAGTTGTTCTGTTCGTCCGTCGGTATTTTGAGAAACCTATCATAAACAGATGCTATCAGACTCTGGGATAGCTTCATACTGTACTTCTCTCTCTACAAGCCATAGGTAGCTGCTAAGGATTAAAACATAGAGATATAGATGTCTATTTTATACGTACCTTCAAAGTAGACATCTAATTGGAATGAGGTTGCACCTGGCGCCACCCCTGTGACATGTTTCCCCTATCGCTACCTTGCGAACTGCCAGACCCGCCAGTGTTAGAACCAGAATCGACTCTTCTTCCTTCAAATTCTAATTCCTTCAATCTAATGGCGTGGGCTCTGTCCGCCTCCTTTTCGGCCTTTGTGCTGTCGGCCTGTTCCTTTGCCAATGCTCTCTCTTTTTCTCTCCTGCTGCTTCATGCTTCCTTTGCGCTTCTTTCTCTTCGGCTTCGTGTTTCGTTTGCGCTTCTTTCTCTTTGGCTTTGGCCTGTTCGTACTCTCTTACCAACCTTCTCTCCTCGCGAAGTGTGGATTCCTCTTCTTCTATCCTGATTTTGTCCTTTTTCACAGAAATTGCTACAAAATCTGATACCTCTCTGTCCAATAAGCCCTTTTCTTTAGCAATACTAAGTAAAAGGTGTGGAGGTTTTGTGGTTATTCTGAGCAAGAAGTCTGTTTACAACGGTACACAAAAAAATGCAATTGCTACTTAACTAGTAAAAATACAAATCACAACACCAAATTTGCCACAGCTAATGAACTTCTTAAATCTCCTTAACTTTTGTTCAAAGAAATTATGTTTCTTTTCGATTATTCATATATTCTTTATAAAACTATTTTTACTGCTATTTACGAATGCATCGAATGCTCAGATTTCACAAAATTACTCTCTGACAATATTCTTTCAGTAAATCTGAAACTTCTGCCATTCAAGTCTTGGGGAATAATCCTGAACGGGACCCCCAATTGTCACGGAATGTCTCATATTAGCTCTTCTGTAGTGATCCAACAGTAGCAAAAACTTAAGAGTATCTAATATGGGTCTTCAAAGGTGTCTTTCTTCGCACACGATTACTCTTGGCAGAGTTGTAGATAAAAGGATGATGATGCTTCTATCTCAGAAAACTATGTTGCCCAGCCATCAAGCAGTTCTATTTAGCCACATTGATAGATGTAGGTGCAGGTGTCTGCTATGATGTTTCTTTATTCATGAAGCAAGAAAGGCAGTGTTGCCTGTCAAGTATTTTAATGCTTAGCCCAAGGCGATGATTTACAGATATGTCAAAACTAGCAAGCAATATACATGGTGAAGAATAAGCTGAACTTTTAGACAGTACAGAAGAAATGATAATGTAGGGAAATATAGGAGAAAGAGACTTGGTATAAACTGTCAACCCTGGTATTAGACCAGTCTAATATAGATACCCCAAGCTACTCTAACAAAGAAAAAAGAATGATAGAATTTTATGTCAGACAGAAATGAGATCAGAAGCAGAACAACGAATAATAACTACATTGTAAAGATCAAGCAGTGACTTCGCAAGTAGTCATATATTCTAACCACTGACACAACAACTGTAAATCAAGAAGTAGTGACAGACGATAAATGAGAGAAAGGAAAATGCCAGTATCATTATGAAGAGCAGCCATTATTGTAGAAAGGTGCCACCAAATGAAGGTCGGCCACCCAGTGAAGGTCGGCCAACCAGTGTTGGAATGTATTGACTTTTTTTGTAAATAATGCTTGCTTTATTTCAACCGATGTTAGCGTGAGGTCTATACATCTGAATGTCCCATCATCATCATCCTATGTGTTCGTCAGAACTGTGGAGAATCATTAAGTGGTTACATTAACTATACGTGATCTGACTGCCTACTGTCGGGTAGTGAAACGAACTATACGATAATACAACATTCTCTCTCAAATATTTGCACATCCGCTGGTACGGCCACAATACTCACACACAAGGTCAAATATTTACAAACGTCTGTAACTACTGTCATGGTTCTATGAACCACTAAGTAAATGATGATCAATGCTCACACACAAGGTCAAGTATTTACAAACGTCTGTAACTACAGTCATTGTTCCATGAACCACTAAGTCAATGATGATCAATACTCACACACACAGTCAAGTATTTACAAACGTCTCTAACTACAGTCATGGTTCCATGAACCACTAAGTCAATGATGATCAATACTCACACACAAGGTCAAGTATTTACAAACGTCTCTAACTACTGTCATGGTTCTATGAACCACTAAGTCAATGATGATCAATACTCACACACAAGGTCAAATATTTACAAACGTCTCTAACTACTGTGATAGTTCTATGAACCACTAAGAGAATGAAAGTCAATACTCACTGTGACAGGCAGCGTGTGGGAGAATGGGTCTCTGATTCAGATATGTAAGAAGCTATACAGAAAGTGGTGCAGGTAAAGCGGAATCGTAACAGGTCATAGTGGATGGTGGCACAGGCGTAAGGCGATAAGAAAGAAATGAGAGGCATGGGAAGTACAAATAGAGACGGCCATAGTAAAATGGTAAGAGGTGATGACAGAACGGGATAAGGAGAAGGATAGTGGGATATAAGAAAGATAGAGAGTGATAAATAAAGGTCACAAAGAAAGGAAGTTACATATGCAATAAGGAGAGGTAAACTAAGTAAGTACGGTAGAGGCGAAATAGGAACGACGGGGACAGGAAGATGCGGTAAACGGGAGTAAAGAGATAGATAAGTAGAAATGGATGAATGAGAAACCATTGAAGAAAGCTATGCAACAAAGGAGATAGAAAATTCGATAGAACTTGGGAAATTGTAAGTATTTTGGATAGGGACCGCGGCCAAGGTCACTAGATAGAGGGATTTAGTGGGTGTCAGCACATATAGACAAGTGACCATGATCGTTAATGAGTCACGTTGTAAATCTTCTATATAGCCCGTAGTAGACAGTTATACGGGAGAAATCATAAGGCATGGGGAGTGTGCAATAGTAAATAGCCGTGGCAGTAGAAATAAGGTCGGAAGGAAGGCAGTATATATAAACGTATAGTCGTTCGAGCAATAAAAGCTCAACGTAAAGTGTGGACATTGAAGGTAGATGGCAGTGCATACTGAGATATAAAATAAAAAATGGAAATGCCAGTAAATGGTGTTGTTGTAAAATCTGATGGTGACAAATAGGGGCTGAAACAGGGAGCATGTGGAAGAATGGGTCTCGGATGTGAGACAAGGGGAAGTAAACGTAAGTCGAGGATTTAGGTTATGGGATAAAGTCGGTTACTAAATATGGTTTAACTGTTTTGCAAAAGCATGGTGTAAGTTATGTTAGTAAAGAAGAGATTGGGACTTTTAGTATTATTAAACAAAGGGAGACGACTTGTAATTATGTCCCTGGAGGGGTGTATGTAAGTTATTTTGAAAATAGTGCGATCTAAGCAAGTTCGGCGCGGAAGTTAGTGCGTGGAGTAGGTGAACTCTCAGTGACAAAGAATTGTAATTCGAGGTTTGAAGGTTAGTCAGTTGAGATTGAGACGCGCGAGGCGTAGGTAGAGAAAAGGGTTTTCTCCCAAGGGTTATTGGTCATGGCGAGTTCCTTGGATGGGTGCAAACGAGATAGCAAGCCAGAGTCTGGGACCTTTATGTGATCACATAATTATGTTCTGCTATCTAGCTCCCCAAATTCTCATATGCCATGTTGATAGTAAAAAATGCTGGTTGAGCAAAAACCTAGATGTAGTTAATCAAGGTTTTTCTCACGTTGTGTGGGTTTCCAAGATTTTGGAGCAAGAAGGGTTTTTCGCAGGACATAGTGCAAGACAGAAGAGTTCATGGTGAGCAGGTATGATTGCAGTTTTGATTTCAAGATAGACTTTTAGATAAAACAGAGACAGACGTAGTGATCAGGAAAACTCTGTTAGAAAATCAACATCCCTGGCAGTTTTAGGCCATTCTTCAAGCAAGATATACTAACTTTCTTAGAAGATCACCCAGACGACATGACAGTGGAAAAACTAGACGAGAGCAGAGCAGTGACAGAAATGTTCGAGAATATTTGATTTATATATGTCGCTGATTGAGAAAATGTACGAACTGGAATTATATCAAGTTGATTGTAAAATCTATGAGATAAGTTCGCAGAAGAGTGAAGCGGATTCTACTAATTGTAAATACACCTTGAAGTTCGTTTTACTGATGTTGAAGTACAGTGTGTTACTGATTCAGTACGTAATTATTTTCAGCTCTGGACAGAATTATTTTTAAGCCCCAAAAATTTACACATACATAATTTACGTTTACTGACAATGTGTGTCTAATCATGAGTTAAGTATAACATATTATATATCAAATTAAAGTACATTGGATGAACAATATAAATCTATATGCCTTTCTAGTTAATTTTATGTTATGTTTATGTATAACAGATAACATGTACATGGAAAAAAAGATAACTTGAAATTTTGAACAAAAACCTTCGACTTACGTAAGGCTTGTAACATAAATTGTTATCACAATACAGTTTCACTGCTCTCTTTGTACAGGTAATCCATGTAGAAAACACAGAAAAAGTAAGAAAGTTATGTTTGTTCACTGTTCACATATTAGTAACATATCCTGTGTGTTTCCGGCCATTATGGCGATACGACAAAACACGATTAAAGATGAAGATAAATGTGAAAAATTCCCTTCAAAAGTAAATAAAAGACGTCGAAGCTTGTTGAAATTTGCCCAGTTTTGTGTTTACTTCCGTTCGAGATAAATTCCGGACAGTATAAAATATCAGAATGGAAAGAAACAAGGAAATAAATCAGCGTCTTTTAAAAGATCTTGCGGATACAGCGGTCGGCCATTGCGTCTTTTAAAAGATCTTGCGTACGGAATCAGTTTAATTAACAGAGTTTTAGAAATCACCAACCATCTGTACGTTTTGTCTCACAGTGAACTCATCACATTGTTTCATCAACGTGTTTACGTTGTCTACACTCACATACTATCCACTGGTTAGGGCAGTGATCTGAGCTTCTATACGAACACATCAACACGCACGGCCACATCACACACAAGGTCAAGTATTTACAAACATCTCTAACTAAAGTGATGGCTCCATAAACCACTAAGTCAATGATGATCAATACTCACACACAAGGTCAAGTATTTACAAACATCTCTAACTAAAGTGATGGTTCCATGAACCACTAAGTCAATGATGATCAATACTCACACACAAGGTCAAGTATTTACATACATTACTAACTACAGTGATGGTTCCACGAACCACTTAGAGAATGATGATAAATACTCACACACAATATCAAGTATTTACAAACATTTCCAAACGTTTACATACTTTTTACCTATATTAAAAGAAATTTAATCTCTACATATATAAAAAGCAATGTCTGTCTGTCTGTCTTTTACTTTAAACCTCAAGAACAGCTGAACCGATTTTGATGAGGTTTTCTTAAGCGTATTGGACATTCCTCTAGAAAGGTCTTAAACTATGTATTATCACGGTAAGACATGAGGAGGCTGGGCAGTGAAGAAATATGTTGCGCAATTCAGAAAATAATAGTGCATGCGGCAAATTAAATACGATACGGCGGCTACACTATAGGAGATATATTAAAACAATGTATGGGGGACTTTTAGGGTTTAACAATTCTACAAAAGTATACATGGGCATATATCCTAGATCAATAGAAAACTCATAATTTATGTTTATAAGTTTTCATTTTAAGCGAAATTCATAACGTTCTGTTTGCTGTTGAATATCGTCGTAACCCCTAAAGATGTACGAAAGAAAACTTACATCGATAGCAAGAACATTTACTAACGATATAAAAAGTTGCTTCATAATTATTTTCAGTTTTCGCTTAATTTCTATATTAAGTTTTTGTTTTTAATTATATCGTAGACAAGGTTTGTTGCCCTCTTTTAAAAACAATTAGGTCTTTTATTTTGGGAGCACTATTAGGCATTATAATCCCACTTGTGGGAAAATAGTAGATTTAGTTTTGTTAGTTATTTTTTAAGACATAGTTTGTATTTATTCTTAGTTAGGTACTTTCATTTCATTGTATTTTAGCTTTACTCTGTGCACATCAAAATACCAAAAGAACTTCATCAGGTGGGTGACTTAGTAACAGAGTAAAGATAATGAGAAGGAGAAGGGAAGCCGAAACGAGTTCAGAAAGAGATGATATTTCTTAAGAGATCGTGAGCGTCATTCCACAAACAAGAGACACCTGCAAAAGGAGAGGATCTTCTCTCTCAAGATGGGATCCGCCACACTGTCCAAAGAGCTAATACGATTCTTACACAGACAGAAACTAGGCTAACTTTGGATAAGGAGCGTCATGTCTCCCAGAGAGCTATTGAGACATGTTCTGAAAGAGATGTTCGTCTCTCTCAAGACAGGCCCCGCCATACTGTTCAAAGAGCTAATGAAACACCTGCAGAGACAGAAGCCTGACTTACTTTGGACAGGAAGCGTCAAATAGAGCCAAAAATAATTCTGCTCAAAGAGAGGATCGGCTATCCGAAGACAGATTGCGCCATATTATCTAAAGAGAAGCTCAATCTTTGCCTAGGACATTGGCCCGTCTGCAGCGCTATCGTCCAGAGACTTGAGGATTGAAAGAGTGCTTTGTCCAAACAAGAACGGTTTACCTGAATATACGGAATCTTATGAATCTGACTACGAAAGGTAACATTTTCGGTACAGTTCGATGTTTCATGTATACAGTGGAGTGCCAAAGGCATGGACTCCCTCATTTACATTTACTGCTTTGGCTTGAGAACAAAATTCGACCAGAAGAAATCGATTCAGTGATTTGTGCCGAACTTCCAGGCAAGAATATTGACCCAAAATTGTATAATATTGTAAATAAGAATATTATACATGGGCCTTGTGGACATTTGAATGTAAAGTCTCCATGTATGGACTCCCATAAATGCATCAAGAAGTACCCGAAACGTTTTCACGTAAATACGAGGGGCGTTCAGAAAGTAATGCACCACATCGTTTTTCTCAGGAGCTGTTTATTCAAAAAGCATGAAATTTATAAACAATGTACATGGATATGTCATGTAAACATCGGTATTATTCAACATAATCCCCATCAACTTGTACGGCTTTATGCCAGCGCGAAACAAGTGCATGTATTCCTAGCCCGTACCAGATTTTGTCTTGATCGTGTAGCCATTTCTTCGCTGCATGAATCACTCCTTCATCATCTTCAAACCTTGTCCCACGGAGTGCATCTTTAAGTGGACCAAATAGATGAAAATCAGAGGGTGCCAAATCGGGACTATAGGGTGGATGGGGTAGTACAGTCCAACCCAATTTAGTGATTGCTTCCCGTGTTGCCAGACTTGTGTGAGGTCGCGCATTGTCGTGAAGGAGAATCAGGTCTGCTGGATTCTTGTGCGGCCGAACTCTGCAAAAACGTTGATTGAGTTTTTTCAATGTCTTAATGTAAGCTTGCGAATTGATTGTCTCTCCTCTTGGCATAACGTCCACAAGAATCACACCTTCAATGTTCCAAAAGACAGTGATCATGACCTTTCCAGCTGAAGGAATTGTCTTGAATTTCTTTCTTCGTGGTGATTGTGGATGATGCCACTCCATTGACTGTCTTTTTGTCTCAGGTTCAAAATGATGTGCCCAGGTTTCGTCACCTGTAACGATCTTAGCCAAAACGTTCTCTCCATCAGCATTGAAACGCTCCAACAATTCAGAAGAAATTGCTTTCCTTTGCGATCGGTGGTCATTTGTGAGACTGCGAGGAACCCATTTTGCGCAAACCTTAGAAAATCCGAGAGTTTTTATAACTGCATTTGCACTACCAATGCTGACTGACAGCTGTAAGGCCAATTGTTGAGTAGTGATTCGCCTATCAGTAAGAATAATGCCCTCAGCGCATTTCAACATTTGTGCGTTGGTGGCTGTGGCAGGACGTCCACAGCGCGGCCGATCAAGCAGCTCCGTATCTCCACTTCCTGATTCTTTCATTCTCTGAACCCAGCGACTGACTGTACTCCTGTCGACTGCAAAACTTCCATACATATCACATAGACGCTTATGAATGTTCACAACAGTTTCCTTCTCTGCAACGAGAAATTCTATCACAATTCGCTGCTTATAACGCAAGTTGCTAACACGCTCCATTTCAACGGTTTAAGGCAGCCGTATTATTTGATCGGTTGCGGTGCAATTTAATGCACACAATTGGCACATGCCATATTTGAAGTGTGTAAAATTTCATGCTTCTAGCTTCATTATTAGCTGAGAAAAACGATGTGGTGCATTACTTTCTGAACGCCCCTCGTAACATTACAAACGATGATGGATACCCGAATCATCGAAGATGAGAACCTTGCCGAATAGCGACGATAAGAACAGGAAAGCAGGAAATTGACAATCGTTGGGTGATACCATATAACCCAGTTTTACTGAGAACGTTTGACGCGCATATTAGCGTAGAGTACTGCAGTTCAGTAAAATCTATAAAACATGTTAGCAAATATATTAACCAGGGTAGCGATAAAGCCTTATTTGGTCTCAGCAGCCATGATGAGAAAAAACCATTCCAATCCGGACTTCAGAGGCGGTTTGAAAAATTTTTTAGTTTAACATACTCGGAAGATCGCCAACAGTTATGCATTCAGCTGTCTATCTTGAAAATGGCCAACGGGTGTATTTCAACCCTAACAATGCCGCGGATGTTGTTAATAATCCGCGAGATACTACTTTGATGGCCTTTTTCAAATTGTTCTCAAAGGATTCTTTTGCAAGGACTTTAAGGTATGATGAGATTCCGGAATACTATACATGGAATAGAAATAAATTTTAGCGGCAAAAGCAAGGAGTACCAGTTGAACTACACCCAGACGTAATCAAAAGTAACCCTTTGGGGCGTGTCTATACCGTGCATCCCACTAGCGCTGAATGTTTTTATTTGCAGTTGTTACTCCACGTTGTTAAAGGCTTTACTTCTTTTGGAAACTTAAAAACACTTCAGTGTCTCCGATATCCGACATTTCAGGCAGCATTTTAAGCATTGGATTTAATAACAGATGATGTTTATTGGAACAATAAACTGCAGGAGGCTGCTATGTCCAGTTCACCTAAGTCGCTTGAATATTTATTTGACATTATCTTTGTATTTTGCCACGCATCTGATCCACTATCCCTGAGGCTTTCACACAGAGACAGCATGTCAGAAAGTATTTTACAACGAATTCGCCATAAACAGTCTATAGAAAAACTTGCCATACAGCGATGAAATTTAGAATTCTGCTTTAAGTGAACTAAAAATAATTATTCAGGTGTTCTCAGGAAAAAACCTTACAAGAGTTTGGTCTTCCACAAACAAATGATACAGATTCTTCTGCTTTTGACCGACTATACATGCAAGAAACGACATATGATCAACAGGCGTTGCTACAAACTGTGACTAGAGATGAGACCCGCTTGAACACTGATCAACTTACAGTTTACAGCACAGTTCTCGCATGTGTTGAAAATGGTTCAAGACATGTATTCTCTTTTAGATGCACCCAGTGGTACGGGAAAGACTTTCCTTATAAATCTGCTTTTGGCCAAACTAATATCTCGTGGTTATTGCCCTGGCCCTGGCTTCTTCGGAAATAGCTGCGACGTTGCTACAACGGTCCAAGCACTATTTAAGTTGAGAGCACAATGTCGCACAAAAGTTATATCGAAGCCCTAAATAGGACTTTAAAAGATATAAGAGGCAACAATAGACTCATGAGTAGTGTGAACGTATTATTTGCAGACCCGCCCAAACTGTGTAGTGGCAATAGACTCTAAATAGCTTCTTTGAAGAACTGCATAATGGAGGCCACCATCCTGTTAGGTTTTTGTAGCTGGGAGAAAGTCTGCATACCAAGAATCCCAGATAATTCCCTCCGATCTGTCTTTCAGTTTTAAGAGACTCCAATTTACTATAAAAGTCTGTTTCTCAATGACCATTAATAAAGCACAAGGTCAAACGCTTCACGTGGCCGGCGTCGATTTGAGCGATAAGTGCTTCTCACATGGGCAACTGTAAGTGACATTTTCCCGAGTTAGCACACCGGAACACTTATTCGTGTTGTCACCAAATGACTGTGCTACCAATGTCGTCTACGAAGAAGCCCTCACTTAATTATTTTGTGTGTGTTAGAAGCACAAATCAATGCAATAATGCAACTAAAGTATAAAAAAAAAAAAAAAAAATTAAACCTTCCTAAAACGATTCGCAACAAACCCGACTTGCACACATTCCGACATAGACCCGGGTTAAATCGTGTATGACCGCTATTTATAGATATAGAGGTAAAATCAGTAGACTTAGAAAATATAAATAAACAAGTATATAGATTGAACAAGCCGGAACACTCGAATAAACTTACAACGTAACGGCCAGACAGCAGCTAACGTTATTTAACATAAATATATTTTTTGATGGCTAATTCAAAAGTGAGACACCCCCCCCCCTCCTCCCCCGCCCCCAAACTAGAAAAAAAAATATACAGAGATAACAGTCATGCTGTCAGAATGTTGTTATAAAAATGTATAAAATATACTCCACTTTTAATCTAGAGATCACACCCTTTGTCAGGTTTTGACGGGATGATCAATCTCGGAAATAAGTGAAAAAAAAAACAAAAACAAGTGATATGTCTAGTGTTCTACTTCTTTATTTCTTACGAGTGCCTGAAAACATACCTTTATGTTTGTCTAATATTTATTGATATTTTAAGTTGCAGAGATATAGAAGTTAGGGGAAGGCATCCAATTTTCTTCCAAAGGGGAACAATTTAATTATTAAAAAATATTTAAAACTAAAGAACTGATTTTCATTACTTATTTAAAGGTATCAATTTGCTATACAAAATTATATAAGGCATACAAGATTTTCTTATTTGCATTAGTTCATTTGTTAAATTGTTAAAAATGTCTTTTCTTTCCCGTGTTGCGAGTAAAAAAACTTTAAATAATATGGAATTTGATGCACATGTTAAAGTAGTGAACACTTATATGCTCTGCCACTTTCAATGGTACTATAAACCGACCAAAGTTGGTACAGTCGGAGATGTACACACCAAAATGTTTCATCGGCGCTAACAAGCTCACTTCGACAAACTTGTAAACACATTTTCTTACTTGGTCGTTCCTCCTCTACCCTGGGGACCGGAGTTTCTATGAGGTATGGCGTTCGCCTCTAAGTCTAAAGGCACCGGGGTCGAATCCCAAAACAGGGGATAGTTTTGATGACATTTTTTTCATGACCACTGGGAACTAATAATATCATACTCCCCTCTGATCCGCTGTGTAGTGAAAACTGATGCCAAGCCTTCTCTGACAAGGGCGAAAAATTAGGAAGTCCCATCTGCAAGTTGCGCACTTTAAAATGGTACAGAGTAAGCCATACGGCTACTGTCGTGGCAGAATTTACATTGGGAATCCTCGCCGGTGCTGTAGAGTTCTTTAGATGTGCTGATATTCTCCTTTAGATCTAAGGGAGGAGATATGAGCACTGATGGAGTTGTCCGTGTGAGATCTAAGGGAGGAGATATGAGCACGGATGGAGTTGACAGTGTGAGATCTAAGGGAGGAGATATGAGCACGGATGGAGTTGACAGTGTGAGATCTAAGGGAGGAGATATGAGCACGGATGGAGTTGACAGTGTGAGATCTAAGGGAGGAGATATGAGCACGGATGGAGTTGACAGTGTGAGATCTAAGGGAGGAGATATGAGCACTGATGGAGTTGACGGTTTGAGATCTAAGGGAGGAGATATGAGCACTGATGGAGTTGTCCGTGTGAGATCTAAGGGAGGAGATATGAGCACGGATGGAGATGACCGTGTGAGATCTAAGGGAGGAGATATGAGCACTGATGGAGTTGGCAGTGTGAGATCTAAGGGAGGAGATATGAGCACTGATGGAGTTGTCCGTGTGAGATCTAAGGGAGGAGATATGAGCACTGATGGAGTTGTCCGTGTGAGATCTAAGGGAGGAGATATGAGCACGGATGGAGTTGTCCGTGTGAGATCTAAGGGAGGAGATATGAGCACTGATGGAGTTGACAGTGTGAGATCTAAGGGAGGATTTATGAGCACTGATGGAGTTGACAGTGTGAGATCTAAGGGAGGAGATATGATCACTGATGAAGCTGACCGGGTGAGATCTAAGGGAGGAGATATGAGCACTGATGGAGTTGTCCGTGTGAGATATAAGGGAGGAGATATGAGCACTGATGGAGTTGTCCGTGTGCAGAGAAGATGGTCCTTAAAAACAAACAAACAAACATCTTCTACCTTGGGGTGTAGAGGTTAGCCAGACAAAGCACCATGTTATCCTGTAAGCTGTATTTCTTTGGCCTGGTTCCAATGCCAGGCTTCTGTCCTTCCGGGATTGTCAATTGTTGTCCTCCCAGCAGATTATGGGTCGTCCTGGAGATCTGGATCCCTGGCAATTGTGTTCCCATATGTGTCGTGGTAGACGTTCTTCTTAAATTCTGCAGACGTGGCCAAACCGTCGTAACTGGGAATGTGTCACTCGGGTCTGAACAATCTGTATTACAAAACATCACAGACAACGGGTCTACGACCAGCGCTAATGTAAATACGCACAGTCAAATATGACAAAGGAAGAGAAACAGCGGTTACAGAAAAACATATTCGTAATGAAGTTTTTGTTTTTTGGATGTACGACGACTTTATTTAGTGACTTTTGTAATTTAATGGTGGGTGCTTCAAACAGAAAGAAATGTTTAACCCGACAGCTACTACATTCATTGCTTCTAAAGTACTGTGTTGTTCCAACTTGTATAAGTTGATTCTCGACTTACGTGATTCTTGTTTCATTATCTTCTTCTTCGTACACTCTCAGACGACTACTTAAGTGTTTTCATTGAAAGCAGTAGTCAGCTTGAGGCTATATGCATCTCCGTAGGGCTTGTCCACGATTGGTACTGGTGTCGGCCATATGCGTTTTCTATGTTCCACATATGCTGGACATCTTTGAAGCATATGTTATGCGGTCACTTTAATGGTGCCGCAGCTAAAATTTTATTAAGAAAATTTTGTAACCAGTGAGATTAATAGCTCCACGTTTTCCTGAAAATACGGAAACGAGACACTAAAAACTGTGACTGTTAATTCAACACTCTCTTAAAAAACATGTATGCCTTTCTCTTCATTATTTTCATGGTGCGTTGTTGACTTTGTTAGAAATATTAACACTGGCTTTTCGAGAAACTACTGAAATAGTACTCATTTCCCTGTGCTTGAGTGAACGTTATGCTCAGACAATTCGTACAAGGTGACTAATATGAGGTGGTACATGAGGCTGGCAACATCATCATATAAAACTAGTCATATACCAGTGATGGATCATTCCACCACGGACATGCCTATAGTTTTCATGTCTGATCATATGATGACTCATCAGGTTCAATCATCATTTGTTCTTTTACCTAGTCCTCTGCTCCTACATGATTTGTTTCCTTTATCCATACCTTGTACAGAACACTTCTTATGTCCTCTACCCTTTGGAATAATATCTTTATTTTCCTACAGTTGTTATGTTACACCTGTGCTAGACGTTATTTGCTTTGATTATTATCCTCATGCTCAGCCAATACAGCATGAGTTCCTTTTTCTGTCTTTCACTATACGCTATATTAACTGTCATTTTCATGATCTTTTTCTTCGATGCTAGGTTACTTTCGCCCAGCACATTATTTCGTGCTGATAATGCGAGTCGTGGGTTCGATCCCACATATGTCACTTTCTTTACTATCACTTCTGACCTATCCTTTCTTTTACGAAAGGGTTTACCAAGTAACGTACACTGGTCTATAGAATGTCAGGTCTCTTATAATAAAATTTTTAATATTGTTTCATCACCTCCTATTTTGAGGTTACCAGATATAAATCGCATTTATATACACCGCACAGATGCTAGTAATCTCGGTTTGGATGCGGGCCTCTTTCAAGACTTCGACAATGTGTTGCATCCAACATTGTACATCTCTCGCAAGTTGTCGGAGACGGAAAAGAAATACCCATTGATGGAAAAAGAACTGTTAGCTGTCGTTTGGGCTATCCAGAAACTTGAACGTTATTTGGTGGGAGAGCCCTTCATTATCCAAACTGATCAAAAGTCAGAGCTGCTCTACTTAAAAAAATATCAGCTTACCGAGGAAGGGTATAGTCTGCGCTTTAAATCCTTACTGCCGGAAACTGGGAAAGATGTCGCTGATTTTATATGCAAAATACGTCTCACACTCGATAGATGGATAGTTGTCAAAAATAGAACAATCCTTTGACGCTCATGAAAGTGTATGTGAGTCACGTAGGCTGGATAAGGCTCTATGGAGTGTTAAGCTGATGGATTTTTTGGTGGGAGAACCTTTGACTATTTTAAAGACAATGGAGCAAACTCTACAAAAAAACTATGATAATGTCAGAGCTGCTCTGCTTAAAAAAATATCAGCTTACTGAGGAAGGGTACCGTCTGCGCTTTAAATCCTTACTGCCGGAAACTGGGAAAGACGTCGCTGATTTCATATGCAAAATACGTCTCACACTCGATAGATGGATAGAGTTGTCAACAATAGAACAATCCTTTATGCTCTTCATGATTTTATGTTGCGTGATAAAGTACTGTCATCAGTTAATGCGACATTCCTCTCGTTCTTACATGAACGGAAGCCTATGAATTTTAAAGATATGGATCAAATCTGTACACAGTTCTGTACTGCACATCCTAATATGTTATATATCCATTCACATATTAGAGAAGAATTGCCCGTTGCGTCGGCCATACAACACAATAATCACTTTCGAAGTCGATCACTCAGTCACGATATAAACTTCCGAACGGGAGATTATAAGAATTTCAATGGTTTCAAAGGGACACCATTTCGTAGTGGTTCACCTTCACAACATAATCGGAGACAGTCCAATAGGCCATATAATTTCAATAAAAATAATTATAGAAATTATCAAGGTGATAATTATAACAATGATCGATCACGTTTGCCCTCATTTTTTAATAAACATAACTCACCGAACCGAAACTATGGTACAAGGGACAATAGTTATCACAGTTATTGGCGTTGTGGTGGGTTGATGTTAATACAGTTTGTTGTAAAGAAATCTTAGTGTACTGAATGAGGTCAGCTGTGAAGGTCCCTGAATATAATAAATATTGGGAGCCGCGCTAGCGTAGTGGTTACAACACCGCTCTGGCGACCGGGTGATACAGGATCAAACCCGGGCGACGGCATTTGAGGATTTTTCGTCGACCGGGATTTGGACTGGATTAACTCGAGACCTGGCGAGGACATTTGAAGGAGTGTCGTCGACCAGGGACTGGCGGCTCCTGAGCCGACCCAGCTGCAATGGGTACCTCCGAAATCGGCGAGTATTTGCCTGAATGGCGAGGGACACCTGTCTCTGTACAAGAAATAAAGGGATACTCACGTAAAATCAATGTCAGGTTAGACATAAATAATAACCTGAGATTTCGCCTCGAGTATTAGCGGGCGTACAAAAAAAAAAAAAACCCAAAAATAAATAAATATTTGAGAAAATTTCCAGGGCACCTTTCTACTTCCACCACTATGATCTCATTCAGACTTATTCTTGATAGACTATAAGATGACTACGTTTGGTGTCTAGGGTTATGAAATGTAGTGTAAGGTTGCATTAACCAACTAAACATATAAACAATTACACAAATTATTTTATTATCTACTACAACACAACAGTGCCACGACAATCACATACAAACTACACTTTAAAAGACTATCTTTAGTAAGTCTGTGGTTGAAAGTTAAGGTTTTTCAATTTATTGTCCTGAATCTGATTTATTTGGAATCAGGACTGACAATCAAAGGGAAATCATAGAAATTAATTACATCAATCAATTTATACAATGGATCTTCTGTCCATAATACATATAGTATTATATAAGGGTGTAGTTGTATTGTTTAACTGAGGTGACTTTTAGTATACACTGGTTGATTGTTTACTATCATCATCTCTGCATGTTGTTTGTAAGTTTTTCTGGACACTGATGGAATGTTTATATCACTGTTCCCAGTCTCTTTTCTAATATAATGTTAGTTGAGCAATCAGGTGCCGAAACATGCACCTAACTTGGTAATATGCTGTAGGAATCTTCCTGCACTTCGCTGAACGACAACCTTCAGCTCCCACTTCTTCAAGAATGATGGTGGTTTACAGTTGTCTCCGAAAAAGGCAAGACTGTGGCATGAATATATCGGCCCACTGTAGTCTGGCACCAGTTATTGACAGCAACCAAAAACCTCTGAAATCAGAAGGATATGCCTCCTTCGTAATCAACAGCCTACACTAATACTCAACAACCAGGACAGGCACATTACAAACAAACATGCAAGATCAGCTCTTTACGATAATCCCTTTCACCAGTTTCTTTTGATGTGACCAGGTATACCAGTACTCCTCTCCCCTAATAGTTACAACGCCTCTGCAATTCCAGCAATAATCTGTTGTCCATACCATAGGATAGGTATTATGCTCCTGATGATAATCCTATATAATTTAGTTGGTCTACACCTCTCTGATAGTCTTTCATATGCTGGATCTATCTCTAGACTCTGTTTTGAGTCTACCATAGACTCACTTACTTATAATCGTATGTTAGTATCTCACATTCAAATTTTATTTTAAATAAAATATTAAGAAAATCAATCTTACCACAGATGCAAGGAAATAACACAAGTAAAACGATGACTAGGCAATAGAATCTGGCACATTTTCGATCTGCCCCTATGTCCAGGCTTTTCCTATGTTAGAAAATTCTCCGCCTGCTCTCATCGATCTTGCGTTGCACAAAATTTTCTTGTCATGGCAGGGAACAGTCCGCGTTTCGTGCCTATATCTACTGCTTTGTCCAATGGGACCATGTTTACATTTAATTTTGAATCTATCGTTTCAAATAACGACTCTCAATATGTTTCAAGGCAAATATATTTTTAGTTTTTGGTCAACCAATCATTCTTCGCCTTCCTTTAAAATCCAGCCAATCAAATATCCCGTACCTTTTAACCTCATTTACCCAAAGTCGTTTTTTCAAAACATGCCATAAAAAATTGTAAGCAGGCATGATCTTTACTTGACAGTCTGGTCGGGTCTGTCACGTAGGGTTTATATTCATTTAATTTCCTACATCTTCTTCCTATTCGTTCACCCAAATTCTCTCTTTTATTATCTCTGTATTTCATTTTTTCCTGTATATTTTTCATCCATTCGTTTTGCGAATATTATTTTCATATAATTCGCAAACTTTACCTGTTTTCCTTTCTCTTAAACTGAGAATCGCGCTAGGACGATATTTACGTAGATGTCAGGGCTGCAGGGCGTCAGAAGGCGTGATAAGTCGGTTCGCTGAACATAGGACGTAGCAAATCGTCTACATTCTCACCGAGCGCGCGAGCTTCTTCTCGGCGTTAGTCCCGGTGAGGTGTGATACTTTACATCTGCACCGGTCAGTATCCAGACATTTGTCTGGAAAATCCCAAACTGACACGGCGCTCACTTGGGCCATGGTCAGCTGTAGTGTGAAAACTGCCCTGCAATGGAGTCAGGCTGTCTGGGATTTGAAACTGACACGCGTACATCGTGGTCAGTAGGTGACAGTTACGACACGCGTTAAGCGGACGTAAATGTTGGGAGTAGGGGAGATAATTTCGCGTGGCGAAATAGTTTGGGCCCTTTGTCTGATTTTAAGATATTGGCCAAGTTTGAAACTTTAATTTCATTCTCGCTCATAGACTCCACAGTAGATAGGTCGCTCGAAAACAGAATAGCTGTTAGCGAAGATCTCAGTTTGTTTCGGCAATTTGTCGAACTTCTAGACTTCCAGAAATATTTTCAGCATTTTTATTCTTAAGTTGTGCGACTACCTGTAATTCTGTGGTTGAGGTAATTAATATGATAGATATATAGATTTTGTGAGTGTTAAAGTGTTAAATCGCTTAATTCATTTTAATCTATTTCTTTAGCGCAGAAGAGAAATAAAGTGGTAGGCTATTATATTTTCTAGGAAAGCATTCAGTGGAAAGCAGAATAAAATTAAAATTTCTAGCTTATAACGGCAATTGTAGCTATTTATAAATTTAATTTAACTGCTAATACTCAGTCGAGTGTATTTTTCTAAACTAACGTATAAACTCTAGAATCCAGCCTCATGAATGGTGACGGAATACGCACGTGTTCCTAATTCATTAGGATTGCTGATTTTTAATTATAACTTACGTCACGGGAAGTTTAAATGATAAGCAAAGCTCTCTGCTTGCAAGTTTAAATGTAAGTTATAACCAGTTCAGATTCTGTTTATTATATTTTATGTGTTATTTTTCCTCCACACAGTGAAAGTTTTGGGGTGACCCTAACTTTACCAGCACCTAGTAGTAGTTTCCATACTTGTGAAGAAATAGACAGTCCTTATTTTGAACCACGTGGGTTTTCTCAAGTAACACTGATCTGACGGTGCAAGTTAGACAGAAATACTAATATCCCTATAACGGGTTTTCAAAGACTGTAATGATAAATACTGGACCTTGGAGCCAGCACTTAATTTCTTCTAGAAACTCTATATAATTTGCTGCCTGGTGGCGTGAATATTAACAATCATTTCCCGACTAGATTATATCTTGTGGACAAATCTGTGGTGTGACTAAAGTGAATCCTATACTGAGGGAAGGCACCGACCTGACATTCATCATTTTTTTGAAACCTACGCTATTGACACTGTGCTCTGCTAACTCCCGCGCCTGGAATAATTGTTAGGTGACTTAATCAGACATTTGAACAAATTTGCATACCCAAGTAGTCGTTCCCGGAGACTCCAAGTTAAATACGTCTTTTGGAACTGGGGACTTCTTGGCAGAAGACTGCATTTTTTGAGTCTGTGTGAAAATCTAAAATCAATGTGTTCCAAGAGGCAGCAAGCAAAGTCGTGAGTACAAGTATGAGAAGCCATGGCGGAATGAATGAGTGTACGCTGGTTTGAGTGATATTTTTCACTATTTTATCTTTGACACCCTGTTGTTGTCCTATTTTTTTTTCAATCTGCATAATTTGTTGCTAAGGCTAGAGTTCTTGTGTTTTGTCTTAGGTTAAATCAGATTTTTTTCAAACTCTGTGCATATAATTACGAGATAAAACAAAGACAACTCTTAGACTCAAACCCTATGTATCTGTGACTCGGGCGCCATCATCTGTTCTCTTAACGGGGCCGGGCTAAACCTAGAGTTAACACTATAACGGGGCTATCATCCTTGCAACATTTCCTTGATTTTTTATGACTATGTGTATATGTATTTTCCTTGATGTACTTTCTTTGATGTTGTGAGCCGATTTTTCCTGATAATAAAATCGCTCTTGAACTTAATAATCGTGTTTGGTCAGCTCGTTCTAGATATATATATCATTGTTATAGTTTTCCCACGTCTGTGTGTTTACCTGTCGTCACGTGTATGTGCGTGCCTGTGAGTGATAGAAATATACGTAATATGTATATTGGTGTAGTCTGTCTGACGCTGTAACAACTGTTGTAGAAGATAGGAGAGAGAGAGAAGAATTCTTTTCGCTTTCAGAGACAGCCACTATATCAAAATCTATCATCTCACGTGTGTGGAAATTCTATCACCTTTCACTAACTCTCACTGAGTCTATCACCTATTCCAACCTATTCAGAAGGGACCAAACCTAGTCTTAATTCTCCTATCGGAAATCTACGACAAATGAGGGCTCGTTTCCGGTCTTTGAACTTAGAATAGGAAGACGAGTACGACAAACGTGGACTCGTCTATCTGTATTTTGAACTTAAGATTCTGTATTCTGATATAGAGTAAGAGTGTGATGTCTTGTGAGTTGTTATATCTTTAAATAATTACCCCCTAGACTAGCGATCTGTTTACGGGCGTGCTGACCACACAAACTAATAAGTTTTTTTTCCACAGCATCTTTGAATAATATACATTTTGGTTACAGGTTGATTTGTCGGGATATATGTTAACTGCTGATTGTAATACTAAATGCTGGTAAAGTGGTGAGTGTATAACATTCACTGGGTACTGAGGCAGAACGGCGTTTGAACTAAGTTAAGGAGTGTGTTTCGGACTTTTTGTCCAGATTAATTCTCTCCCTTACCCGATCTGACTTCAGGGGCGAACTTATAGTGGATTTTTAAAAATTAAGGGATTATTTTTCTCTTTAATTTTTGCAATATTCTTTTGCTTTTCCACTGTAGCAACTTATTTTTTCAGTTGTAATCTTAACTACCATTTATTTGGCGTAGTCGTGTTTTGCATTGAGTGCTTTATTGCCGATAATAGCAGCGATAGTTAGATTTTATTTTGGAGGAGGTATCCCAGGGTTAAGGATATCATCTTTTGAATTTTTGGGTTTTTTTTTCTCGTAAGTGGTAGGAACCAGTGTATCCTTTTTCCTAATTTCGTTCTCCACTAGTCTCAGTCACTGACATAATATGGCCGAGAGGGCAAAGCTTAGACAATTTCTCAGGGACGAAGCGAGAGAGGAGGGACTGGAAGGAGAGGAAGCGAAAGCTTTTGTCAGAGACGAACTTGAGAGATATGATGCGGAGAGGAAAGCAGCTGAAGCTAAAGAGGAAAAAGAAGAAGCTAGGAGGAAAGAGAGAAGAAGCAGCCGAAGCTTTACAGCAGCAGAAGAAGATGGACGAGGAAATGGAAATTCGCAGGGATGCAGCATGAGGAAAGAGAGAAGGAAGAGACAGCAGGAGGAGAAGAGAGAAGGAGAGACAGCATTTGGAAAGAGAAAATGAGAAGGAGACGACAGCATGAGTTGGCTCTTAAGGCTCTAGAAGTTCCAAAGTCGTGGGGGCTGCCTCTACCTCCAGCAATGGAGAGTCTTCTCCTCATTCTTCCTTAACTGACCCTGCTAACACTCAATCTCTTCAACTAAATGCTATGTCTTTCACTCTTGAATCTTTTCCTTGTCCAAATGAGAAGATTGACACATGGTTAGAAAAATTTGAGAAAATTGCAACTCTGTACGGGTTAGAGAGGTCGCGTTGGAATATGAAACTTTCCCAGGCCCTAAAAGGTTCTGCTTATGATGTTTATTCTAAGCTGGAAAGTAGCCAACAAGACGACTACGATGTGTTGAAGAAAGCGTTACTGGAGCGCTTTGAAATGAACGCTCGCAAGTTTTTGCAACTGTTTCGCAACAGCCGGAAAGAGAATTCTGAAACTTTTCACCAGTTCTCATCTCGTCTTAAGGGATATCTAACAAAGTGCCTTGAGCTTTCGCAGCTCCCCTCTACCTATGAAGGTCTTGAGGAACTTGTTCTAACTGAACAAATAAAGAACACTTTGTCTGCTGATACCCGGAGATTTCTCGCTGAGCAGGGGGCAGAAAAACTTGAAGACATTTTGGAAAAGTCTGAGCGTTATCACAATGCGCTGGCTGAACTACCGGCCACAAAGCGGAAACCGACAGAGGAGCATTTTCGAAAACATAACCTAGAGCAATCTTCTCAGGCTTCTAACCAAAACAACCACAGAGAAACTGGACCTCAAAACCCCCCTCCTGAAAAATCCAAGTTCTACAAGAACAAGTACCCCAACCACCCCAAACAGTCTGATCAACCCGACCGCCCTACATGGCAGCGTAGCCAGAAAGGACAAGGTGGCAAAGGGAGAACCCCTGAGCACGGGACATATGATCAGACCGAGCACACCGAGCCAAAACGCATCGGATGCTTATTGACAGTCTCGCAAGGCGGAATTATTGACAGTGATTCCCAACCTGTTGGGGATAGACCCTCAACGCGAGGTATTGTTATTTTGAACGGTTCTCAAACTTCTTGCTTATTTGACACGGGGCTTTCTTACGATTGCATTGTTGCCAGAAACCTGGTTAAACCCGGTCAAGAGACAGGAGAGACCGTCAAACTTTGTGGAGTTCGTAAGAGTGATGCACCTACAGCGCTTCCCATCGCATTGGTGGAGATACACTCTGACTTTGTCAGAGGTGTGATCAAAGCGGCTGTTATGGATGATCCCATCTACCCAGTCATACTTGGCGGGAGATACGTGTGTATTGGGAAACCGGAAGAGCCGATTGTGGCAGCAGTAACTACAAGAGGGCAAACCAAGAAGGAACGGGAGCCTGCGCCAAATTTGTTACCTATGGAACTTAAAGAAGCGCAATACAAGGACCCTACTTTGGCACCCTGCTTTAGGAAACTGCCCATGGCTAAGGAACCCAAACAGCACGGGGACATTTTTTCTGAGGATGGCGTACTTTATCGGAGAACGGGCAAGCCTGACCAAGGTTACAACCAGCTCCTAGTACCGAAACAGTACAGAAGCCAAATCCTAGAAATGGGGCACTCTCTTCCCTTTAGCGGACATATGGGACAGAACGCCACAAACCAACGTATAACCACTCATTATTGGTGGCCAGGAGTAAATACTGATATTATCAGATATGTCAAATCCTGTGCCCAGTGCCAACGTGTGCCACCCAAGCAACGGCCCCCCCCCAGTCCACATGGGTGAAATGCCAATAATGGGAACACCATTCGAACGGGTTGTGATCGACATTTTAGGGCCTTTCGAAAGGACTAAAAGAAGGAACAGGTTTATCCTGACCTTAGTCGATACATGCACTTTATGGGCAGAAGCTATCCCGCTAACATGCGCAGATGCCAAGCATGTCGCAGAAGCCCTCGTGCAGATTTTCACTCGGTTGGGATTCCCTCAGCAAGTGTTGACGGATAATGGATCTCCATACCGAAACCTGTTGATGGATGAGATCGTTAAGATCTTGAGGACCCAGCACATCCACACTAAGCCATATACTCCGGCCGGAAATGGGCTCGTGGAACGTGCTAATGGAAACCTCACCATGATGCTAAGTAAGCTGGCACAAGTGAAACCTGAAGATTGGGATCTCTGTATTCCTGCAGCATTATTTGGCTACAGAGAATCTCCTCATACTTCCACAGGATTTCCGCCAGCTACACTCTTATTCGGCAGACCCATTAAGGGCCCGCTTGAAGCCTTACTTCAGTCTCTGACAGACGAGAAGGCTGATGAGACAGTTGTCTCAGCCAGTAAATATGTGTCGGTTTTAAAGGAACGGTTGAAACTAGGGTGGACCTAGCAACGACTAACTTTAAGCGAGCACGCACCAAGCACGCTAACCGATACAGGAAAGTCGCGGAAGAGAGAGAACTGGAAGCAGGAGAGAAAGTTTTGGTGTTGCTCCCTACCGAGAACAACCAACTGAAGATCGGATGGCAAGGGCCGTTTACCGTCCTGAAAAAGATTTCTAAGGCTAACTACCAGATCTCTATTGAAGGAAAGGAGAAGGTTTTCCATTTAAATCTCTTAAAGAGATACTTGGAAAAACCAGTGCCAACCTCCGACCATCTCCTGACGATCGCCAAAACTGACGAAGATGACGATAGTGGCAGGGATATCCACCGCTATCACAGGAAATCTTTCAAAAATGTCAGAAGCGGCGACGCTCTTTCAAGCGCGCATATGAGACATTCCAGGGGAAGGAAACTTTGAGGAGTGGACTTGAGTAGGAATTGGACAGAGATGGAGGGGGAAGATGAGAGGGAAGAGGACAGACACCCTGAAGCTACGGTTATAGGAAATTAAACTCCATAACGTAGACATGGAGTGCTTCCATATCTTAAAGGGGGGAGGCTCTGTCACGTAGGGTTTATATTCATTTAATTTCCTACATCTTCTTCCTATTCTTTCACCCAAATTCTCTCTTTTATTATCTCTGTATTTCATTTTTCCTGTATATTTTTCATCCATTCGTTTTGCGAATATTATTTTCATATAATTCGCTGAACATAGGACGTAGCAAATCGTCTACATTCTCACCGAGCGCGCGAGCTTCTTCTCGGCATTAGTCCCGGTGAGGTGTGATACTTTACATCTGCACCGGTCAGTATCCAGACATTTGTCTGGAAAATCCCAAACTGACACGGCGCTCACGGTGGGCCATGGTCAGCTGTAGTGTGAAAACTGCCCTGCAATGGAGTCAGGCTGTCTGGGATTTGAAACTGACACGCGTACATCGTGGTCAGTAGGTGACAGTTACGACACGCGTTAAGCGGACGTAAATGTTGGGAGTAGGGGAGATAATATTCGATTTGGCGAAATAATATTGGGACCTATTGACTGATTTTAAGCAGATTGGCCCACGTTTAGAAACTTTTAAATTCATTCTCGTCATTAGACTCCACAGT
>JAMPIV010021401.1:0-135000 GCA_024509875.1 Oreohelix idahoensis
TTAAAGATCCATTGAGGATTTTTTCGGCTTATCCTGGGGTAAGACAATCTTTTTGCACTCTCCGCATAGTGGCCTTGCAAAACAGGTATAAGTGAAGCTTGTCCGGAGAAAAAAGGGGCTTCCCATACCCTTATGGTCCACTTTATTCAATTTTCTATTAACTCATTGTAAGTTTTCGGTACCGAGCCAAATTATGCTCCCTTGGCGAGTCCGGGCTCCTGATGCCAATGTTTCCCACTTGTGGGTGTCCCCTCAAGTGAGTGCCATTATGCTCCAGAATACCTTTCTTTTCTACAAAATTCCAATGTCCCATCCATCCTTGCCTTTGGGCCACATAAATAATTGTGAGCCAACCTTTTGGAGATGATGGTACCTATTTTTCTCATGGTACACCCATCATGGTTTCACATGAAGATGCTCCATATTAATATCTGTCCTAAAAATAATCTCTTGGTAAAAGCAAACCAGCCTTCCGTGAACCATGGGAAATCTAGCTCCAGTATCAAATTGGTGCTTACCTTTGTTTTGATCTCTAGGATCAAATTTATTAAAGTCCTGTGGTGCCCTAAAATTTTCAACCTGTTTCTTTTTGTTACCTGATACCTCTGCTTGAGCTGCTTGATACCTTTCAGCAACATTTAGCAACTCACCCAGCCTCTCTGCACCTTGTTCCATGAGAAACTTTCTCAGGTCTGGAGCCATGGACTCTCTTAATTGCTCTATAAGGACCATATCCTTAAGATCTTGGGTTTTCCCCAGAGAAGTCCATTTCTCCAAGTATGTCTCTATTCGTGCAGAGAACTGGTGATAGGTTTCACCTGACAGTAGTTTAGCATTCCTAAAATTTTTCCTATAAAATTCTGCGTTCTTTTCATATCTTAACAAAAGAGCCTGCTTTAGCATGTCATAATTTCCTGATCACCTCTGCTCATTTTTGCAAAAACTTCATAAGCTGCCCCACGAAGTCCCTGAGATAACTTTAAGCTCCACCTTTCTCTCTCTAACCCATACGTGGTAGCTAATAGTTCATACCTATTTAGATAGCTCTCAATATCATCGTCTTTCTCAACAAAATGATCTAAATGAAAATTCATAGCTGAGGTTGAGGCTCCTTGGCTAGCAGTGGCATCAGAGGCAAAGGGACTGGCACCATTTTCAGGAGCATGGCCTTGAAACTCAAACTCCCTTAGTCGTAACTCGTGCTCCCTTTGTAATCTTTTATCTTCTGCTTCCCTTTCTGCAGCTAATCGCTTGTCTTCCCTTTCTGCAGCTTGTTTTCTTTCCTCGGCTTCCAATGCTTTAGCCTCTTTGTCAGCCTCAATCTGCAACCTCTTAATTTCCTTTTCAGCCTCTAACTTTCTTTCGGCCTCTTTTTCTAATCTTCTTTCTTCCCGTTCAATATATTTGTCACATTCAGCAGTGACATAAGAAATCATAATTTGCCCGTCCATTCCTAACTCTTTCGCAGTCTGTACAGCAGCAGATCGAAATTTTGCCAGGTCGGCCATTGTCTAACAGATAAATGTCTAAAATATTTAACTAAACAATTTTATCTATTACTAATTAACTCAGGACAACACAGGCACTGTGAGCCCAACCTTATTTATTTTCACCCAAGGATACTTTTTAATTTCTATTATTCCCTGAAGTGAATTACCCCCAATATTTTTAATAGGGAAAGATTCAAAATCCCGAGAGCGAGACCCCAATATATGTGGTAAAGTGGGATGTTATAAATATTTATAGGGACTTAGTGTACTGACTGAGATCAGCTGTGAAGGTATCTGTATCTAATAGGTGTAGTGTTTTACAGATAACCTTACTTGCTGCCACATATTTATACCTCAGTCAGAATTATTCTGGAATATTGTGATGACTACGTTGAATGTCTAGGGTATGTATATGATGAAGTGTAAGTCACAACAACAACAGACAGATAAACAATTTAATTTATTCCACCACACATGACACCACTGTGACACTCACATACATATAACACTCTATGAGAATATCTTAAAGGAGTCACTGATAACTTTTCAAATATCAATATATATTCAGTGCTGTCATTTATGTATATGTGTCCTGATTCAAATACAAAGTGAACCAGGAATCACAATCAATTTTAATTACAAGTTATATGTACAGAATTTATCAATATGAATCTTGTAGTGACATATTTTATTAATATTATCCTATGTGTGTCAGTTGTGTAGTAGTAATATGAGGAATACTGGTTTTGTTTTGTTTTTTCAAGCTCTGTTGGTATTTGTCATCATGACTTCAATAGTTTGTTTCTGTTGGAACTAGTATTGGAGATGTTCTCAGTTCCTGGCATTAAAACAATTAATTTCCCCTCTTAATTTTATTTTACAATGTCAGTTTAAGATGGGGGTACATAATGTTGAGCTCAGCTGGCCACATCAGCTTATCTTTCGTGATGGCGGCAGGAAAAGACTCCTCTGCTCGATTTCTCCCCTGTGCTCTGGAGACACCTCACTGCATAATACATAACAAACCTGAGTTCAGAGCGTTAGGCCAACTGTCAGCTTCATCTGAAAGACTTTACACCAGTATATTCCTCCTTAATGGTTACTACGCCTCTGCAATTCCAGCATTATTTCTTTCTAATCAATAATCTAGGTGTCAGTGTACTGCTTGGCAATTCCATGTAGTTTTACTTTCCTCCGACACCTTCTGTTCAGGCTGGAGCACTATAGGCTTTACCTCATGTTCGCTACTGAACCACACATATATACAGACATAATTATCAATTTACATTCAATTTTCATTTAAAAAGATATCAAATAGTTCAAACCTACCACAATTCATGGAAATATACACAGTGACGTTGAATGGCAATGAATATAGCACAACTCCGATCTGCCGATGTCCCAGGCTTTTATTTATAAAAAATATACACTGGTGCTCAACGCACTGATTCTGTAGTAAGTTTATTACAAGATGTGGCATGGAACAGACGCTCTGAATTGCGTATATTCGCAGCTCTAACCAATCATGCCATGTTTGCCCAATCGTTTGAAAAAAAGTACTCCTACTCCCGTTTCCCCTGACAACGAAAGATAGTATTTATAGTCCGACTAATCGTGTTTAGCCTTACATTTATTGCGATCCAATCAAATAGGAGTTAACATGGAGACTCATTTCCCGTACAATGGTGGGGTGAAATTCTGCCACTGAGCGACTCTGATTCTAGTGTTGTCTGACACCCTCACTATTTTATTTTGGCTATAATTTGGTAATTCCTAGACTATTTGCGTAACGTTTTACATATACTTTGTCAGCAAGTCCTAAGGAACCCAAATATATATATTTAATAGAGCTAAGTGGCTGCGTTCAAAATATGCACTTTCTTCTACCTCCTGTTTACTCCGAATACGAGGTGTTGTCTGGGTACTGTAATGTTTTCAAACGTAAACCAGTATAATGTCATAATTCCCAATAAGCGTTTTTCAGGATTTTAAAACCTAACTCTGGTATGGGTAGTGAATTTTATCACTGTCGATTTGAAAGAGTTAGTGCTAGTGGCCTTACACGCGTGATTTGCGTTACTATTAATCGCGCGACGCGTGTAGTGTTGCATGCTTCCTGCCTTCAGTCGTCCCTCTCTCTCTCCTACTTTCATCTGTCTTTTAGTTACGCCGTGTATAAAATGGAATGAATGAAATATTAAATCTAGGTCATTGATCAGCTTGCGTATCTCAAGGTTTTTCCAAGAAATACAGTACACGTTTCATTGAAGAAAGCGTGTAATAATACAGTAGGCTTTTACTATCAACGTGAAAGCGTTACAATTTGCAGACGAAGGAGAACACAGGGGGGATTTCGAGTACAGTCATTGTGACAGCACTGTTCTTTACCATTTTTCTTTCCTTTTATTGAATTTATGTGTTTGGCTTTACATTTCCGTTTTAATTTATATATGTGGATTAGAATATTTCACGACAACCAACCCCACAATTATACAATGCTATGCAACAACAAACGACAGTGATGAATAGATCAAGGACGAGTTCTATCAACAGGTACAAAAGGAAATGGAAACTACACCCAGGTACGATCTCATGATAGTAATGGGAGACCTAAATGCGAAAGTGGGAGCAAACAATAAGTATAACGAAAGAGTAATGGGGAAATGCGGCAGCGGAACAGCAAATGAGAATGGGGACAAATTAATAAGTTTCTGCAGTATTAACAACCTGGTCATTGGATTAACACTTTTTCCACACAAGGAAGTGCACAAGTTAACATGGGAATCACCAAACGGACGAGACAGAAACCAGATAGATCACATAATGATCAATGGCAGATGGAGACATGCACTACAAGACGTGAAAGTAAGAAGAGGCGCAGATGTGGGAAGTGATCATCACCTAGTAGTAGAAAGACTGAAAGTGAAACTCAGAGCTGCTGGACCAGTTTGCAAACAAACAGAAAAGAATCAATACCACGAAACTGAAGGATCCCCTCACCAGAAAAGCTTTCGTGGTCGACGTAAAGAGAAGATATGAGATAATCAAAAGCCAGGAAAGAACAGAGACCGATGATGTTGACCAGAGATTCAACACCATCTCGACAATATACAAGGAAAGCAGCAAGTCATGCTTGGGATTCCAGGAAAGAAAAAGGAAAGACTGGATAACACCAGATACGCTAAATACCATAGCAAAAAGAAAGGAAATGAAAAGAAAGAAAACAGAAGCTAAGTCTCCCAGGTTAAAGGCAATATATAGTGAACAGTACAGTCAGCTGGACAAGGAAGTTAAACGTCAAACCCGTGCTAACAAAAGGACATTTCTGGATGACCTTGCAAGACAGGCAGAAGAGGCAGCACTGAGAAATGAACAAAGCACAGTATACAAAATAACTAAAATCTTCAGTGGAAAACGAGGTGCAAACAATACTACATTAGTAAGATATAAGCACGGAAATCTCATCACGACAGTAGAGAGACAGGAAACAAGATGGGCAGAGCATTTTAGAGAAACTCTCAAATAAGGAACCACCAGAGACACAATTGAATGTTCCTGAGGCTGAAAATGATCTAGATGTTAATACAGACATCCCACGAAAAGAAGAAATCATCACATCAATCAAAAGGTTAAAGAATGGAAAAGCTCCTGGTCATGACAACTTAAATGCAGAGCTATGTAAGGCAGACCCACAGCTAGCAGCAGAACTATTAGAACCACTATTTGCACAAGTCTGGAAAACAGGGACAACACCAACGGAGTGGAACAAAGGAATAATTGTCAAATTGCCCAAGAAGGGAGATCTTGCAGACTGCAACAATTGGAGAGGAATAACTCTTCTCTCAGTTTCCAGCAAAATACTAGGTAGGATAATTATACAGAGAATCTCAAAATCAGTAGACCACAAACTGAGGAAGGAACAAGCAGGATTTAGAAAGAACAGAAGATGTGTGGATCATATATTTACCCTCAGGAATTATAGAGCAGTACTCAGAATGGCAAAGACAGTTGTACATTAATTTCGTTGATTTTGAAAAGGCTTTTGACAGTATACATAGGAACAGTTTATGGAAAATACTGATGGCTTATGGAATTCCAAGCTGCATAATGTCAATCATAAAAAGCCTTTATGCCAACTTTACGTGTAGCATTGGGCAGAGCAACCTAACCTTTGAAGTGAAGACTGGAGTACGACAGGGATGCCGCTTATCTGGAATATGCAGATGACATTGCACTGCTAGCACATTCTAAATCCACTATTTGAGGTTTAACCCCCAAAAAAGAAGAATTTCACTGAAAATATCAAATTTTAGATACATATTGCACTGGAAAGTACATTCATTTGCCCACATTTCTGTATGTTTATTTTCACTAAAACCGTTGTGGATGATTTTATATAAATTTTTAAAGTATGTCAGGTAAGTGTATTTTTACCTAATTATATATGTAAAATATACAAATTGGTATATTTGTGATGCTATATTGCTTCTAATGCATGGATTTTAATTTTCGGTACCATATTCATTTCCCTGAAGCAAACAGAATTTCAAGTTTGAAGACGGTAGAGCAATCGCTTTCCCCCACATAGTACATGTCTACCAGAGAAAGGATGCATTTTTTCGGAAACTGACGAAAAGCGCATACAGTCTGCTCAAATGAAGAATTTAATGAAAAATAAGCTGCAAAGTATGACACAGAACATGGAATCAATAAAGGAAAATACCAGAGATGATTCCTACATAGCAGGGGGATACTGAGGTGAGTAAATTTTGTGTAAAAGTGTAATTCCTCCCGTTTTTCTTAATTTTCTGAAAACCTCATTTTTCACATAAATATGGGCACGTTGCCCATGATTTTTCAAAAACTGTTAGTGATACGGAAGTAAATTTTGGGCCACATGCTGTACACATAGTTCTCATTAAAATAAACTAAAATAAAGGATATATGTTAACAAACTACAAAACTGTTGAGAAATAGCTAAGATACCCCCCTTAACAATTTCTACTTTTTTCGATTGGTATGTTAAAATCCAAAAAAACTCAGATATCAAACCAATCAAAATTATTTTAGTATACAATCATTATCATATATTAACAAATGAAACAGCCAAATTTCATAACTCAAGTTGTACTCACATATGAGATATCTTGGGCAACAAAATACCCTAAAAGCTAAAATTTGCCTTTTTTTTCACGGTTTTTCCGCCATAGATTGCAAGTTTTTAGTATATACCTCAATGTTTTGTATTTTTTTCAGTCATTTTGCTAGTATAAATGACCAGATATAGATATTAACTTATAATTCTGTGTTTTTCATTTTGGGGGTTTAACCTCCCCTTCAGCGTTGTATATTTTGTTCTATCGCCATGTATTGTTTGCTGGGAGTCTCTTGTGTGATTGTGTTGAGTTTTGTCCGTAAGAAGGCTCCTTGGAACCTGTGGTGGTTATATTGTTCTAGCTCATTTTGCAGCCTGAGAATGGGTGGAAAGTTGTTGTCTGTTTGCTTTGTTAGTTGTATAGCTTTCTCTATCAACGTCTCTTGTTGTATGCGGTGTCTGTGTATGATGTATGACATTAGTTGTGTTCGTTCGCGTATGATGCTTTTAAGTGTTTCCCAGTGTTCTTGGAAATATTCTATTGGTATGTCGCTTGTGTATGTAAGAATTAGTTTGGTCAAGTGCTCTACGTATGTTTTGTTTTGGATCAAAGTGTTGTTGAATTTCCAGTGTGGGGAACGTTTGGAATGCGTGCTTGCTTGTGTAGTGCTAATGGCTGCGAGTACTGCTTTGTGATTTGTGAGCTTGAGAGCTTCTGGCAAGTGTTTTGATTGTCTGATCGAGAAGTGTGTCCTGTCGTACAGAAAATGATCCTGATTGTTCATCGTTATTGTTATTGTTTTGAAAAGGTGATGGGTGGAGAGCGGGCACTTAACAGTTGACCGTTATTGCCTCTTCTCGTTCCATCTTGGTCTACCCTGTTCAACCTGAAAATTGGTTATAATTGGGGTATTTAGTGTCATTTTATTTACTAATTTTGTATTAAATTTAGATAACTATTGTCTTTTGCAGTTGCTGATCTTAATTTATATTAGTATTTGTCATTTTATTTTCTCTTTTGTATTGTTTATAGATAACTATTGTCCTTTACACTTGGTTTTGATTTGTATTAGTATTTGTTCTTTTTGAGTTGTTCTTTTTTAGAACCTCGTTGTCTTTCCTTGTCCTATGCGTAGTTAGCAAGTTTTCACTTTTTTTTTTTTTTAATTGATTTGTTAGTTCTTGTTCCTTAATTTATATTTGGTTGAATGTCTTTTCTGAAGTACTAATCTTATACGTTTTCCTTTGTTTTATGTATATATCTTTTAAGTACTGATTGGGCATCTATACTTAAAACCTTATCCCTTGTGATGTCTACATTGTGATTTCTAGAGTAAGTTTTTAATTCAAGCCTTTGTTGTTCGTACTTTTTAGAATGGATCAGGTAGTGGTCTGTGTCATTTTCTTCCTGACATTCTTGGCAGTGTGGTTCCTCTATCATAAAGTATGCTGCACCGAGAGGGAGACGCCACAGTTTTTTGTTCGATGGTATCTTTAATTCTTCTCTAACCTGGCACGTCCTTGTTGGTTCTTTCAGCAGTTTGAACGCGTGTCTGCCTTTTCTACTAGATTAAAAAAAAAATAAAAATAAAGTTTTGCCTCGTTTTGGCGAGGCGCGACCCGTTCAACCTAGTCGGTTATATTAGAGTGCATGTCCAAAAATAAATGATCCTTAGACCTGAGGTTACTTTTCTACCAGATTGTTCATCTGTGTTGTTGTTGTTTTGAAAAGGTGATGGTTGGAGAGCGGGCACTTAACAGCTGACCATTATTGCCTCTTCTCGTTCCATCTTGGTCTACCCTTTTCAACCTGAAAATTGGTTATAATTGGGGTATTTAGTGTCATTTTATTTACTAATTTTGTATTAAATTTAGATAACTATTGTCTTTTGCAGTTGCTGATCTTAACTTATATTAGTATTTGTCATTTTATTTTCAGTTTTTGTATTGTATATAGATAACTATTGTCCTGTGCACTTGGTTTTAATTTGTATCAGTGTTTTTTTTAAAATCTTGTTGCCATTCCTTGTCCTATGAGTAGTTAATGGGTTTGCTAATTTTTCTGGTTTTATTTTTTTAAGGATTTGTTAGTTGTTGTTGCTTAATTTCTATTTGGTTGAATGTCTTTTCTGAAGTATCATTTTTGTTATTGTTGTTTGATATTGCCACCTTATATGTTTTCCTTTGTTTTATGTTTATATCGTTTAATTATTGATTGGGCTTCCCCTGGAGCATCTATACTTAACACCTTATCTCCTTTCATGTCTATATTGTTATTTCTAAAGTATGCTTTTATTTCAAGCCTCTGTTGATCATATTTTATACAGTGGATCAAGTAGTGGGTCTATGTCATTTTTTTCCTGATATTCTTCTTTTTTTTGTTTTAAATACCCGTTCTGGGGCTCAAAGTGAGGTCTATTGACTTTATTGAGTAAAATGTGTAAATTATGTGTGATCCCGGCCCTGGCTAAGACACTTTGATCTTAGCCAATTTTTTTTTAAACTTTTATTTGTCGTTCTTTCCACTTTACAAAAACAAGTACATTTTGCATGAAATACAAGAAAAATACATTGCATATTACATATGAAACCTCGTGCGCACTCTCACTTCCATTGTGTACTTAAACAAGTGTAATAATAAAAGGAATAATTGAATAAACAAATACTTTAAACAAATTTAAGATAATAAGTAATATAGAATTTGATATACAGGTTTAAAGAGTTAACAGTGGAATAAATAAAGTTAATTTAATTTTAAAGAAGAATAAAAAATAAATTGGTTTAGAGCAAATCAAATTCCTATTTAGTTCGTAGTATATTACATATGAAAAAAACTTACACTTGCTCACACTTTCACATGTACACTTGAACTACTGTTTAAACACTCCGAAATGAGTCAAAGCATTTAAGAAGGAACATGAAGAAGAGAATAAGCCTGGAATCTGCACCTATATACCGATATATACATACACGCACACACATACATTCGTTCCGTTTTTTGATCCTTGATTTGTATTTCTTTTTCAATTAACTAAAACCAGTACATTTTATAATATATAAAACCACTCACGCGTACTCGCACTCACTGGCACATTTAAAAGAAAGTTTTCATATAAACTCGTTCACACACACATTGGAAATTGCACCCATAAAACCAAACATGGCTATAATTATTTAACATATGTACAGTCAGTTCTGGGTTGAAATTAGTTTCCTACTTCCCCTCCGCCCCCTCCCCAATCCCTTCAAACTTTGATATATTGTGATTTTTGTGGTATAATTGTGAGAATAATTGGGCGTTGTACTGTTTCCCTTCATACACCGCGCAGTTCCTACATATCCATACTAAATATTTAAATTTCACTAGCAGGGTCAAAAAGTTTCAGTTCTATTTGTGTACACTTAGGTAGTGAATTCAGCATGATAGCTCTATACATGTCAATAGTGCGTGGAATGTAAACCACTATTTCCTTTTTCAAAATTTCTATTGTAGAAGTAATTGTACTACAGTAAAAAAAAAAAAAAAAAAATGATCTTCTGTTTCCTGTGTATTGGTGTTACATAATTTGCATTTTGGGATGTTTCTCTACTGTGCAACAAGTTTTTGCCTAATGGGTGTCATGCTGTATAATAATCGAAAGGTGACTTCCTTTGCGGGTGGAGCAAGTGGTAACTCGTGTAGGCTCCTAAACATAGGTTGGTAATCAGTTATGAAATAATTGTACCCACGTTTTATCCTTGTCACCAATGAGGGTTCTTGTACACTAATGAGATTTATGTAAATGGAACGTGTGTTTTGTTGTAATAAAGGTGTGTTTCCTTGTATGCTTTGTATACATTGTTTGTAGAACCGTGGTAAAGTGCCAAAATAATGAGGTTGATTACACTAGTCAACAAATTTTCAAAAGTTTTTTGTACCAGAAATTAAATATACCATTTCTTATTGATTTTGACATGCTGATTTCAAATATCATAATGAAATTCACCAATTGGCTCTGGTTTTTTTTTAAACGATGAATTTACATTACAGTAATACAAATAATGCATGCTTGTTTAATTCTCTGGGGTGAACAGCTAGTCTTTCTACTTTAGCATTATACAAATTGTGGTTACATACTCAATTAATTGATATTTCAACATAAAATGATAGAAAAAATAAAAACATTATTTAAAGTTCACATATCATGTTTTAAAAAGGCACATTTGAACCCATTCCGTCATTATTCAGTCGCTGTTTATGCTCTCTTTGTTTGCTTCTTGTAGTCAACCGATGAGGTGTCTCTTGTCACAGTCCAACAGTAATCAGCAAGCATTGAAGGGCTCCAATTGCCTTGATACCTTGTCCCCATAGCAGCAATGTCCTGGTGAAATCGTTCACCATGCTCATCACTGACCGCTCCACAGTTTGACGTAAAGAAATCCAGACGAGAATCCAGAAAATGAATTTTCAAAGACATGTTGCAACCAAGACTCTTATACTTCAGAAGGAGATTTTTCTATAATTTCATTGTAATTATCAGATCTGTTGTTTCCAAGAAAATTGTCCACCACTGACTGAAATGCTAGCCATGCTGCTTTTTCCTTGCCATGCAATACGCAAAGAAACTCGTCATCATGAAGAAGTTTTCGAAATTGCGGACCAACAAATACTTCCTCTCTTATTTTAGCTTCACTCAGTCTTGGAAATTTTCTGATGAGGTATTTGAAAGCCCCATCTGTTTTCTCCATTGCCTTGACAAAGTTTTCATGAGACCCAGCTTAATGTGCAAGGGTGGCAACAAAATCTTGCTGGTGTCGACAAGTGCTGGGTTCTCAACGTTCTTACTGCCAGGCTGCAATGACTGCCTGATTGGCCAATGTCTTCTGTTCTAATGGTCACTTCGTGCACGGCTATCCCACTCACAGAGAAAGCAACAGTACTTGGTGTATCCACCCTGTAGTCCAAGGAAAAGAGCGACCACTTTTAAGTCACCGCAAAGTGACCAATGATGATGATCGTATATTATACACTTCAAAAGCTGCTTAATGTTTTCATAAGTTTTTTTCATATGAACTGCGTGACCAACAGCAATTGACGGTAACACATTACCATTATTCAACAAAACAGCTTTAAGACTCGTCTTGGATGAATCAATGAAAAGCCTCCACTCTTCCGGTATGTAATTGATTTTAAGGGCTGTCATTAAACCAGAAATGTTGTGGCACGCAGAAAGGTCACTCTCTTTGAAAAAGAATGTAATAAGCGGCTTCTGGCGGTTCCTATACACAGAAATTGTAACATCTTCTGCCAGGAGATTCCACTGTTGCAATCTGGAACCCAGAAGCTCCGCCTTGTTCTTCGGTAAATTCAGATCTCTTACAAGATCATTCAGTTCACTTTAGGTTATTAAATGTGGTTTAGTGGATGTAATTTGCTCAAAATCTGGGTCGCTTGAGTTTGATGGTTCAGGACCACCAATGTCCTCTTCTTCATCAGTGGAAGCAGCTGAAAATGATTCTGGCACTTTGGGAACTGGTAGGTCATCGCCATGTGGTACCGGACGTATTGCAGAGGGGATTTTTGGATATTCCAGAGTCCATTTTTTCTTCTTTGATATGCCTTTCCCAATAGGAGGGACCATGCAAAAGTAACAGTTGTTGAGATGATCAGTGGGCTCTCCAAATCATTAGGACTGCAAAAAGCATAGCTTGCATTTTGCCGGTCAACCACAGTTTAAGATGTGCTGCACCTGTATTGCAGCATATGTGTGGCGCCCAGCTCTTATCTTGATCTCCTATTCTGCAGCCAAAATACAAACTGTACACCTTCTTAATTACTTTAGTTATATTTCATTTTTGTGATAGAAATGTCACCACACCACATATATAACAGAAATTATTAGCACTGTTCACACATGTCCTAGGCATTTCTAACTACGATACTTTTGATAAGGACAAATGCACTAACTAATGGCAAAATTTTATCAGAGATAAGATATTTATACACAAAGGTGATGTAATCATAGGTAGGATTGCATCATCAACTTCTAGTTACATTTTTATTGGTCATTAGAAAAAAAATATGCAATCGCTCACAACAGTTGCGTCATATATTTAAATTGACCGTAATTAAATAAACTAGTAGCATATATCTTTAAAACTAGAGCCAATCAACATTTTTTAATGTCATTTTCGTTTTTAGCACACCAAAATTAGTTAAGATCAGCTATTTTCATTTCTGGTACATTTTGGTTGTTGACTAGTGTTATTGTTGTAACGACACACGTTAAATAATGTCAAACCAATATAATATTGAGCCAGGGGGTATTTTTCAGGATTTTTAACGATTTCTCCTATGTACTTGATTCTTAAAGCTTTTATTTTAGTTGCTATATCTTGTAAAGATACTCCCCCTCTATCTTTGGGTTGTATTAACGTTTTATGCTTTATACAATGTAAAGTGTTGCGAAATAAGAATGTTCTTATGAGTTTATTTATTCGTGTAATAATTTCTTGAAGAATGGTTTGAATATTTGCTATGTAAATCAATTTAGGTAACATAAAGGTGTTGATTAAAACCGATCTTCCAAAAATTGTAGTAGTTTTGTATTTATATCTTTCTAGTCTGTTTTTTTATTTTCTCTAACACGTTTTTCCATACCTCTGTGTTTCTTTGTGTTGGTGTAGCAGTGTATGTAATACCGTAAATTTGTATTTCATTTACTTGTAGCAACTGAAAGGGAAAATCTGATCTGTTTCTCCATTTACCTATTCCCATTAACTTTGATTTCTGAATGTTTATTTTTGCTTCGCTGGCTCGTCCAAACTCATTAAAGGTGTTTAAAATATTTTGAATGGATGAACTTTTGGTTGGTTAGAAAAAATATCGTGTCGTCAGCGTAGGCGGCTACTTTTCTTTGAATTAATATGAAACAAATATAAAGGTAGGTTATCAGGCATTACTGTTTACAGGCCTCGTGATTCCCTTCCTTATGTGTAATAAATACTTTTCTTTGACCTTGTCCTGGAATGAAAACCCCCGTGATGTTTGTGTCTTGTCTAATTTTCTCTAACACGGGTTCTATTGAAAGTACATATAACAAGGGTGAGAGTGGACACCCTTGTCTAACAGACCTAGTTAAAATAAAAGGTTTCTGTGATTTATTAAGTTTACTTTCGGGTGTTTTGTATATAATTTCATCCATTTTCTAAAGTATGGCCCTACATTACAAGCAAGCAGAGTTTTGTGCAAAAAAGAATGGGATACCCTATGAAAAGCTTTTTCTTGGTCCAACGATAAAATAGCGGCCTCGTGCTGCTTGTCTGACGCGTAAATAATCAAGTCTCTAAAAAAGTGTGTACGTTTACTGATATTCCTCTGCGGCACGCTGTTCTGTTGGTCGTCATAAGTTAGGATATGCATGAATGGTTTTTGCTTATTAGTAAGAGTTTTAGTTAGAATTTTATAGTCAGTGTTTAGAAGTGATATAGGTCTGTTTTGTCTTGTGGTAAGAGTACTTTGTACGACTGATTTACAGCGATAAACACTGGGAGAATCGAAATATCATTAGACTGAGCCTTAAATTGTCGAAAATATTTGAAGAATATAAATTTATTTGTTAGATGTTTAATAACAATCTCTTTTGTAAAATTTGTTTTGTTAAAAGTATGTAATACAATAAACAAAATTGTTACAAAAGAAAATAAAGGTTTGCTTTAGTTAACACAATAATTAGAGAGGCCAATTAATAAATTTACTGTGCTTTGTAAAAATACAGAAAGTTGTGCTATAAATTTTTTTTTAAATTTAATTTTTTATTGTTTAAATTACTTCCCTTTAAACTTAATAGCCATAATCTCCATGATTACAACCCTTACAAGTATATGAAAGAATAGATAATAATGTTCGAAAATAACATTAATTTTTCATCGTAAAAACTAGCTGTTTCTTCAACAGTCTCTAGAGCTGTTTCTTCAACTATCTATAAAGCTGTTTCTTCAGCTGCCTCTAGAGCTGTTTCTTCAGCTGTCTCTAGAGCTGTTTCTTTGACTGTCTCTAGAGCTGTTTCTTCAACTGTCTCTAGAGCTGTTTCTTCAGCTGTCTCTAGAGTTGTTTTACCATCAGTCTCAAGAGTTGTTTCTTCAACAGTCTCTAGATTGTATCGTCAACTGTCTCTAGATTGTATCTTCAACTGTCTCTAGATTGTATCTTCAACAGTCTCTAGAATGTATCTTCAACTGTCTCTAGATTGTATCTTCAACAGTCTCTAGATTGTATCTTCAACAGTCTCTAGATTTTATCTTCAACTGTCTCTAGATTGTATCTTCAACTGTCTCTAGATTGTATCTTCAACTGTCTCTAGATTGTATCTTCAACAGTCTCTAGGTTGTATCTTTAACAGTCTCTAGATTGTATCTTCAACAGTCTCTAGATTGTATCTTCAACAGTCTCTACATTGTATCTTCAACAGTCTCTAGATTGTATCTTCAACAGTCTCTAGATTGTATCTTCAACTGTCTATAGATTGTATCTTCAACAGTCTCTAGATTGTATCTTCAACTGTCTCTAGAGCTGTTTCTTCAACAGTCTCTAGATTGTATCTTCAACTGTCTCTAGAGCTGTTTCTTCAACAATCTCTAGATTGTATCTTCAACTGTGTCTAGAGCTGTTTCTTCAGCACTCTCTAGATTGTATCTTCAACAGTCTCTAGATTGTATCTTCAACTGTCTCTAGATTGTATCCTCAACTGTCTCTAGTTTGTATCTTCAACAGTCTCTAGATTGAATCTTCAACAGTCTCTAGATTGTATCTTCAACAGTCTCTAGATTGTATCTTCAACAGTCTCTAGAGCTCTTTCTTCAACAGTCTCTAGATTGTATCTTAAACTGTCCCTAGAGCTGTTTCATCAACAGTCTCTAGATTGTATCTTCAACTGTCTCTAGAGCTGTTTCTTCAACAGTTTCTAGATTGCATCTTCAACTGTCTCTAGAGCTGTTTCTTCAACAGTCTCTAGATTGTATCTTCAACAGTCACTAGATTGTATCTTCAACTGTCAATAGATTGTATCCTCAACTGTCTCTAGGTTGTATCTTCAACAGTCTCTAGATTGAATCTTCAACAGTCTCTAGATTGTATCTTCAACAGTCTCTAGATTGTATCTTCAACTGTCTCTAGATTGCATCTTCAACTGTCTCTAGATTGTATCTTCAACTGTCTCTAGATTGTATCTTCAACAGTCTCTAGATTGTATCTTCAACTGTCTCTAGATTGTATCTTCAACAGTCTCTAGATTGTATCTTCAACAGTCTCTAGATTGTATCTTCAACAGTCTCTAGATTGTATCTTCAACTGTCTCTAGATTGTATCTTCAACAGTCTCTAGATTGTATCTTCAACAGTCTCTAGATTGTATCTTCAACAGTCTCTAGATTGTTTCTTCAACAGTCTCTAGATTGTATCTTCAACAGTCTCTAGATTGTATCTTCAACAGTCTCTAGATTGTATCTTCAACAGTCTCTAGATTGTTTCTTCAACAGTCTCTAGATTGTATCTTCAACCGTCTCCAGATTGTATCTTCAACAGTCCCTAGATTGTATCTTCAATTGTCTCTAGATTGTATCCTCAACTGTCTCTAGGTTGTATCTTCAACAGTCTCTAGATTGTATCTTCAACAGTGTCTAGATTGTATTATCAACAGTCTCTAGATTGTATCTTCAACTGTCTCTAGATTGTATCTTCAACTGTCTCTAGATTGTATCTTCAACTGTCTCTAGATTGTATCTTCAACTGTCTCTAGATTGTATCTTCAACAGTCTCTAGATTGTATCTACAACTGTCTCTAGATTGTATCTTCAACAGTCTCTAGATTATATCTTCAACTGTCTCTAGATTGTATCTTCAACAGTCTCTAGATTGTATCTTCAAATGTCTCTAGATAGTATCTTCAACAGTCTCTAGATTGAATTTTCAACAGTCTCTAGATTGTATCTTCAACAGTCTCTAGATTGTTTCCTCAACAGGATCTAGGTTGTATCTTCAACAGTCTCTAGATTGTACCTTCAACAGTCTCTAGATTGTATCATCAACAGTCTCTAGATTGTATCTTCAACAGTCTCTAGATTGTATCTTCAACAGTGTCTAGATTGTATCTTCAACAGTCTCTAGATTGTATCTTCAACAGTCTCTAGATTGTATCTTCAACTGTCTCTAGATTGTATCCTCAACTGTCTCTAGGTTGTATCTTCAACTGTCTCTAGATTGTATCCTCAACTGTCTCTAGGTTGTATCTTCAACTGTCTCTAGATTGTATCTTCAACAGTCTCTATGTTGTATCCTCAACAGTCTCTAGATTGTATCTTCAACAGTCTCTAGATTGTATCTTCAACAGTCTCTAGATTGTATCGTCAACTGTCTCTAGATTGTATCTTCAACTGTCTCTAGATTGTATCTTCAACAGTCTCTAGAATGTATCTTCAACTGTCTCTAGATTGTATCTTCAACAGTCTCTAGATTGTATCTTCAACAGTCTCTAGATTTTATCTTCAACTGTCTCTAGATTGTATCTTCAACTGTCTCTAGATTGTATCTTCAACTGTCTCTAGATTGTATCTTCAACAGTCTCTAGATTGTATCTTCAACAGTCTCTAGAGCTCTTTCTTCAACAGTCTCTAGATTGTATCTTAAACTGTCCCTAGAGCTGTTTCATCAACAGTCTCTAGATTGTATCTTCAACTGTCTCTAGAGCTGTTTCTTCAACAGTTTCTAGATTGCATCTTCAACTGTCTCTAGAGCTGTTTCTTCAACAGTCTCTAGATTGTATCTTCAACAGTCACTAGATTGTATCTTCAACTGTCAATAGATTGTATCCTCAACTGTCTCTAGGTTGTATCTTCAACAGTCTCTAGATTGAATCTTCAACAGTCTCCAGATTGTATCTTCAACAGTCTCTAGATTGTATCTTCAACTGTCTCTAGATTGCATCTTCAACTGTCTCTAGATTGTATCTTCAACTGTCTCTAGATTGTATCTTCAACAGTCTCTAGATTGTATCTTCAACTGTCTCTAGATTGTATCTTCAACAGTCTCTAGATTGTATCTTCAACAGTCTCTAGATTGTATCTTCAACAGTCTCTAGATTGTATCTTCAACTGTCTCTAGATTGTATCTTCAACAGTCTCTAGATTGTATCTTCAACAGTCTCTAGATTGTATCTTCAACAGTCTCTAGATTGTTTCTTCAACAGTCTCTAGATTGTATCTTCAACAGTCTCTAGATTGTATCTTCAACAGTCTCTAGATTGTATCTTCAACAGTCTCTAGATTGTTTCTTCAACAGTCTCTAGATTGTATCTTCAACCGTCTCCAGATTGTATCTTCAACAGTCCCTAGATTGTATCTTCAATTGTCTCTAGATTGTATCCTCAACTGTCTCTAGGTTGTATCTTCAACAGTCTCTAGATTGTATCTTCAACAGTGTCTAGATTGTATTATCAACAGTCTCTAGATTGTATCTTCAACTGTCTCTAGATTGTATCTTCAACTGTCTCTAGATTGTATCTTCAACTGTCTCTAGATTGTATCTTCAACTGTCTCTAGATTGTATCTTCAACAGTCTCTAGATTGTATCTACAACTGTCTCTAGATTGTATCTTCAACAGTCTCTAGATTATATCTTCAACTGTCTCTAGATTGTATCTTCAACAGTCTCTAGATTGTACCTTCAACAGTCTCTAGATTGTATCATCAACAGTCTCTAGATTGTATCCTCAACTGTCTCTAGGTTGTATCTTCAACTGTCTCTAGATTGTATCTTCAACAGTGTCTAGATTGTATTATCAACAGTCTCTAGATTGTATCTTCAACTGTCTCTAGATTGTATCTTCAACTGTCTCTAGATTGAATCTTCAACTGTCTCTAGATTGTATCTTCAACAGTCTCTAGATTGTATCTTCAACTGTCTCTAGATTGTATCCTCAACTGTCTCTAGGTTGTATCTTCAACTGTCTCTAGATTGTATCCTCAACTGTCTCTAGGTTGTATCTTCAACTGTCTCTAGATTGTATCTTCAACAGTCTCTATGTTGTATCCTCAACAGTCTCTAGATTGTATCTTCAACAGTCTCTAGATTGTATCTTCAACAGTCTCTAGATTGTATCGTCAACTGTCTCTAGATTGTATCTTCAACTGTCTCTAGATTGTATCTTCAACAGTCTCTAGAATGTATCTTCAACTGTCTCTAGATTGTATCTTCAACAGTCTCTAGATTGTATCTTCAACAGTCTCTAGATTTTATCTTCAACTGTCTCTAGATTGTATCTTCAACTGTCTCTAGATTGTATCTTCAACTGTCTCTAGATTGTATCTTCAACAGTCTCTAGGTTGTATCTTTAACAGTCTCTAGATTGTATCTTCAACAGTCTCTAGATTGTATCTTCAACAGTCTCTACATTGTATCTTCAACAGTCTCTAGATTGTATCTTCAACAGTCTCTAGATTGTATCTTCAACTGTCTATAGATTGTATCTTCAACAGTCTCTAGATTGTATCTTCAACTGTCTCTAGAGCTGTTTCTTCAACAGTCTCTAGATTGTATCTTCAACTGTCTCTAGAGCTGTTTCTTCAACAATCTCTAGATTGTATCTTCAACTGTGTCTAGAGCTGTTTCTTCAGCACTCTCTAGATTGTATCTTCAACAGTCTCTAGATTGTATCTTCAACTGTCTCTAGATTGTATCCTCAACTGTCTCTAGTTTGTATCTTCAACAGTCTCTAGATTGAATCTTCAACAGTCTCTAGATTGTATCTTCAACAGTCTCTAGATTGTATCTTCAACAGTCTCTAGAGCTCTTTCTTCAACAGTCTCTAGATTGTATCTTAAACTGTCCCTAGAGCTGTTTCATCAACAGTCTCTAGATTGTATCTTCAACTGTCTCTAGAGCTGTTTCTTCAACAGTTTCTAGATTGCATCTTCAACTGTCTCTAGAGCTGTTTCTTCAACAGTCTCTAGATTGTATCTTCAACAGTCACTAGATTGTATCTTCAACTGTCAATAGATTGTATCCTCAACTGTCTCTAGGTTGTATCTTCAACAGTCTCTAGATTGAATCTTCAACAGTCTCTAGATTGTATCTTCAACAGTCTCTAGATTGTATCTTCAACTGTCTCTAGATTGCATCTTCAACTGTCTCTAGATTGTATCTTCAACTGTCTCTAGATTGTATCTTCAACAGTCTCTAGATTGTATCTTCAACTGTCTCTAGATTGTATCTTCAACAGTCTCTAGATTGTATCTTCAACAGTCTCTAGATTGTATCTTCAACAGTCTCTAGATTGTATCTTCAACTGTCTCTAGATTGTATCTTCAACAGTCTGCAGATTGTATCTAGATGATTGTATCTTCAATTGTCTCTAGATTGTATCTACAACAGTCTCTAGGTTGTATCTTCAACAGTCTCTAGATTGTATCTTCAACAGTGTCTAGATTGTATTATCAACAGTCTCTAGATTGTATCTTCAACTGTCTCTAGATTGTATCTTCAACTGTCTCTAGATTGTATCTTCAACTGTCTCTAGATTGTATCTTCAACTGTCTCTAGATTGTATCTTCAACAGTCTCTAGATTGTATCTTCAACTGTCTCTAGATTGTATCTTCAACAGTCTCTAGATTATATCTTCAACTGTCTCTAGATTGTATCTTCAACTGTCTCTAGATTGTATCTTCAACTGTCTTTAGATTGTATCATCAACAGTCTCTAGATTGTATCTTTAACAGTCTCTAGATTGTATCTTCAACAGTCTCTAGATTGTTTCCTCAACAGTCTCTAGGTTGTATCTTCAACAGTCTCTATGTTGTATCCTCAACAGTCTCTAGATTGTATCTTCAACAGTCTCTAGATTGTATCTTCAACAGTCTCTAGATTGTATCTTCAACAGTCTCTAGATTGTATCTTCAACAGTCTCTAGATTGTATCTTCAACAGTCTCTAGATTGTATCTTCAACTGTCTCTAGATTGTATCCTCAACTGTCTCTAGGTTGTATCTTTAACTGTCTCTAGATTGTATCTTCAACTGTCTCTAGATTGTATCTTCAACTGTCTCTAGATTGTATCTTCAACAGTCTCTATGTTGTATCCTCAACAGTCTCTAGATTGTATCTTCAACAGTCTCTAGATTGTATCTTCAACAGTCTCTAGATTGTATCTTCAACAGTCTCTAGATTGTATCTTCAACAGTCTCTAGATTGTATCTTCAACAGTCTCTAGGTTCTATCTTCAACAGTCTCTAGATTGTATCTTCAACAGTCTCTAGATTGTATCGTCAACAGTCTCTAGATTGTATCTTCAACAGTCTCTAGAGCTGTTTCTTCAACTGTCTCTAGATTGTATCTTCAACTGTCTCTAGATTGTATCCTCAACTGTCTCTAGGTTGTATCTTCAACTGTCTCTAGATTGTATCCTGAACTGTCTCTAGGTTGTATCTTCAACTGTCTCTAGATTGTATCTTCAACAGTCTCTAGATTGTATCTTCAACAGTCTCTAGATTGTATCTTCAACAGTCTCTAGAGCTGTTTCTTCAACTGTCTCTAGATTGTATCTTCAACTGTCTCTAGATTGTATCTTCAACTGTCTCAAGATTGTATCTTCAACAGTCTCTAGATTGTATCTTCAACTGTCTCTAGGTTGTATCTTCAACTGTCTCTAGATTGTATCCTCAACTGTCTGTAGGTTGTATCTTCAAGTGTCTCTAGATTGTATCTTTAACAGTCTCTAGATTGTATCTTTAACAGTCTCTAGATTGTATTTTCAACAGTCTCTAGAGCTGTTTCTTTAACTGTCTCTAGATTGTATCTTCAACTGTCTCTAGATTGTATTCTCAACTGTCTCTAGGTTGTGTCTTCAACTGTCTCTAGATTGTATCCTAAACTGTCTCTAGGTTGTATCTTCAACTGTCTCTAGATTGTATCTTCAACTGTCTCCAGATTTTAACTTCAACAGTCTCTAGATTGTTTCTTCAACTGTCTCTAGGTTGTATCTTCAACTGTCTCCAGATTGTATCTTCAACAGTCTCTAGATTGTATCTTCAACAGTCTCTAGATTGTATCTTCAACAGTCTCTAGAGCTGTTTCTTCAACTGTCTCTAGATTGTATCTTCAACTGTCTCTCGATTGTATCCTCAACTGTCTCTAGATTGTATCTTCAGCTGTCTCTAGATTGTATCTACAACATTCTCTAGATTGTATCTTCAACAGTCTCTAGATTGTATCTTCAACAGTCTCTAGAGCTGTTTCTTCAACTGTCTCTAGATTGTATCTTCAAATTTCTTGTTTCTTCAACTGTCTCTAGGTTGTATCTTCAACTGTCTCTAGATTGTATCTTCAACAGTCTCTAGATTGTATCTTCAACAGTCTCTAGATTGTATCTTCAACAGTCTCTAGAGCTGTTTCTTCAACTGTCTCTAGATTGTATCTTCAACTGTCTCTAGATTGTATCTTCATCTGTCTCTAGATTGTATCTTCAACAGTCTCTAGAATGTATCTTCAACAGTCTCTAGACTGTATCTTCAACTGTCTCTAGATTTTAACTTCAACAGTCTCTAGATTGTTTCTTCGACTGTCTCTAGGTTGTATCTTCAACTGTCTCTAGATTGTATCTTCAACAGTCTCTAGATTGTATCTTCAACAGTCTCTAGATTGTATCTTCAACAGTCTCTAGAGCTGTTTCTTCAACTGTCTCTAGATTGTATCTTCAACTGTCTCTAGATTGTATCTTCAACTGTCTCTAGATTGTATCTTCAACTGTCTCTAGATTGTATCTTCAACAGTCTCTAGATTGTATCTTCAACTGTCTCTAGATTGTATCTTCAACTGTCTCTAGATTGTATCTTCAGCTGTCTCTAGATTGTATCTACAACATTCTCTAGATTGTATCTTCAACAGTCTCTAGATTGTATCTTCAACTGTCTCTAGATTGTATCTTCAACAGTCTCTAGAGCTGTTTCTTCAACTGTCTCTAGGTTGTATCTTCAACTGCCTCTAGATTGTTTCTTCAACTGTCTCTAGATTGTATCTTCAACTGTCTCTAGATTGTATCTTCAACTGTCTCTAGATTGTTTCTTCAACTGTCTCTAAATTGTATCTTCAACTGTCTCTAGATTGTTTCTTCAACTGTCTCTAGATTGTATCTTCAACTGTCTCTAGATTGTATCCTCAACGTCTCTAGATTGTATCTTCAACTGTCTCTAGGTTGTAACTTCAACAGTCTCTAGATTGTATCTTCAACAGTCTCTAGATCGTATCTTCAACAGTCTCTAGAGCTGTTTCTTCAACTGTCTCTAGATTGTATCTTCAACTGTCTCTAGATTGTATCTTCAACTGTCTCTAGATTGTATCTTCAACAGTCTCTAGATTGTATCTTCAACTGTCTCTAGGTTGTATCTTCAACTGTCTCTAGATTGTATCCTCAACTGTCTGTAGGTTGTATCTTCAAGTGTCTCTAGATTGTATCTTCAACAGTCTCTAGATTGTATCTTCAACAGTCTCTAGATTGTATTTTCAACAGTCTCTAGAGCTGTTTCTTTAACTGTCTCTAGATTGTATCTTCAACTGTCTCTAGATTGTATTCTCAACTGTCTCTAGGTTGTATCTTCAACTGTTTCTAGATTGTATCCTAAACTGTCTCTAGGTTGTATCTTCAACTGTCTCTAGATTGTATCTTCAACTGTCTCTAGATTTTAACTTCAACAGTCTCTAGATTGTTTCTTCAACTGTCTCTTTTTTGTATCTTCAACTGTCTCCAGATTGTATCTTCAACAGTCTCTAGATTGTATCTTCAACAGTCTCTAAATTGTATCTTCAACAGTCTCTAGAGCTGTTTCTTCAACTGTCTCTAGATTGTATCTTCAACTGTCTCTCGATTGTATCCTCAACTGTCTCTAGATTGTATCCTCAACTGTCTCTAGATTGTATCTTCAGCTGTCTCTAGATTGTATCTACAACAGTCTCTAGATTGTATCTTCAACAGTCTCTAGATTGTATCTTCAACAGTCTCTAGAGCTGTTTCTTTAACTGTCTCTAGATTGTATCTTCAACTGTCTCTAGATTGTATACTCAACTGTCTCTAGGTTGTATCTTCAACTGTCTCTAGATTATATCCTCAAAAGTCTCTATATTATATCTTCAACTGTCTCTAGATTGTATCCTCAACACTCTCTAGATTGTATCTTCAACTGTCTCTAGATTGTATCCTCAACTGTCTCTAGATTGAATCTTCAACTGTCTCTAGGTTGTATCTTCAACTGTCTCTAGATTGTATCCTCAACTGTCTCTAGGTTGTATCTTCAACTGCCTCTAGATTGTTTCTTCAACTGTCTCTAGATTGTATCTTCAAATGTCTCTAGATTGTATCTTCAACTGTCTCTAGATTGTTTCTTCAACTGTCTCTAAATTGTATCTTCAACTGTCTCTAGATTGTTTCTTCAACTGTCTCTAGATTGTATCTTCAACTGTCTCTGTATTGTATCCTCAGTGTCTCTAGATTGTATCTTCAACTGTCTCTAGGTTGTATCTTCAACAGTCTCTAGATTGTATCTTCAACAGTCTCTAGATTGTATCTTCAACAGTCTCTAGAGCTGTTTCTTCAACTGTCTCTAGATTGTATCTTCAACTGTCTCTAGATTGTATCTTCAACTGTCTCTAGATTGTATGTTCAACAGTCTCTAGATTGTATCTTCAACAGTCTCTAGGTTGTATCTTCAACTGTCTCTAGATTGTATCCTCAACTGTCTGTAGGTTGTATCTTCAAGTGTCTCTAGATTGTATCTTCAACAGTCTCTAGATTGTATTTTCAACAGTCTCTAGATTGTATTTTCAACAGTCTCTAGAGCTGTTTCTTTAACTGTCTCTAGATTGTATCTTCAACTGTCTCTAGATTGTATTCTCAACTGTCTCTAGGTTGTATCTTCAACTGTTTCTAGATTGTATCCTAAACTGTCTCTAGGTTGTATCTTCAACTGTCTCTAGATTGTATCTTCAACTGTCTCTAGATTGTTTCTTCAACTGTCTCTAGGTTGTATCCTCAACTGTCTCCAGATTGTATCTTCAACAGTCTCTAGATTGTATCTTCAACAGTCTCTAAATTGTATCTTCAACAGTCTCTAGAGCTGTTTCTTCAACTGTCTCTAGATTGTATCTTTAACTGCCTCTCGATTGTGTCCTCAACTGTCTCTAGATTGTATCTTCAGCTGTCTCTAGATTGTATCTACAACAGTCTCTGGATTGTATCTTCAACAGTCTCTAGATTGTATCTTCAACAGTCTCTAGAGCTGTTTCTTTAACTGTCTCTAGATTGTATCTTCAACTGTCTCTAGATTGTATCCTCAACTGTCTCTAGGTTGTATCTTCAATTGTCTCTAGATTATATCTTCAACAGTCTCTAGATTGTATCTTCAACAGTCTCTAGATTGTATCTTCAACAGTCTCTAGATTGTTTCTTCAACTGTCTCTAGATTGTATCTTCAACTGTCTCTAGATTGTATCTTCAACTGTCTCTAGATTGTATCCTCAACTGTCTCTAGATTGTATCCTCAACAGTCTCTAGATTGTATCCTCAACAGTCTCTTCAACAGCTGATTGTTTCTTCAACTGTCTCTAGATTGTATCTTCAACAGTCTCTAGATTGTATCTTCAACATTCTCTAGATTGTATCTTCAACAGCCTCTAGAGCTGTTTCTTCAACTGTCTCTAGATTGTATCTTCAACTGTCTCTAGAGCTGTATCTTCAACAGTCTCTAGAGCTGTTTCTTCAACTGTCTCCAATTCTATTTATTCAGCTGTCTCTAGGTTGTATCTTCAACTGTCTCTAGATTGTATCCTCAACTGTCTCTAGATTGTATCTTCAGCTGTCTCTAGATTGTATCTTCAACAGTCTCTAGATTGCATCTTCAACAGTCTCTAGATTGTATCTTAAACTGTCTCTAGAGTTCTTTCTTCAGCTGTTTCAAGAATTGTTTCTTCAACAGTCTCTAGAGCTGTTTCTTCAACTGTCTCTAGATTGTATCTTCAACTGTCTCTAGATTGTATCTTCAACTGTCTCTAGATTGTATCCTCAACTGTCTCTAGGTTGTATCTTCAACTGTCTCTAGATTGTATCCTCAACTGTCTCTAGATTGTATCTTCAACTGTCTCTAGATTGCATCCTCAACTGTCTCTAGATTGTATCCTCAACTGTCTCTAGATTGTATCTTCAACTGTCTCTAGATTGTATCTTCAACTGTCTCTAGATTGTATCTTCAACTGTCTCTAGATTGTTTCTTCAACTGTCTCTAGATTGTATCTTCAACTGTCTCTAGATTGTATCTTCAACTGTCTCTAGAGCTGTTTCTTTAACTGTCTCTAGATTGTATCTTCAACTGTCTCTAGATTGTATCCTCAACTGTCTCTAGATTGTATCTTCAACTGTCTCTAGATTGTATCTTCAACTGTCTCTAGATTGTATCTTCAACTGTCTCTAGATTGTATCTTCAACAGTCTCTAGATTGTATCTTCAACAGTCTCTAGATCGTATCTTCAACAGTCTCTAGAGCTGTTTCTTCAACTGTCTCTAGATTGTATCTTCAACTGTCTCTAGATTGTATCTTCAACTGTCTCTAGATTGTATCTTCAACAGTCTCTAGATTGTATCTTCAACTGTCTCTAGGTTGTATCTTCAACTGTCTCTAGATTGTATCCTCAACTGTCTGTAGGTTGTATCTTCAAGTGTCTTTAGATTGTATCTTCAACAGTCTCTAGAGCTGTTTCTTTAACTGTCTCTAGATTGTATCTTCAACTGTCTCTAGATTGTATCCTCAACTGTCTCTAGGTTGTATCTTCAACTGTCTCTAGATTGTATCTTCAACAGTCTCTAGATTGTATCTTCAACAGTCTCTAGATTGTATCTTCAACAGTCTCTAGAGCTGTTTCTTCAACTGTCTCTAGATTGTATCTTCAACTGTCTCTAGATTGTATCTTCAACTGTCTCTAGATTGTATCTTCAGCAGTCTCTAGATTGTATCTTCAACAGTCTCTAGATTGTATCTTCAACTGTCTCTAGATTTTAACTTCAACAGTCTCTAGATTGTTTCTTCAACTGTCTCTAGGTTGTATCTTCAACTGTCTCTAGATTGTATCTTCAACAGTCTCTAGATTGTATCTTCAACAGTCTCTAGATTGTATCTTCAACAGTCTCTAGAGCTGTTTCTTCAACTGTCTCTAGATTGTATCTTCAACTGTCTCTAGATTGTATCTTCAACAGTCTCTAGATTGTATCTTCAACAGTCTCTAGATTGTATCTTCAACAGTCTCTAGATTGTATCTTCAACAGTCTCTAGAGCTGTTTCTTCAACTGTCTCTAGGGCTATTTCTTCAGCTGTCTCTAGGTTGTATCTTCAACTGTCTCTAGATTGTATCCTCAACTGTCTCTAGATTGTATCTTCAGCTGTCTCTAGATTGTATCTTCAACAGTCTCTAGATTGTATCTTCAACAGTCTCTAGATTGTATCTTCAACTGTCTCTAGATTTGTTTCTTCAGCTGTTTCAAGAGTTGTTTCTTCAACAGTCTCTAGAGCTGTTTCTTCAACTGTCTCTAGATTGTATCTTCAACTGTCTCTAGATTTTATCCTCAACTGTCTCTAGGTTGTATCTTCAACTGTCTCTAGATTGTATCCTCAACAGTCTCTATATTGTATCTTCAACTGTCTCTAGATTGTATCCTCAACACTCTCTAGATTGTATCTTCAACTGTCTCTAGATTGTATCCTCAACAGTCTCTAGATTGTATCTTCAACTGTCTCTAGGTTGTATCTTCAAATGTCTCTACATTGTATCCTCAACTGTCTCTAGGTTGTATCTTCAACTGCCTCTAGATTGTTTCTTCAACTGTCTCTAGATTGTATCTTCAACTGTCTCTAGATTGTATCTTCAACTGTCTCTAGAGTGTTTCTTCAACTGTCTCTAGAGTGTATCTTCAACTGTCTCTAGATTGTTTCTTCAACTGTCTCTAGATTGTATCTTAAACTGTCTCTAGATTGTATCCTCAACTGTCTCTAGATTGTATCTTCAACTGTGTCTAGTTTGTATCCTCAACTGTCTCTAGGTTGTATCTTCAACAGTCTCTAGATTGTATCTTCAACTGTCTCTAGAGTTGTTTCTTCAGCTATTTCAAGCGTTGTTTCTTCAACAGTGTCTAGAGCTGTTTCTTCACCTGTCTCTAGATTGTATCCTCAACTTTCTCTAGGTTGTATCTTCAACTGTCTCTAGATTGTATCCTCAATAGTCTCTAGATTGTATCTTCAACAGTCTCTAGATTGTGTCTTCAACAGTCTCTAGAGCTGTTTCTTCAACTGTCTCTAGAGCTATTTCTTCAGCTGTCTCTAGGTTGTGTCTTCAACTGTTTCTAGATTGTATCTTCAACAGTCTCTAGAGCTGTTTCTTCAACTGTCTCTAAGGCTTTTTCTTCAACTGTCTCTAGGTTGTATCTTCAACTGTCTCTAGGGCTATTTCTTCAGCTGTCTCTAGAGCTGTTTCTTGAATTGTCTCTAGAGTTGTTTCTTCAGCTGTCTTTAGAGCTGTTTCTTCAGCTGTCTCTAGATTGTATCTTCAATAGTCTCTAGAGCTGTTTCTTTAGCTGTCTCTAGAGCTGTTTCTTTAGCTATCTCTAGATTGTATCTTCAACAGTCTCTAGAGCTGTGTCTTCGGCAATCTCTAGAGCTGTTTCTTTAGCTGTCTCTAGAGCTGTTTTTTCAACTGTCTCTAGAACTGTTTTTAAATGGTCTCTACTGCTGTTTCCTCAACTGTCTCTAGAGCTGTTGTTTTCAATTGTCCCTAGAGCTGTTTATTTAACTGTATCTAGAGTTGTTTCTTCAGCTGTCTCTAGAGCTGTTTCTTCATTTTTTTTTAGAGCGTACTCTTTATTCTTCTAGTGATTAAGGGGGGGGGGGAACAAAGGCGAAAAAAAGCATCCCCGAATAGACAAAAGCAATTCTTTTCACATACACATTCGTACTTGCCAACAAATGTTATACTTGTTCAACAATTTCTCTTGATCAACAGAGCAAAATTAAATTTGCCTTCAACTAATTGTTAAAGACGTTTGTATTTTTTCTTTCCAGTTTGTAAAATTGTTCGCAGTCCATTACACACACAAACCCACTCATCCACAAACAGTTTTTCTACTGCTACTATTTACGATTTCGAGTGATGGTGTTTATATATTGGTATTCATCTCGGTTTTAAAATGAAGTTGACAACAACGGATCTCAGACCTTCACAGTCCCATAAATACCGTGGGTCGTAAAATTGCAGGGGTGTCAAAGACCTCCTAGATTAAGAGTCTGTTGCGAAAGATTTCCGTCTTGTCGGAAAATAATCAAAACAAAGGGTACTTAAATTTAATTCAGCTAAAAGCAGGTGTCCGATTTCGCTGATTTATGATGCCAAGACCTCAGGTCCAGCTTGGCTAAAATAAATTCGTGCTGGACCGTGAAATGTAATCTGAAAGGATGTACCCTGGGACAAAAGAAAGAGTCTTGGTTCATCCAGTGCATAGCGCAACAGGGGAAATAAATGGGATCCGAAAAGAGACACTTCTTAGTGGATAGTTTTGGTTATTAACGAGCTTGTTTATTCATTGCCTCGGTAATTTTTTTCTTTTTTAGGCTTGTTTATTCGATTTCTCAAGATGAAATACAGCAAAATTAAATTTGGCCTCAATACTGTTAAAGAATAGGGTTGTCCCGGTTTGTAAAATATTCTAAATGGAACATACAATACAATTGATTTCAAACACACACTCACATGCACACTTGCCGCTATTTCAACAACTGCTATTGACGACTTCCAATGCTGACATTCGTGACTGTTCGGGTCCCCATAATTACCGGTGTTGGATACCGTTGGTCGTAAATCTTCAACGTGTCACAGCGCTCCATAGATTTAGAAACTGGCGAGAAATGGCCAGGGTCAGCATTAAAGTTTCTTTACAACATTCCCAACTCAGTTTTTATTATTTTTTTCCGACCAAAGACCACACGGTCTGCTGCTGACTTGAGCAAAATTGTCCTATAAAAACTCTTACTTCTGCATCATCCGTCTTAACCAAAATAATAATGATAATAATAATAATAATAAATAAATACAAAATAAATAATAAAATAAATAGACTACACATGTACATATGCATTAAAATGTAAATAAAATAATGACAATAACAATAATAATAATGATAATAAATACTTAGAAAATAAAAAAAAATAATAGTTTAAAGGCAGGCTTCTCTCTGCGGACATGACAAAAAATAGGATGACAATTTTTTAACTTTTACACACTCTCTCACATGTACTTAAGATAAAAATATTGGGTGATGGAGTCCCTCACCTTTAACGTTGTGTATGTAGGGGAGGAGGGGGTAGGATGAGGATGTGTTTTAAAGGGAGTGGGGAAGGTAGGAAAAAAACACAGGTGATGGAATGCCACGTAATTGGCAGTGAGGTGGGGGTTGGGGGAAGGGGAGTTTATAGGAAAGTGACCTTTGTATAAACTAAAGGCTTGGATTTAAGAATATTTGGCAGGTCGAGGTACAGGTAGCTGGGGATAGTGGACAGATTTTAAAATAAGCGTCACTTGCTGGAGGAACAAATTTAGGAGAAAGGCTGGGCGGATAACCTTGTACTAAAATACTGATTGAATGCGACATTTCCAAATTAAAAAACGAAATTCCGAGAGCAAAAGAATTAATTTAAAATGGATGTCTGGTAGTGTCTTGGGAATTGAATTAAGCATAATGGCTTTGAAAATGTCTGTTTTTTTTGTCGTATGTGTGCCCAGTATGTCTTGTAAGATTCTCTGAGCTGGTATAATTGTACTACATTTATAGAAAATGTGTTCCTCACTTTTTTGTACATTTGCCTGGCACATCTTGCATCGAATTTTCGTTTTAATCTGTGTGCTGCTCTTTCTGTGGTTGGTGTCATGTTATATAAAAGTCGATATGTGACTTCTCTGGCTTTTGGTGCGATGCTTCTGTTGTGAAGATCGGTGAAAATCTCAGTGTAATCTGTTATAAAGTAATTGTAACCTCTTTTAATTCTTAGGTGTAAAGGTGGTGCTTGTAACCTGACTAAGTGTTTGTAAATTTTGTTTGTTTTCTGGTTAATTAAAATTTCTTGTCCTCTGATGGCTTGTATGCATGTCCTGTAAAAGTGTGGTAGTGTGCCGTAATGGTGTGGGACGTTGTTCTTTAGTGGTCTCAGTCTAGCAAGTCTAAGCCCTACGTAGTAATGGGCTATTGTGTGTTGTTCTGGGTTTCTTATTATATTTCCTACATGTCTGATTCGAAGTGCCTTTATTTTTGTCCCTATATCCTGGAGGCCAACTCCCCCGAATCTTTTCTCTTGCATGAGTGTTTGATGTTTAATGCTAAATAAAGTGTGCACAAAAACAAAACGCCTAATCTCCTTGTTTATCTCTGTCACCGTATGTTGTGGAGGGTTAAAGACTGTAGCGATGTAAATAATTTTTGGAATAATAAAGCAGTTCACTATTGCACTTCTGGAAAAAATGGTTGTATTTTTGTATTTGTAGCGGTGAAGCGTGTCTGTGATATATGCGACTAAGTTCTGCCATATGACTTTATGTGTGTCGCATAGAGATTTATGATCAATAAATTTTCTATATTCTTTTCTTTTCTATCCATGTCCTCTACTTTATTATCGCTCTTTTATCCTTTTCCTGTTTTTCGCATTCGTTCGTTTGCGACAAAATATATCTTTCCCATTCAAACTTTCGCCTGTTTCTTTTCTCATACTAGTAATGCATTTTATTACGTAGATGTCAGTCCCTGGACGAGACGAAATAACGTGAGAATTCGGCCCGTCAGACATAGAGAAAAGACATTTGTCTACGTTTTCATCTGACACGAGTTTCTTCTGCTAAGTTTCTCGGCGTGAGGTGTGGAAACTGCCTTCTGCATCGCTCAGAAATGAGACATGTCGTCGTAGGAGGTGTGAAGGCACGTTTTGGCAGTTATGGCCAGCGTCTAGTGAATGTGAAGTGTTAAGACGGGAAGGGGAGACTATTTTGGATTTTTGAAAATAACGGGGGATCCTTTGTCGGGTTTTCAGATATCTTACCCCGAGTTTTAGACTAGTCATTGATACTCCTAGTTGCAGTAGACGTGGTCGCTTCGTTCTAGATACTTATATTTATAAGTGAAACTCTTAGTTTCGTTGTGATACCCGTAGTTCTGTTTGGAGGTAAATATATTAAATATGTAGTAGTATTGAGTGATTCAGTGATAACCGCTTATTTCGATTTCACTAGCTAGATTTCTGTGCAGAAGTAATTAATTTATAAGTCTGTTATATTCTCTAGTCGACATGTTACAGTGGAAAGCAGAATAAAATATAATTTCTAGCTTAAACTCATGCAGCTGTAAATGAATTTAAGTAAACTGCTAATAATCAGTCGAGAATATTTTAAACTAACTTATAACTGCACTGATTCATCATTGAGTATTGACGAAATACGTATGTATTTCTAATTCATGATGACTGATTCAGAATATAACTTATTTCACGGGAGATTTAAACGATAAGACAAGCTCTACGCTCGCAGTTTATAATGTAAGTTATAACCGAGGAATAGTATGTATAAGTATTTTATATGTTGTTTTCTCTTTATTCAGTGAAACTGGGGTAGCCCAACTTTGCCAGCGTTTTAGTACATGATAAATATCTGTGAAGAACAAAAACATTGTTTTCTTAAAGACTTGGGTGTATAAAGTAAAACCTGTCTGGCATTTCGTTGGCATCCAGAATGACAGAGTACCCATTTTCCTGAACTTTAAGATTTACTGAAGTAACGGGCCTATCGAGCCAGACTTAATTCTTCATGAGAAAAAAAACTCAATTACATTTCAGCCCGTGTGGCAAGTAAAATATTACAATCAATAACCTTTCCGACATTTTTGACAACTTGTGGTGTGACCAAGAATTTTACCTTTGATCGAAGTTACAAACCTGCCATTTTTTCCTAAGTAATGGAAACCTCGTGATTCTGAAACTGTGAGCCCGCTTAAAACTAATTCTTACCTCGTGATTCAAGTGACACTGACCTTAGTCTGAAAAATATTCGCATGAAGAGGACGCTCCCCGGAACCATTGGATGAACCCAAAATCTGCAGAGCTGGGATCCGCTTCATTAAAAGAAAGACGGATTAAAGTGTGTGGGTGTCCTAAAAGTTTGCGCCAGACGGCGAACAACAGCACGATTGTAGGTAAGAATGTATGTCAGGGCCCTGATGAATGAACAGAGAGAAAGCAGGAACGAGTGACTCTTTTATGGTATACTAAATTTCGCCCACTTTGTATTCCTTTATGCACGTTTTTTGTTGCTAACAATATTTTCCTTAGGATAGATCAGAGTATCAAAGCCTGTTCATACCTTTAAATGGAACTCTTAGACTACAGCAGATGTATCAGTGACTCTTTGGGGCTATCACTTTTCTTCTAATAGGACTGTGGGCTATACATCGAGGGAAAAGATCATACCAAAATCAAAGTCTGTTCATACCTTTAAAAGGGAAAATATTAGACTACAGCAGATGTATCCGTGACAATTCATTGACTTTATGACTATTTGTATATGTTTGATGTAATTTTATATGTTGTGATGGAAGTTTATTATGATAATTAAACTTCAACATAACTTATTTCCAGTGTGTCGGTCAGTTCGTTCCCAACTATCTATATTTCCATTGTCCCAAAGTTTCACGTCTGTGTGTCTATTTTAGTCACTTAGTGGTGTGTGTGTGTATGTGATATATAGTATATATCTATATTATACTATATATATATATATATATATATATATATATATATATATATATATATATATATATATATATATATATATATATATATATATATTATACTAGACGGTCTGACAAATCTTAATCTGTTGTAGATGATAGGCTGACTGAGAGAAATCAATCGAGGGTCAGAGACCGACTCTAATATATTTCCTCCATCTCACTCGTGAAATCTATTTCTAGTTTATCATCTTCCATTGAGCTATCACTTGTTTCTATTGCTATTCAGAAGGGACCAAACTTAAGTATTAATTCACCTATCTCAAATCTACGACAATGTGTGCGGTTCGGGTGAGATGGGAAGTATATACCGTACAGTTTCATGTTTGTTGTTGACGTTAAATCAAAGGGAAAATCTGCTTTGTTTTTCCATCTGCCTATACCAAAAAGCGTGAAGGTGTCTAGAATATTTTGTATAGACCTCTCATTGGGGGGAAAGAAGATAGTATCGTCTGCGTAGGCAAGCAACTTTTGTTCCCCTTTACCTTGAATAAAAGTGCCTCTGATGTTACTGTCTTGTCTAATTTTCTCTAGCAGTGGTTCTTGAGCGAGTACATAGAGTAGAGGAGAAAGGGGACATCCCTGCCTAACAGATCTTGTCAGCCCAAAGGCCCAGTATGAAAGTAAATTTGTAATGATTTTACCAAAACCTTGCTCAATTCAGGTTTTGTGTATATAATTTCATTCCACTTTCTAATAATTATTCACCAATTGTTGCAGTGTAGTAAAGTTTTTATGGAGTATAAGGGGGAAAGAATTTCTCTGTCAAAGGCTTTTTCCTGGTCTAGCGATAGAATTGATGACTGGCAATCCATCTGATGTGTGTAGGTGATGATGTCTCTGATGAAGTGTGCGTGCTGATGAATGTTTCTGTGCTGGACACTACACTGTTGGTCTTCGTGAAAACAGTGGTCCTAACCCCGGAAAATATTAAATTTGCCTATTCTTTCATATTGTCGGGTATTTCGATTACAAATTAGCTTTAATTTTAATGTTTCTCACAATCATGCCACCAAAGCTACACTAGGGACTCTACACTAGGGACTCTTCACTTCGACTGCTTGGAGATACATTTATTCTTCCATCAAAATCCGTAAGTAGAAGTATCCACTTTCTTTGGTTATTAAAAATTGTAAGAAATCACCCCATCAAAATGATGACGAAAATCAACCTTGACGTCAGCGAGGACTTCGAAGGAGGTGCCTTGCACCAAAGCGGCACTTTGGTGTTGTCCATTTCTGGAGCACAGGCTGGGCGCGCCTCCTACTCGCTAATAGCAAGTATTTTAACGGGCCCGTGCGGCATCATGCCCAATGGTATATCGTCGATATACCGGTTTGAAGACCCACATTGGTGGTATGCCACCTTGACGCCTGGGGCGCAAGTCGCCCAGTACAACTCCCTACACGGGAAACAATTGGAGTGGCAGACTCCAAAGCTATCGGTTCTAGTGGAGCATCTAGACAAAGAACGGGTGAAAGCCACCCTCCACTGGATGCCTCCAACATTGAAAAAGGAGGCGGCAAGAAAGATAGCTGTGGCTGTCTCGGGAGACGCCGAGGCGGAAACATTCCAGTTAAAAAATGCTATGGACAAGTGAGTCCTGCTTTGCAAACCCTAAGATCCCATCCCCCATTACGTGAATTTAGAAATCGAAGGGCAGGGGGAAAAGACACACAAAATTGTCGTGACCATACCACGTGCAAGAGGACCACTGGGCAAAGGTGCCCCCCAAAAAGGTAAAGGACAAGAAGTACGTACACAACCAGATAAACAAGCACAACAAAAACTACCTCCCCGCCAGCCTGCAGACAAAGAGAAGTTCCAAATAGTCACGAGAAATAATAAACGAAGAAGACACCACTCTGAGGACAACGTCACTACACAAGACACACCGAACTTTACGATGATAGACCCCAAGCATTTTCCTATTCCAGCGCAAGCTTATAAAAACAATAGCCCAACAAGTCCAAACAAAGTAAAAGACACACAAGCAACATATGGAAACACCAACCAGACGTAAAACACTGTCAGACACCAGCCCAAGGCTCGTCATTGTGCTGGATAGCCCTGGTAACATAGAGTAAAGACAGTTTCCCTGACCTCAAACACCCATTTTATGTAATTACACTATTAGCAAGAACCACATTTCAGGAATGGCGGCAGAAATTAGAATAATTAGTGTTAAGATTCGTGGCCTTCGCACAAAATTACAACATTTCATAACACTCATACACAAATACCATCCAGATTTTATACTGGTTCAAGAAACCAACATACACACAGACGAACACGCAGCCCATATCACGACAAAATTAGGACTTAGACATTCATGTTTTAGCCTTAGTGTTCAGAATATAGGTTCAGGGGTAGCTATCGTACAGACATCGAATAGGTGGGAAATTATCAGGGAAAACAGAGATAGTAAGGACAGAAGAGCCATAGTTCAGGTAAGGAGCAACACACAAACATACACCATAGTAAACATACATGCACCACCAGATTACAGACAACAATCCTTGTTTTATGATAGCCTAGAAAGCCTACTCACGCATTCATACAGGGGGCAGAACATCATATTAGAGGGGAGATTTTAATTGTATACTGACAAAAATGGATGTTATAGGCGGGGATGTCAAAACACAAATTCGGTTGACAAACAGGGAGGGCACTCACCCGCTAGATATGCTACATACCATAGTAGACATGCACAGCTTAAAGGACACCTACAGAGAGACACATCCCAAGGGCACTGGCACCACACACACAAATAACGCACTTGGCAGAACAGCGCGATTAGATAGAACTTATTCACAATCAACGCAATGTACAATCGAATCCAAACACTTACCAGAAAACCTCAAATTCACAGACCGCAAAGTGGTTTTGGCAACTGTAAACAACACACACAAATATCACATCCAAACGCTCACCTCACTGGAAGTTCAACAACACACTGCTACAAAATAAAACATACGTTGAGCAAATGACGCAACTCATTCTTACATACTGTCGTGAAACGTGTGTGTAAACCCACTTCTTTGTTAATACATATGCACAGCCAATCCACGTTCAACAGACTCTGAGCCAGAATAAATTACACGAAGTATACGCCATCTTGTTCCTCCAAGATGGCGGCAGACAGAATAAAATTAGGCATGAGCCTTGTTTTTCGGGACTCGGTCACGGAATGTACCAAACCGCCGAGAACCAATCAAAAGGCTCCCTTACGCACTGGCAGATTCCCTGCGTCTACCTATATAAACGGGCGCGTTTTATTTAAAAAAAACACACACACAAACACGAAGGCCAGCACGACCGACTGGGGAAAGAGAAAACTGTCAACACAGATTTATTGCTTACCTGCGTGACCGGGCACTCTTGCTTCACTAAAGTCGAGTCCAAATCTGGCGTGTATTAATCTTACAGGGTTTTATTCGTGTCATCCAACCTTAGGTCGTATGTTCGAGTCAATCCAGCTGCCTGGAACTTCGCAGGAGCACAGTGATTGTACCGGAGCTACATCCTTAGTCCCCCTCAGCCTTGGGTGGGCTAAAGGAACGATCATCAGCGGGTGTTGTGTACAACAAATTAGGAAGGACAGAACTGTTCTAAGAGATGATTACACATTACCATTTCCGTCGGCAATTGTGAGCAGTTAACGGTCAGTGAAGAAAAGGGGATTTAGCGTAGTGAGAGACAAGATTAACAGCACAGCTGATAAATTTTCTATAATTAATTAACAGCACAGCCGATATCTATAACTTTGTTCCTATAACTGGAAGACTTGTAATATATATATAACTAAATTGTGATAGCAGTAGTTCTGTCATACACTGGGACTTCCCCATTTTCCTGCGAAAATTCTATTTCTGTAGTCAGTACTATACAGATCTTAGAGCCAATAAAAACCTCACGCTACACTGGGGGCTCGTTCCTGGGATATTTCTATATACCTTGAGCCATACTAAGTATATTCATCTATCTACTAATTCTATCTTGTGCCACCCATAGATAACTTACTTACTTAGTCGTTCCCCTTCCACCGTGAGGTTGAGAGGTTTGGAAGAGAGAGCGCCAGACTATTCTATCAGCTGTCTTCTTCCTGGCCTGGTTCCATTCTAGTCCTCGGTCCTTTATATTTCGAATTATTATCTAATATTCTGTATGGAGGGTCTGATGATCTAGTTTTTCATTTTAATATACCTTACTTCTTAATTGTAATCAAATACTGTAAATGTATGCTTTTATACTACTTATAATGTTTCATCGCCATTAAACTAACACCTTAAGTATGTTGGAGAATGTCTGGATAACTAGCAATAAAAGATGAGTAAGAGGAAGGGCAAAATGTAAGACGGGCCTATATGCACGATTCTCATCTATCAGTTAATACCCTTTACCTCCCTAAGGAGCATAGGTCATAAAGCTGGATCTCGTATAGTGGAGGCGTCAACAATTCACTCCCTGTGGCAGTATCTGTTTGGGACTCAAAGCTGCTCACCTGTGGAAACATTTTCCGCATGCGCTGACAACACACTAAGTCCCAGGTCATTCAGCAGCAGATTTCCAAAATGTCACGAGTTCTTATTATATACCACCATAATCTTACATATCTGTCTGTCTGTCTGTCTGTCTGTCTGTCTGTCTATCTATTAATGTTTATTTTTATTTTATTTTTTTATTTTTTTTACATTCATTATTATTTATTATTATTTTTTTTTTTAAAACGTACTTTAATTATGATGATTATTGCAAATGTAATATTACTTTTATAATGATAAATGCCTTAATTATGCTTAAAGTAAATGTGAGGATGAAAGGATATAGTATATATGATGAGAGAGAGAGAGAGAGGAAGGGCAGAATGTAAGACGGGCCTGCGTGCCCAATTCTTAACCCTTTGAAAATAAAGTTCGTTCGTTCGTTCGTTCCTTCAAAGATTGTCTAATGTTGTCCTCCCAGCGGACTCTGGGTCGTCCTGGGGGTCTGAATCACTGGCTCTTTGTTTCCCATGCTTGTCGTGGTAGCCAATCTTCTCCCATTCTGCAGACATGGCCAAAACATCTTAGTTGGGACTATTCTATTTGGATCTGCAGCGGGTGGGATTTTAGGCCTTTACGTATCGTCTGGTTGCGGACCATGTCTCTTCTTGTTACTTCAACCACCTTCCTCCGATACCTCATTTCTGAGGTTTGGATCTGACTTTTGTGGGTTGTAGACATTGTCCATGAATCGCATCCATATGTCAAGACTGGGACATAGGTGGAGCGGTATACAGCCATCTTCGTTTTCTTACCAACCTCTTTCTTGCTGAGGAATCCTCGATTTATGGCCTGAAAAAGTCTCCCAGCCGCTGCTTTTCGAGTGGCTAATTCTTCTTCGATGCCCCCCTTCCAGTCTATAACAGCTCCGAGGTATTTAAAGTGGTCGACCTGCTCCAGGACCTGTTCTCCCAGCTTAATCTGATGTCTTCTTTCTTCTCGTGATATCACCATGGATTTTGTTTTAGAGCTGCTTATGACCATCCCTCTCTTCTCCAGCTCTTCCTTCCAGACTTGCAGGTTGGATTGGAGATGTGTCTCTGATTTAGCAATCAGGACAACATCATCAGCAAATGCTAGCTCTGAAATACAGACCTGTCTCATCTTCCAGTACTCACTGAATACTTTCTTGTTCTCTCCTTACATGCCTTGATGACATCGTCCATGAGGAGTATGAAAAGATAAGGTGACAGGATATCGCCTTGTCTTACACCAGTGGTGGTCCTGAACTCTTCTGACATATAGTTTGCTGTCCTCACATAATTCCTGCAAGACTTGTAGAAGCTCTGTATAACATGAATCAGAGGTGCTGGAATGTTCTTCCTTGCCAAACAGTCCCAAAGTTTGCTCCAGGGGACCCTGTCAAACGCCTTTTCTAGATCTATGAAACAAAGATGGATCTCACTCTTGTACTCAAGGGCCTTTTCACTCAGCTGCCTGAGTGTGAAGATTAGGTCTTGAGTACTACGGTTGGCTCGGAATCCGCACTGGGCTTCATCCAATTGTGGCTCAGCTAGGCATCGGAGTCTTTGCTCTAGGATTCTAGAGTAGATTTTACCAGGGACACTGAGAAGGGATATGCCTCTGTGGTTTCCACATTGTCGATTGTCACCCTTATTGAAAATCGGTGTTATGATGGCAATCTCCAAATCCTTTGGTATGGCCTTGTTGCACCACGCTGCCTGTAGGACCCTTTAGAGTAATAGGTTGCCTGATGCTCCCATGTACTTAACCATTTCTGGTGTTATACCATCATGCCCTGCTGCTTTGCCCATCTTGATTTTCTCCAGTGCTGCCTTCAGTTCTTCCATCTTTATGTCATCTTCACTACCATTGGTTTTCTCTTCTGTGCTAGTGGTTATCATTTCTGATGCTTGACCTTGCTCACCATCCAGGAGTTCTGAGAAATATTCTTTCCATCTTTCCATTACTTCCTTTAGGACAGTAAGCAATTTGCCTTGCTTGTCCTTTATAAATTTGAGAGGGCATTGTTTTTCCTTCCTCATGTTCTTTAGGGGAGAACAATTTCTGGTTTTATTGCCCATCTTTTTCTAGCTTTTCTCCAAATTCTTCTCAGGACTTCTGTTTTGCTGCTAGCACCTTGTTCTTTGCTTCTGTTCTGAGTGTCACATATTCTCTGTATTTCTCTATTTGTCTTGCTGTGTTTTTAGCTCCTAAGTATTGTTTCCATGCCATTTTCTTCTCTCTTATTTTCTCTTTGACTTTCTCTGTCCACCAAGGTGTCCTCTTTCTCTTGTTCCCAAGTCGGACTTCACCACATGCTTCTGCAGCAGCTGTCTTTATGATGTCCTTGAATTTGAGCGAGAGGGTTTCCAAGTCATCAGGTTGTTCTTGTGTGTTGCTCACCGCTGTAGCTATAAGCCCCTGATATCTGGTCTTAATTTCTGGCTCTCTCAGCTTGTAGGTCTTAATGCTCATTTCTCCTTTCCGTTTACTTTGTTTCCTGCATGATGTTGGGCAGTTCCTAGGCTGTGCAACTCTTTCAGTTGTTCTTTTGATTGTAAGCATGTAGTGATCACTTCCAATCTCTGGCCCCCTCCAGACTCTAGCATCCCGGACATATTTTCTATAATTACGTAATTAACAACACAGCCGATATCTATAATTTTGTTCCTATAATTGGAAGACTTGTTATATATATATATATATATATATATATATATATATATATATATATATATATATATATATATATATATATATATATATATATATATGTAAATCATATGTAAACGTACAAATCCATTGCATTCCATCTTCCAACATCCACCCTTCAGCACAAGAGTAGAAAGTGCATATACTTAATAAATAATAAGGAAATTGTATTTGAACGACGTGTCAATTTTATAATTGTTAAGTGAAATCTGTTTCCTTGTTTTAATATCACAGTTAGTTACAAAGCGGTGTGGCATTTTATGACTGTCTCCACTAATTTTTCGAAATCAGATCATTCACAGCCTTAACTAATTTGTGATACCAGTAGTTCTCTCATACACTGGGACTTCACCATTTTCCTGCAGAAATTCTATTTCTGTAGTCAGTACTATACTGATCTTAGAGCCAATAAAAACCTCACGCTACACTGGGGGCTCGTTCCTGTGATATTTATATATACCTTGAGCCATAGTTAGTATATTCATCTATCTACTAACTCTATCTTGTGCCACCCATAGATAACAAAAGAAAATAAAACATTTTTGAAAAGAAAAAAAATTCATTAATATAATTTTTTTTTTGTTTTCTTAGGAGGAGTACCATTTAGTACTCAATAAATAGTTGATGCTCACAAAGTTGCACGGAAATTATTTTTCAATGAAATTAATTAAATTTAATTGCAATAATTTGGATATAGTAAAATTACATACCTCTCTAAGTAACGCCATGGCTGATCTAGTGAAGTACAGAACTGCGGTCATACAGATGGGTAAGGAATGAAATATGACAGGTGATGCTCTTATTCAGTATGTCACAACAGAAGTGGACAAACACGTGGATAGAGAGGAAAGGAAATTGCAAGTAGAAGCTGAAAGAGTAGCTAAAAGACTGTAAGCTGAGAGAGAAGGCAAAAGACTGGATGCTGAGATAGAAACCAACAGATTAGAAGTTGAAGAAAGGAAATTAGCAGCTGAAGCCAAGAAATTGGCGCTGAGGAAAGGAAATTACAAGCAGAGAGGGACCATCAGTTGAGATTAAAAGAGCTTGAAATTCAGGCAACTACTGGCAATAATGGTGGTAGCTCACCTCACTCTGAGAGTAGCTCCAGCCTGAGCACCTCAAGTGGGGCCATGAATTTTCATCTGGGCCCATTTGTTGAGACAGAAGACGCCATTGAGTCGTACCTGGATAGATACGAAAGACTTGCCACTACCTATGGCTTAGTGAAAGAAAAAAGTGGAGTCTTAAACTATCTCAGGGATTGAGAGGTGTGGCCTACGATGTATATTTGAAGCTCTCAAGAGATGACCAGGAAGATTATGAAATCCTGAAGCAGGCATTGCTTGTGACATACGAAATGAACTCAGAATCGTATAGAAAGAATTTCCGAACAGCTAAACTTCTTCCAGGAGAAAACTATCATATCACCAATTCTCTGCTAGACTGGAAACTTATTTGGCAAAATGGAGTAATTTAGGAAAGTGTCAGGATCTGAAAGAAATGATAATGATGGAGCAAGTGAAAGAGTCCATGCCTCAAGAAATGAGGAAGTTCATCGTGGAACAAAGGGCAGAGAGATTGGAAGATATTGTAACTGTTGCTGAGAGATATCAAGCAGCTCAGGCAGAATTATTAGGAAATAAGAAGAAGCAGGGTGAAAACTTCAAATCATCACAAAACTATACCAAATATGAACAAAAGGACCATACCACAAGGAACAAACAAAGATTTGACCAAAAGGACAAAAACTCTCTAAGATCGGATAAGACACCTTACCGGAACGAAGGAAAGTGGTGTAAAACTTGTCTAATGAATAACCGCAATACTGCAGAAGAAAGAATCCTCCTCATCATGCTGCATGTCTTAAAACAGGGAAACAGGGAAGGAAGGAACTGGTAGTAAGTCAGAAGGACCTCCATCATCCACCTGTCTGTGAGGAAGTGACCGTGAATGGCACTCAAGTACTGTGTTTATATGACACAAGATTGGACTTGATTCAGTTGTGTGCTCTTCTCTAGTGAGTCCTGACCAGATAACCACAGAAACAGTGGAAATCAGAGAACCAATCAAGGGAGCAAGAACCATGACATTACCCATAGCCCGAATCAACATAAAATCTCGCTATGTGGAAGGAGAAACCAAAGCAGCAGTGATGGACGACCCCATTTACCCTTTGATTTTGGGGTGTAGGTATGTTTTCCTTAGAGAACCTATAAAATATGTAGTTATGGCAACAGTCCAGACCAGGGAAAGCTCCAGGAAAATGGAGGAAAATCCTATCAATACTCATCCAGAAGAGATGAAAAAGGCTCAAGCAGCAGACAGCACCTTGAAGCCTTGTTTTTGACAAATTATCTAAAGCACATAACCCTCCAGAAAAAGGAGACTTTTACATGAAGAATGGCCTACTCTACAGAAAAGCTGGAACAGGGCCTAAAGGGCATGGACAGCTAGTAGTGCCAAAATCTTACAGGGAGAAAGTTATGACGCTAGGACATGCTGTACCCTTCAGTGGACGTATGGACAAAGGATAGCCTGTCACTACTTTTGGCCAGGAATCACAGAGGACATAAAGAGATATGTAAGATCCTGTCCAGAATGCCAAAGAGTAGCTCCAAAGCATAGGACTGCACAAGCAACACTGGGAGAAATGCCCATTATGGGAACGCCTTTTGAACGTGTTGCATTGGATATTGTTGGACCCCTCACTATAACCAAGAAGAGAAATGCTTACATCTTAACCTTGGTTGATACTTGCTCTATGTGGGGAGAAGCAGTGGCCATGTCAGCTATAGATTCAAAGCATGTGGCATGTACACTTGAACTACTGTTTAGACACTCCGAATTGAGTCAAAGCATTTAAGAAGGAACATGAAGAAGAGAAAAAGCCTGGAATCTGCACCTATATACCGATATATACATACACGCACATACATACATTCGTTCCGTTTTTTTATTCTTGATTTGTATTTCTTTTTCAATTAACTAAAACCAGTTCATTTTATTATACATATAACCACTCACGCGTACTCGCACTCACTGGAACACTTAAAAGAAAGTTTTTATATAAACTCGTTCACACACACATTGGAAATTGCACCCATAAAACCAAACATGGCTATAATTATTTAACATATGTACAGTCAGTTCTGGGTTGAAATTAGTTTCTTACCCCTCCCCCCAATCCCTTCAAACTTTGATATATTGTGATTTTTGTAGGTATAATTGTGAGAATAAGTGGGCGTTGTACTGTTTCCGTTCATACACCGCGCAGTTCCTGCATATCCAGACTAAATATTTAAATTCCACTAGCAGGGTTAAAAGTTTCAGTTCTACTTGTGTACACTTTGGTAGAGAATTCAGCATGATAGCTCTATACATGTAAATAGTGCGTTGAATGTAAACTACTATTTCCTTTTTCAAAATTTCTATTGTAGGAGTAATTGTACTACAGTAAAAAAAAAACAAATAATCTTCTGTCTCCTATGTATTGGTGTTACATAATTTGCATTTTGGGAGGTTTCTCCACTGTGCAACATGTTTTTGCCTAATGGGTGTCATGCTATATAGTAATCTAAATGTGACTTCCTTTGTGGGAGGAGCACGTGGTAACTCGTGTAGGCTCCTAAACATAGGTTGGTAATCAGTTATGAAATAATTGTACCCACGTTTTATCCTTGTCACTAATGAGGGTTCGTGTGCACTAATGATATTCCAGTAAATGGAACGTGTATTTTGTTGTAATAAAGGTGTGTTTCCTTGTATGCTTTGTATGCATTGTTTGTAGAACCGTGGTAAAGTGCCAAAATAATGAGGTTGATTATTGTTGTAACGACACACGTTAGATAATCTCAGACCAATATATATACTGTTCAAAAAAAGAAACGCAACATTTTCGGTGTTACTTTTATAAAAGATATTCGCTGATTGGACGTAAGTCTACCTATCGACTGTGTCCACCTGGTCATTAACTTCTCGTGGTTGCCTGAATTGTACTCACCTCATGATTCGTGAGGTCATGAAAGAGGTCAAGGTCAAAACAACATTTTTGACAATAACTCGTGACAGGTTCATGAGAATCCCGTGAAACGTACTGAACACAAAACTCTCTGACCATATTATTGAATGCCTATAAAAGATTGACGCTTCTTGAATAAATTCAGTTGAAAATTCAATGCGCAAGCATGGCTCATCTCACTACAGAACAACGACTCATCTCATTGGACGTTTACAGACTGGACAGTCACAAAGTGTAGTGGCCAGACAATTTAATGTGGTTAGAAGCACCATTAGTCACCTTTGGAGGCGATTTCAAGAAACTGGCTCAGTGGCAGACTGGCCGCGCAGTGGAAGACCCAGAGTCACAACTCCTGCCAAAGATCGCTTCATACGGCTGCGTCACCTCAGGAATCGACTTGCATCTGCGTCCTCTACAGTCCAGTCAATGTCAGCAGCTCGTCGAATTTCAGATCAAACGGTCAGGAACCGGCTGCACGACTCTGGTCTTTGGACCAGAAGACCCTACAGAGGTCCTGTTCTTACGGACCGGCATCGTCAGAACCGACTGCAGTGGGCAAATCAGCATCGTCAATGGACCATTGGGAATGGCTGGAGACGGGTTTGGTTTAGTGATGAATCATTTTTTGTGCTCCAGCGACACGATAGACGGAGACTAGTTTACCGCAGAGTCCATGAGCGCTACGCCCAGAACAGCGTTGATGAGGCTCCTCCACATGGTGGTGGAGGTGTATTGATGTGAGAGGCGATCAACTTCATGAGAAGTGACCTGGTGAAAATTGAAGGACGCATGAATGCCCAACGGTACGTTGCTGAAATTCTTCGTCCTCACGTCCTTCCACTTCTGGCTGACGAGGGTCGATTTTTTTTGCAGGATAAGCTCGACCTCATGTGGCACAACTCACCACACAGTTCCTCGCTGACAACAACGTCCAGACCATTCCGTGGCCAGCCATATCATCAGACATGAACCCAATAGAACACTTATGGGATGAACTCGACAGACGACTCCGCCAGCGAGACGTGGCTCCAGCCATCTCCAACAGTTGTCTCTTGCACTGCGGGAAGAGTGGGCAGCCATCCCACAACAACAGATCCAACGGCTAATCGGATTCATGTCAAGGAGATGTCGTTCTCTGATAGAGGCCACAGGAGGCCATACACCTTACTGAAACGGAGGCCTCAGTCGCAAAGAATAAAAGTCCAAACCAAATTTAATGAACATCATTTCGTTGTTAAAGTCTGAAAGTTTCTTCATGCCAAGATTGAAACATTAATTTCGTAAAATAAAATTTTGGTACAAGTTTGAAATTTGGTGTCCATTACCACTGCAATGATGTTGCGTTTCTTTTTTTGAACTGTATAATAATGAGCCAGGGGGTATTGTTCAGGATTTTTTACGATTTCTCCTGTGTACTTGATTCTTAAAGCTTTTATTTTAGTTGCTATATCTTGTAAAGATACACCCCTTCTATCTTTGGGTTGTATTAACGTTTTATGCTTTATATAATGTAAAGTGTTGCGAAATAAGAATGTTCTTGTGAGTTTGTTTATTTGTGTAATAATTTGTCGAGGAATGGTTTGAACATTTGCTATGTACACTTGTAAATCAATTTAGGTAAAATAAAGGTGTTGATTAAAACCGATCTTCCAAAAATTGTAGTAGTTTTGTATTTATATCTTTCTAGTCTGTTTTTTATTTTCTCTAACACGTTTTTGCATACCTCTGTGTTTCTTTGTGTTGGTGTGGCAGTGTATGTAATACCGTAAATTGTTATTTCATTTACTTGTGGCAACTGAAAAGGAAAATCTGATCTGTTTCTCCATTTAGGCTTACCTATTCCCATTAACTTTGATTTCTGAATGTTTAATTTTGCTTCGCTGGCTCGTCCAAACTCAAGGTTTTTAAAATATTTTGAACGGATGAAATTTTGGTTGGGAAAAATATCGTGTCGTCAGCGTAGGCGGCTAATTTTCTTTGATCTTGTCCTGAAATGAGAACCCCCGTGATGTTTGTGTCTTGTCTAATTTTCTCTGACACGGGTTCTATGGAAAGTACATAAAACAAGGGTGAGAGTGGACACCCTTGTCTAACAGACCTAGTTAAAATAAAAGGTTCTGTGATTGTGTGATTTATTAAAAGTTTACTTTGGAGTGTTTTGTATATAATTTCTATCAATTTTCTAAAGTATGGCCCTACATTACAGGCGAACAGAGTTTTGTGTAAAAAAGAATGGGATACCCTATCAAAAGCATTTTCCTGGTCCAATGATAAAATAGCGGCCTCGTGCTGCTTGTCTGACGCGTAAAAAAGTAAAGTCTCTAAAAAAAGTGTGTATGTTTACTAATATTCCTCTGCGGCACGCTGTTCTGTTGGTCGTCATGAGTTAGGATATGCATGAATGGTTTTAGCATATTAGTAAGAGTTTTAGTTAGAATTTTATAGTCAGTGTTTAGAAGTGATACGGGTCTGTAATTTTTTAGTAGTTTTCTGTCTGTTTTGTCTTTTGGTAAGAGTACTATGTACGACTGATTTAAACTTTCAGGAAGTTCGCCCTACTGAAGAGCTTCCTCAAAAACTGTCATTAATAGTGGTCCGAGAACGGGGAAAAAGAAAGTATAGAATTCTGATGTAAGGCCGTCTATACTCGGGGTCTTATCTCGGTTTAGTGTGTTTACTGCCTCTCGCAAATTTTCAAGTTTTAGAACTTGGACTAAATTTCTACTATCTTGTACTGTGAGAGGCGTTGTGTACTGTAGAAAAATGTTTTGTACGTCTGTTCTTGTTTCTTCTTTGGTGTATAACTGTTTATAAAATTCCAAGATGGTCTGACATACGTTTGTGTTTTCGTTTGCAATTGTCCATTTGTATCTAATATTTGGCGGATCTGTTTATTTTGTTGAATGTTCCGTTCTATTGCCTAGAACTGATTGTTTGGAGTCTCTTGTGTTGTATATAATTTCGTTCTCAGCATTGCACCTTTATATGTGTGTTGTTTATGTTGTTCTAACTGGTCTTGCAACGTCTGGATAACCGGGTTAGTTTTGTCTATTTGTTTTGTCAGTTTGATTGCTGTTCTAATATCTTTTCTTGTGTTTTGGATGACCTATATATGTAGGTGGCCAGCGCCTGTGTCCTGTCTTTTATGATGTTTTTTAATAAGTCCCAATATCCTGCAATATTTTGTTCATGGGTCTGTTCTGTGTATCCTAATATGAGCTGCGTTATTTCCTTTGTGAAGAAATCATGTTTAAGTAAACTGTTGTTAAACTTCCAATGTGGTGATATTTTAGATGTTATAATGGGCGTCGCTATACCTAACACTATATAAACCGCTTTATGGTCTGTGAAGTCAAGTGTGCTGTTAATATGTTGCATTTCCTGTACCATGTTTATATCCTATCTATCCTAGATGCTCGTCGTAAGCCCGGGTGTGTCTTATCTATGTAAGTGTACGATCTATTATTTGGTTCAACACTTCTAAAGGCATCATTCAGACTATGCTCTTCTAAAACAGTTTGTAATATCTTCAGCTGAGATGTCTGATTCTTAGTTACATGTGTGTTCTGTGTTTGTAAGGTTCGACTGGCAAGATCTAGGTCAGACATGACAGAATTAAAATCCCGTCCTAAAATTAAGTTCCCTCCTTTGTAGTGTAGTGACAAAACGTCAGAGTTCTCCATAAAAAGCTGGCTGGTTTGCTCTTTGACTGTGAGCGTATAAATTGACTAATGTGTATGTGTCTTGTTAACTTTGTTTATTGTGTATATGGACAGAAACTAATCTGCCGTTAGTGTCCATGTTATGGTGTGTTATTTCCCAGTCTTCTGATGATTGTAAGATCGCAACAACTGTCACGGCTGTTTGCCAGCGACACTTTAGTTTTTTCCTTTTTTTTCCTTGACCGCGCTATTTATAGCTATCGTGACAGAGGTCACGTGGTCAACTTCCTAAAGGGGAAAAAAATGTGGCAGTGTTTACTTTTGATAGGGCTTAATTAATGCTTTTATGCTACTTTATTATTATAAATACCGGCTTTAATTTTGCATAAAGCTAGACTAGAAATGTTAGAGTAAATTTTAGAACAGGAACAAACATTTTATCACAATTAGAACAGAAGATATAATAGTCTGAAATAGTGTAAAATTTACGTTTTTTAAATATTTTGTTATGGTTTGTTTCTAATGCAATTTACACTAAAACGATCACAATCAACATGCATAACAAATTACAGAAATTAAAAAGTAGAAAACTTGCAGAAAATGGATATCATAGTTTTGTTTTGGTTTCATGCGTCAAACATTAATTATTGAATTATTAAATTGCAAGTCCACATTTATTACCTTAAAATAACACTCCCAATTGTCCCCAAAACATGAGAGCTAACAATTGTCTCAATCATACATCACGATGATCATGTAAAAATGAGTATGGTCATGAGTAAAACGAAATGTTCAATTTAATAAATAAAACATACACCTATTAAATGATTTCCACACTCTGTTAAGTCTGTCACTCTCACGCAACAACTGCCATAATTTGCTCTAGCCCCAAAATTTCGCTCAATTATCATTCACACTTCTTTTTTTTATAGGAGGAATCTGTACATTCACAGATGGAGAAATTTGTAACAAATGAGTTTCCATTATACATTTTAATTGTGAAGTTATATTTTTAATACCGCTGGCGCGGCTTTCAATTTTGGAAATAGTGGAATGTACAAATTCTCCTCCTTGCTCTCCATGCATGCCCATTCCAAAGCCATGAGTTCTGACCCAGTCTGTGCAATGTTTTTCTAATATGTGCTGTTTAGGAATTGTCTTACTGGGGAATAGCTTTCTGAACAAAGACATATATGTCTCTATTGATGCTGTTATTGATTCTTTACTAATTGGTTTACTGTGTGATATTTTGTTGTGTTTTTTCTCAAATGCTTCGTTCAGTGAGTTGAATTGTTCTTGGGTAATAAAAGCTATGTCAATTATATCTTGTTTGTCTGTAATTTTCAGTGTTTGTGTAATGATTGCTCTTGAAGATTTTTATAATCTTTTTGTGTGAGATATCTGTGGCAGTGATTCCCTATGAATGCTCTGCTATGATAAGCCTGTGGTATGATTTTGTGTTTGGCTAGTACTTTGTCCAAGTGTGAGCAAACTGGACCAGACCTAGCACACAGATCTTGAAACTAAAGTTTGGCCAGCGCATCTTGTGCATTTTCAAGTTTACCTTTAAAACTATCTGTCTCCTCCTTATCCTCACAAAGTTCAATACCTGCCTGAAAAAATTCAATTTTAGCTTCTAATCTGTTTCCAGTTTTTACCAAATCTCTTCAAGTTCTTAATAGTACTATTGTTTGCATTTATCTCTTGCGGATTCTCAAATATCTTTGCGTCTATTGTCTCGGCTACCTGTTCTAGAAGTCTGTGGTGTTTCAAAACAATGCCTAATAAAATATGAAGGTAAGGAGGAGCTACATTTTCAATTTCAATCTCTAACATTGGTTTGTGTAAACAATTATTTTAATGTGCCACTTGCCTTTTATTCCCTTTCCCATATTTCATATATCTATTGTAATCTCTTGTCAACATGGTCAAACTTCTTGGTTTGCAAGTTGTATGCTCTCTGGATGTCTTTATTTCCTTGTTTTGCTGGAGACATAACAGACATGGGTATGTTTCTTGAGCTCCAGACAAACCAAACATTTTCATCAAAAATTCATAATCCCCGAATAAGAAAACAACAACTTTTTTACCATCCCACTCTAAATCTTTTAGTGACTCTATCTGAGCTTTCATGATATTCATAAATATTTCTAAATTATCATATGTATCTCTGACTTTAGCCATTGATAAAAGGATGGTATTAGATTTAGAATTTGGTTTCTCTAAATTTACTACCTGCATTGTAACTTTGAACTGTGAATGAAAGAAGATATACAAACAGTTACTTAGAATTCTTTGGCAGCCGTCGTGTGCACAGGACTGTCTACCAAAGAACACTAATGGAACAGTACTTATCTCACACACAATAAAAAAAAGACATTCATATTATAAATACAAGATTAACAAGACTTGAAAGATAGATCAAAGTATGTGGAAGTAATCTATCTATAGCTTTACATGTTTTCTGACGCTTATATACGCAGCTAAATATCATTATAAATGAATGAAAATGCAAAAAAAGATGGTGCTTTACAAAAAGTTATTTTTTTACAACCTTATTTAAGATGTGCGAGTATCGGGAATGCGTTTACAGTGATTTAAATGTTATAAAATCTGGTGACAATATGCTTGTTCTAGTAATGCCAAAACTCACAAAACTGACTACCACACATTTTCAAGATATGAAACCAAAAAAAAAAAAAAAAAAGTATGTGGAAATAATCTTTAGCTTTTTAGCTTCCCGTCGAGAAGTCTTTATAATTATAAACTCAAACGAATGGGCCGATTTTTAGATATTAAATTAATAAAAAGATTACTTATTTTATGAATTTCCTCAAATGATGACGCTGTTTTCAAAAGTCTGTAACTCCGTCAAAAATATAATTTCAAACAAATAAAAATGCAATTAAAAAAAAGAACACAGAACAAAGTTATAGTACACAAAAGAATGTTTGCGCTGTGTTTATCCAGAACGAGTGTGTAATGATTTATATAATTACTGATTTTACACACACACCAGCTGATTTTCCCCGCCAAAACCCCCAGCAATCATTTACGGTGCACATGAAGATTATTACTCGGTGTGAGAATTCCGGTCACCGAAACTAAAAGAGCGCTCTGGTATAGGGTACAAACAGCCGTGTTGTGTGTGATGTCCCTATACTGAACCACCCGTTTCTTAAACCTAATTTTGTTATAATTTGTTTGGCCCGGAAGTCTGAAACAACTCTAGTTTCTTGCAAAAAAAAAAATAAAAAAATCGGGTTTGTATTTTTTAATTAGTTTTACCAGGGAGTTTATTTTATTTTTTAATCCGTTTAATGTTTAATGACAAAAGGGTTAAACTAAAGGGCGTAGAGTGGGGGTGCAAAAATGTGTGCGCCATGAAAAACCAGACCATTACTTCCTTAACCGTTTACATAAATAAACAGGAGTATGTAGTTCCCTACACAGCGGGCTGATCATCCGTTTGCCAGTCACTCTGATTACGGAAACAACAATTAATTTTTCTGTTGTACCAATAAACGCCTACTAGGCGTAACGGAACAACAGTTGATTTCTTGTTGCCCTAAGGCGCCACTAGGCGCACTGGCCACGGACTGCTTTGTCGGTTGGTGGCTAAGGATGGAAGAAGAAGATGTAGTTCCCTTACTTCTGCATAGAGTAGGTGCAGTCAGTTCTAGGAAAGAGGAAAAAGTACTTAAGCATCTGTGTGGGTAAAGAAAGGTTGATGGATGTAGGAAAAATGTCCACACAAGACAAGAAAAACACAAGACTTGGGACAAGGATTAAAAGATGATAAGTAACAAAAGGGACTATTGGAGGAAAGGGTGTGGTTGTGAAATTGAAAAGGATGTGAAAAACAAAAAGCAGAAAAAAAGTAAGGGTCAAGATACTACAAAAGGAAAGGATGTCTTGAAAGAATCGAGAGTTATAAATTTGTAAATACATACTTGTGTATATCCATTTGCACATATATGTATCCACTATATATCTTGTACCTCCATCTGTACTTGAATATATATCTATATGTATTATTTTGGTTACCAAGTTCTTAATGTCTTTAAACATCACGAGTTTCCCTTCTGTAACTCTGGGTCGTCTGTGTACGTGCGACGCGCTTGGGAAAGAAGTTCTTTTTCGTTTTTAGAAGGTTAGGTCCTGTCCCGGTGAGTTGCTCTCCAGGTCTATTGATAACACTGGGTCATAGTAATCCTCTGTAGTCATCGCTGCCCAGGAAGAGGGGCACCTCCACGGTGTTGTGTGTCTGCATCACAACCACTTGTGCTCTTGTTTTGCTGGTTCTTGATATCAGTGGTAATATTGGTATCACCTAAAGTGAGCTGAGGGGATGTTTGCGTAATTCTTCTCCTGACTAATCTGTTTCGGTTTCTCTTTGTTCTGTTTCCTCTTGTTTACGTAGACTGTAAAATTTTCATTGCTCATATCTTCTGGGTCAGATTCGAGTAAAGCCATGTTGTTTGTGTCTTGTGGTACGTCATTGGCTATCTGGGGAGTGTTTTGCATTAAAGGTGCAGCTGATGTTGGTGGTGCAGATTTTATAGGTTGTTCCTTATCCAGAACTGTGATTGTGGTTGCTACTTGCGGTTTCTTATTAGGGCACTGGTTGACCCAATGACTATCCAAACCACATATCGCGCATGGCGTTCGTCTGCCGGTCATTGTAACGAAAATTGTTTTTTGGTTTGTCTCGTGTCACTGCGATTGTAGCTTTGTGTTAACATAGAGCGGGATGTACTCATGAAGGTCCACTTATCTGTGGCATTTCGTAATTGAAAAGCTTCAGCTTCTTTGTCACTCGTAATGGATGTGACGATTGATAGAACAGCGTCTTCGACTTCAGACTTCTGAAGCGGACAGACGTATTTAGCTGTTACTTTGACATCTTCACTTGATCTAAATAGTAAGTATTTTGAACGCCTTACAATAACCAACAACTGAGAGAGCGGTTAGTTCTCAACTGGTTTGTTGTGTGTGTTTTTTTTTCTAAGTGGATATTTCTGCTTTTCTACTAAATCCAAATGGAAGCTCAATACATAATTCTAAACATGGAAGATGCCCTGGAAGGCGGGTCGTTACACAGACCCGGTACCCTGGTTCTGAAAACATCCGGGCCGCAGGCCGCTAAAGCATCGTACTCGCTGATGGCGAGCATTTTGGCTGGACCGGCAGGGGTGGGCTCAAATAACATTGCAGCCCTTTACAGATTCTCAGACCCTCTAAAATGGTATGCGACCCTAACGACGTCAGCACATATAACGCACTATCAAAACCTTTTTGGGAAGAAATTTGAATGGGCTAATCCCAAGATATCTATAATCATAGAACACCAGGAAAAGGATAAATCCAACGGGGTGCTACACTGGCTACCTCCAACGATAAAAAATGATCTTAGCCAATTTTTTTTTAATTTAATTTTTTTTTCCTTCGCATTCCGTTTGAGTTTACAGAACATGTTCATTTTACATATTTCAATAAAGAAATTTTAATGAAAAGACAATTACACAATGAACAGTTGTACAGAAAAAAAATTTTCACTCCCTCGCACTCACTCATTTACAAAAATTCTTTCTTGCACATTTAAAAAAGTTATACATTGTACATTTTTTTGTATAATGATAGTAGTGATTATAGGGAAAAGGGATAAAGGAACCATTGTGACAGTGAAGTTTATTACCCCAGCATTATCCGTGCCAATGAGAAAAGTGTATACATTTTGGTATACATTTTAATTACAAGATGTGAAGGTAAGAAGAGGTGCAGATGTGGGAAGTGATCACCATTTAGTAGTAGCAAAACTGAAAGTGAAACTAAGAAGGGCTGGACCAACTGTAACTACACAGAATAGGTTTGACATCAGCACATTGAAGGACCCCCTTACCAGAAAAGCTTTTGCGGCTGACATAAAGAAACGATATCAGTTTGCCAAAAGTCAGGAAAAGACATTGACTGATGATGTAGATCAGAAATTCAACACCATTTCAACAATATATAAGGAAAGCAGCAAATCATGCTTGGGATTCCAGGAAAGGAAGCAGCAAGACTGGATAACACCAGAAACATTAAACACCATAACGATGAGAAAGGAAATTAAAAGAAAGAAAACGGAAGCGAAGTCCCCCAGGTTAAAGCAATTATATAGCGAACAGTACAGTCAGCTGGATAAGGAAGTTAAACGCCAAACCCGAGCCAATAAAAGGTATTTCCTAGACGATCTTGCACGACAGGCAGAAGAGGCAGCACTGAGAAATGAACAAAATAACAGTATACAAAATAACTAAATTCATCAGCGGAAAACGAGGTGCGAACAATATTACATTAGTAAGAGATAAGCAAGGAAATCTCATCACGACAGCAGAGGGACAGGAAACAAGATAGGCAGAGCATTTCAAAGAAACTCTGAACAAGGAACCACCTGAGACACAATTAAATGTTCCTGAGGCTGAAAAAGATCTAGATGTTAATACAGGCATTCCACGGAAAGAAGAAATAATCACAGCAATCAAAGGGTTAAAGAATGGAAAAGCTCATGGCCATGATAACTTAAATGCAGAGCTATTTAAGTCAGACCAACAGCTAGCAGCAGAACTATTAGAACCACTATTTGCACAAGTCTGGAAAAGTGGGACAATACCAAGAGAGTGGAACAAAGGAATAATTGTCAAATTGCCAAAGAAAGGAGATCTTGCAGACTGCAATAATTGGAGAGGAATCACTCTTCTCTCAGTTCCCAGCAAAATACTAGGCAGGATAATTATACAGAGCATTTTAAAAGCAGTAGACCACAAACTGAGGAAAGAACAAGCAGGATTTAGAAAGAACAGAAGATGTGTAGATCATATATTTACCCGCAGGAACATTACAGAGCAGTGCTCAGAATTGCAAAGACAGCTGTACAATAATTTCGTTGATTTTGAAAAGGCTTTTGACAGTATACATAGGGACAGTTTATGGAAAATACTGAGGGCTTATGGAATTCCAAGCTGCATAGTGTAAATCATAAGAAGCCTCTATGCCAACTTTACGTGTAGCTTTGGGCAGAGCAACCTAACCTTTGAGGTGAAGACAGGAGTACGACGGGATGCACCTTATCAACCACTCTATTATTAACAGTCATAGACTGGGTGATGCGCCAGACAACAGAGGGCAGTCCAAGAGGAATAAGATGGACTACATTTTCTACACTGGAAGATCTGGAATATGCAGATGAAATTGCACTACTAGCACATTCACATCAACACATCCAGGAAAAAACGGATAGACTTAATAAGTATAGCAAGCAGGTGGGCTTGAACATCAATCTAAAGAAGTCAGAGGTCATGACGCTCAATGTGAGCAACTCTGAGCCCATATCAGTAAGGAATCAGCAACTGGTACAGACAGACACCTTCACATACCTAGGATGCATAGTAACACAAGACGGTGGAGCAAGCAAAGACATCAACAACAGAATGAACAAAGCAAGAACAGCCTCTTTTAGCCTAAACAACATCTGGAAGTCCTCTCAATACAGCACAAGCACAAAATTAAGATTATATCAGAGCTGTGTGCTTTCTGTGCTTCTCTATGGTGCAGAATGCTGGAGAGTTACAGAGAAGGAAATGTCGAAATTGCCCTCTTTTCACACAACACGCCTAAGAAAAATTCACCAAATCTTTTGGCCGAATACCATCACCAACCAAGATCTGCTTACTCGGAGCAAGCAAGAGGACATGCACAACATCATAGCTGGCAGACGCTGGAGTTGGGTTGGCCATGTCCTCAGAAGAGACCCCGATGCCATCACAAGAACAGCTATCTATGGACCCCTGAAGGAAAACAAAAGAGAGGCCGACCAAAAACAACTTGGCGGAGGACTGTGGAGGCTGAGATGCAAAGAATGAACCAGAGTTGGGGCACTGTACGAAGGATGGCCACCGACCGAGCAAAGTGGAATCAATTTGTTGTTGCCCTACAAGACGCCACTAGGCGTGATGGTCACTGACTGTTTTGACGGTCGGCGGCTAAGGATCAAAGAAGAAGATTATCCGTGCCAATGAGAAAAGTGAATACATTTTGGTAGCACCATTCACAATCATTGACGGTGAGAAGAGCTCACAACACCGTCGAGCTAACGAAAAGTTAAGAATTTTTAAAGAGAGCTTTCCAGATAGACGACCTCGGAGAAGGTTGTGTTTTTACTTGTGAGTTGCTGAGAAGCCATGTTTTGAGAAATCTCATCTATGTATAACTACAAAGGTATTTCTGAGTGTTAGTTCTTGAAGTTTATTCAGAACGAAGATATAGTGAGATAAACTTTAGTGTTATTATTCACACGACAGAATATAAGCAAAGGTATTTCTGAGTGTTAGTTCTTGAAGTTTTTTCAGAACGAAGATATAGTGAGATAAACTTTAGTGTTATTATTCACACGACAGAATATAAGCGGTCGCTGTATTTCTGTACTAGAAGGGAAGACTATGTAAAGTAGTAACACAAGTACATCTCGATTTAATTTTGTCACAGATAGAATTGATTTGTATTAAAGGAAGAAAACCAAGAAACAACCACATATGTATTGAAGTTTCATCATCTGAAGAAAATAGCACCTTTAAGTATTATAGGTGAAAGGCGAAACTACTTGTACTGAAAAGTTGTGGAAGGAAAGGTCAAAGTGACCTAGGCACATGAGCCACACGGGATTTTTGGGTAACTCACACAATTACGGAGAGAGAAAAGGAAAATATGGTCACGACCGTAAACTACATTCACGACAAAGAATTTTATTTTGAATTCCAGCTGCATTTGTTTATTTATGTATTTCTGTAAATAAACCTGTTTATATGACTCAGCCGAGTTATGCAGATTTGTCGAATTGAATACAAAGTTACAACACGGTTAGTAAGTACACCACTATGGACCTTAACAACAACTAACGAGAGAAGAACGAACCTGGCACATTTCCACAAGAATTAACAACTCTAGCGGCAAGCTAGTAAATATGAGCACTTGATGGACAATTGAAAGAAAGGAGATATAATAACTAAGGCACATATACGAATGATTCACACAGTACCCTGTCACACCATACTACCTTCTTTAAATTATAATGGTGGGGGGGGGGGGGGGGGGGGGTGGGGGGTGGGGGGGGTAATAGATAGGGAAAAACTGAATAGACAAAACTTCCACTAAAATGTTTCGGTGAAGATAAAATTAAAACCCTTCTTTCCCGTTTTGCTTTATAAGGTAACGCTGACTTTCTCTTTCCGATTCCATTTCATTTCCTCAATCGTGGTCGCCTTGCTTTGTACTGGATGAAAAACAATCCTCCTTTCATTCATTCAGATTAGATTTCGCGGAGGAGCAGGAAAGGGATGTTATCTGAGCTAGACCTTGGATCTCGACACCTTTTTCTTTTTGGCTGTCTACAGTTTGCATCTGAGAGTGAGAAAGTGGGCCCGGTGTGTGACCGGTCACAACAAACTTTATTCACATTTCATAAAGGAGAAAAGAGAGATTGAACATTTCATTAAATTGAAATATACATTTATACACACTCGGGCACGTATACGTACACATCGTTACAAGCACGTTTCATTGCACCTTGCAAAATGAAATACAAGGAGAGTACATTGCATAATACCTATAATTACTCAAACTTACACTTTCATTGGCACACATACACGCAAATACTACTGTATATATTTGTTCACCTACACATTTATACGTGCACCCATATGTTATTAGGCTTACTTATTCAATTTCTCAAGATGAATAGAGCAAAATTAAATTTGGCCAAAATTATTATTTTTAATTTTTTTTAAATACCCCTTCTGGGGCTCAAAGTGAGGTCTATTGACTTTATTGTGTCTTCTTCTTTGATCCATAACCGCCAACCGTCAAAGCAGTCAGCGGCCATCACGCCTGGTGGCGTCCTGTAGGGCAGCAACAGATTGATTCCACCTTGCTCGGTCGGCGGCCATCCTTCGTACAAAATGTGTAAAGTGTGTGTGATCTCGGCCCTAACTAAAACACTTTGATCTTAGCCAAAAGGCCGAAAAGCGGTGTCTTCAGGTCAACGAATCGTAAAATTTTTTTTTTAATACCTCTTATGGGGCTCAAAGTGAGGTCTATTGACTTTATTTAGTAGAATGTGTGAATTGTGTGTGATCCCGGCCCTGACTAGGATACTTTGATCTTAGCCAAAAAGAGAATTGTAATTTTTTTTTTTTTTTAGAATTAGTTATGTGTTTTTTTTGTTTTTGTTTTTTTTTAAACTCTTTATTCACATTCCGTTGAAATTGACACATACATATACATGGAAACATTGACAATAATAGTTTGAACATAAGCGTAACAATGAAAATACACTGTGCAGCTGTAAAAGAAAAAAAAATTACTTTCACACCTTGCACACACTCATTTACACACTCTTTCTAGTACTCCAAGGTTACACATTTTACATTTTTTGGTAATGATAGTGTTGATTAAAAAGAGAAGGAAGAGAAAAAGAAAGAAAGATTTGCATAAGACAATTACCGGGTTTATGATTTATAGTGAAGGGTGGCAAATTATAGGTATTGTAAGATTGATTTGTAAGAGAAGGGAAATAAATCCGTAATTACGTCCCTTCTGAAATAGGGATGAATTTTGGACATAGGAAATTCGTGGATCCGTAAATCATCATCATCATCAGCTGCCATCTCCACACCGAAGGTTGGCTATAATGGTTCCAGGGCCGGATTAAGCTAGTAAGGGGCCTGTAGCATATGTTAAGAAAGGGGCCCTATATTAAAAAAATATATTTAAAAAATTTGAACACATACATTTTTAATTTGCATAGTAATTATCATTATCAAAAGTAACAACACAGTCAACATTATTGTTTAAATATTAATGTTTCTACATTTAGCATGAGCAAATTTGTTGATGATATAGGATGTATCAATTTCACGCAGAAGTTTATGTTCGATGCTCATTAGTGTGAGATTGTTCAATCTCTTTTGACCCATGGTGCTCCTTAGTTCATTTTTAATAAGTTTCAGTTTTGAAAATGCTCGTTCTCCACTGCAGTTGGTACCATTAGTGACAAATAGATGCGCAAGGCGATTTCTACATTTGGAAAACAAGTCTCCAAAGAATTGTCAATTATCAAACGGTAAAACTGTAACTCTACAAGGTCTAGAGTAGTGCCAATATGAGAAGCAAGATCAGTTTTCAACAGTTCTGTAAACTACACAAGTTCTTCACAAAGACTTTCTTCCAGATCTTCCGGATATGATTTAATAAGATTCGATGATCTCGTTACCACCTCTTCAGGTGTAAACGACTTTAACTGATGAAGGAATCCAAATGCATCATTCAACTTTTGATAAGCTTTCTGGCGTTTTGACAAGGCAGAGAGCAAGCTATCAATAAGGACAAGAAATGTCCGGCTTTTAAACTGCTGAGAAGGCGTTTGAGATTCATCAAGTGTGCTGGAACCACTGAAATCATCATACTCTCGATTTCGTTTGTGTTTTCTTCGAGTTTGTTCTTGATAATGTTCACACTCAGTCAGATCCTTGGCCTTTAGCTCTATGTCTGCAAAAGTAGACCGCATAGCTTGAATATACCCCCGCAGGGATTCATAGAGTGCACAAGCTGTATTTAAACCTTGGTCAGAAGATTGCAAAGAAGCACTGGTCATTTGAAAACGCTGTAATACTTGATCCAACAGTATGATCATTATTCCTGTTTCTAACTTCATCATCGTTGAAAGTAGACCACGAGCCTGTTGACGACACTCTGCCTTCTGATCATTGTTATCTGAAATATCATCCAAGACTTGTTTTATTTCAGAAAAGCTGTGTAAAAGTGCTTTTTTGCATCTGCCCGAGCGGACCACCTGGTATCTGACAGTCTTTTCACAAAGGGCAAATGGGACTTATTATGAGTACCGCCAGCACATTATGCAGTAGAAAGGAGACCCCACCGGTAGGTAGAAGCAGAAAAGAAGGTGTACAGGCTTTCAACAAATCCAAAGAAAATGACTGCTTCTTGACAACCTTCAGCAGCACATTTTCCAACCAAATTTAGTGAATGTGCAAAACACGGAATGTAATGCGCAAACTTATTCATATCTTTAATTCGTGCTTGTAATCCTATAAACTTGCCACTCATGTTGCTGGAGTTGTCCTAACTTTGACCACGGCAGTCTTTAATATCAATGTCATTTGCCGTTAGAAAATTAAGTAGACTTTTAGTAAGCTGTTCAGCACTATGACCTTCCATATCCAAAAATGTCACAAATCTTTCAACTGGTCCAGATGGCAAAACATAGCGCAGAGTCAAAGTCAGCTGGTCCATATTAGATATATCTGGAGTAGAATCCAATAAAACGGAATAATACTTGTATTTCTTCACTTCACAGAGAATGTGATCCAGTGTGCTGGATCCAATCAGATTGATGAATTCCTCACACGTTGTTCTAGATAGATATGATGTATGTCCAAATCCTTTGTGTTGCGCACAGATTCTTTTGTGTGGTAGTCTGTGACGCACAGATTACTTTTGGTAGGCATACAAATGTAAAGTATAACTATTTGTCTGATGAAAAGTAGTTATTTGAGAATCAATGATTCTTAGTGTAAGGGCAATAACCCTGATTGATCGATGTTATATTCGGTTATATGGGTTATCTTTTCTTGTGTCACAATCTGGCGTATGAATACTAGATTTACGTCATTTTGCGTCTGGTATGGCCAGATACAGATTGGTCTTGCTTAAAATGTTTATGGCCCGAATTTATATTTATTCCTTGACTATCTAAGGTGATTCGGTCTTATATCTTTGTATCTTTGTATTTCTATGTCGGTCTATTTTTTGAGCTGAACTCTGGGGTCAAAGGCATTTCTGCGCATGCGTCGATTTGGGGTGTCGACAGAGAGGCTGCTGTCATGTCGTCGCTGCTATGGGCTGGTCGATTAGAAAGTCCGAAGATTGGTCTCTGTGATTTATTCTAGGAAGGAGATTGTTTCTCTGTATGACTGTAGTATCAGAGATTCTCCTAATGTTCATTATTAACGCCAAGGAATGGCGTGCGTTATTCGCTTGTGTGTGTTTTCCTAAAGCCAGGTAAAACCAAAACCTTTTTGCTGAACTTTTTTGCTAAGCCTAGATGGGAGACGTATTATCGTACATCTAGGATTATTGACTACAGATGAAGATGACGTGTTATCTAGCAGCACTAGATTACTTGATGTAACCAGCCTTATTGATAGCAGAAATGTATAGAAGCCCAATGAGGACATTTATGGATGAATAACGAATTAATTCTGCTTCATAATTTTTCATCCTGGGTGAGCGAAGCTCACGGAGGAGAGCCATTTTTTGGATCCCGCCATTGTAAGCGGATCATCGTCGGAGAACAGAAAAGGTCCTATTATCTGATGATGGTACAGAGATCTATATATTATGAAAACCCACTACTGTGGTTTAACATTGTTGCTATAAACATTTGATGAATTTACGGCTTGAGAAACTTAGCCAGGAGAAGGTTCTGACAGTGAACCATTGTTGATGATTATGTATCCACCTTAACTGACGCGATTAGTCAGTTGAAGCATGAGACGATAGAACCAGAATATTGAGTGCTTGCCTACTATCGTTCCATTATATTTACATGCCACATAAATGTACATCTGATATTGTCACCCATTTTTCAAGTTTACGATGATTTTTTGCCAACCTGTTCAAGTGACTGTAATCGTGATGTCGAAGTGTGCGTCCATTATTAAATGTATGAAACGTCATCAGCAGTCTACCCTTTTATTGACTTCTAACTATGATTGAGTGAGTGACTTGTCAACTCAACAGAACTGCACACACATTCGCGTCCTTTACATCTACATTCTCACTCGATGTCAGCACTGTGTCGGAACGAGTTGACCATTCATTTATGTGTCCAGTATAACCTTATGAAAGCAGTAACATCACAACAAAACGCTTTATCACTTTGTTTGCATGAGTACTTATATGCTCTGCCAGAAAAGGGTCAAACTTGGCCAGTAATTCTAACAACCTTATGTAATTCCCGTTATAAGGGGATCCAACAATTTCATCACTGCCACGAAATGAAGGGCCTCGTTCTGCTAAAAACTTCACAACTTCAATTATTAGCTCTAGAAGTTTGTGCCTATACTTTTCTTGAATGTCCATATGTTTCACAAGTTGGGAATCGACACGTTCACCTTTGTTTTTACGCACCAACAGTGAAATTAAAGCTTGTCTATGTGAGGAGCTTTCTTCATGTCGACGCAATAAATTGCTTGCATTTTTCCCGTCATTAAACCCTTTCACAGTAAACTTTGATGAACATTCTGAACTCATAAGCTTGCATGGGAAACAGAATAGGCGCCCTTTACTTTCTGAATAGCATAACCATTTTCTTGCATGTTGCTTGTTTGTAAGTTTATGAATATGTGTAAAATAAGACTTCTGACAGTATCGAGTTTTCTTTTCAGTGTCATACAATCGCACGGATGAAGAAAAGGCACTATCAACATGTTGACATTGTTCACTTCCCTTGGATATCCAATATTCACGCTCACAGTCATCTATATTTTTCGGCCAGTCACCAATATCATTAGAGTACTTCTTCGTTTCACTTATTCTTTCACATTCAGAATCAGTGTATACCGTATTTTGCTGTATCTTTTCTGCTGCACAGCCTGCAACTAGTACTAGTTGTTCCTGTACTTCCAGCTTCAGTGGTTAGAGTACCACCACCATGAACATCAAAATATTCTGTCAGCTTGCCTGTTTTTGATATCACAAGTTGATCTCTTCTTTCTTTTTCTTCCTTCGCTTTATGTTTTTCACTTCCAGAAGCATAATTACGTCCAATACCTCTGTTTCTACTGCTCATTTTTTGAGTTTTCTAACCTTACAAATCAAGAAATTTTAATCAAGATCGAAAGAGAGTGCGAGCACGCCGCATACCTCAATTAAAACAGGAAGTTTCCGTTTCCTAAATTCTAGTTTTTAATGTTAATGCAAATACATTTCACAAAAAACGAAACAAAATTAGAGGAGCAGTCACCTAGAGCCAAAAAAGTGGCTTTCTGTTTAGTTTGATTGAAGTAGGAATATTAGCTTTTAACATTTAATATCAAGTATTTGGTGACTAGTTAATATCGTTTGGAATTTTTAAAAAAAAATTAATTAAATAGACCCAATCGACACGTGGCATTTGCTTGTGAGATCTAGCAGCCACCTAGACAGACATAAATTAAGTGGTGATTTCCTTTGTAGTTTGTTGTAAGTATTAGATTATTACAGTTAATATTAAGTATTAGGGGAATATTTAACTATTAAATATAATTTAAGTTAAAACTCATATAGGCTAGTGACAGGTTTAAAAGTGTTATTTAAATAATATTATAAAATTGAAAAAAAGGCTTACACAACTTAAGACTAAAGCAGCGAGATTAAGGGTAAACTTTAAAAGTTCAGACAAAACCAAGCACAAATTAAAAAGAGTAGTAGCAAACTAAAAAGACAGGGAAAATAACCAATGGCACCAATAACCAGGAAACAGTCCGGGGAAGGAATGGCGTGGGCCAATGAAAAGGAACTAAAAACACCAAACCTGACAGGGACAAACCAAAAATGATCCAACTGGCCCACAACATTAAAATCCAAATAGAGGTGTTAAAGGAAACCAGAAAAAGTGATAAAAGGTATAAACCCAACCCTGTCAGATGAGGAAGTGTTAAAGAATCTGTCCAAACAGAACCCAGATTTAAAGCTGGTGCACGTAGAACGTATAAAAGTGAAAGGGAGTATAGTAATCCCAGTGATAGTGATAGCAACAGAAGGTAGGGAACCTCCCCCCCCCCCCACCCCACAAGACGGTACTATTTGGGAAAACACAAAAAAACACAGAAGCCTTCATTCCCCCAGTGTTGCAGTGCTCCAACTGCATGAAGTTTGGCCATGGTCGCCACACTTGCAGGGGGAAGGCAGTATGTAGGTTTTGTGCTGGGGCACCACACCCTTTCACGCAATGCGAAAAGGCACAGTTAGATACTGACTATAAAAAGGATAATGCAAACAGAAAATGCATTAATTGCAAAGGAAACCACAGCGCCAGATTACAGGGCTGCCCAGTTTATCAGCAGACCAAAAAAGCACTGAAGGAAGCTATAACAACCCAAACCCCTTTCAAAACGGTCATTAAAGAATTAAAGGAAAACAATACTTATACGAGCAATAAAGTTATAACAGAAATTAAGAGTGTGCAAGAGGAAGTCAAAATGATTAAGTCACAGTTGGCAAAAGAAAGTAAGAACCAGTTAGAAAGTAATAAAACAGTACCAAAAAACCAGTCGGATGATTCAACTACATCCTCGGAAGGTACGAATGCACTGAAAAGTGCAGAGGCAATGCTACAAGAAATGAAAGCCATTCAACACCAAATTGCCCAGGATGTAGTTAAATTGTCAGCACTGAAAGAAGAAAATGAAATGATGCTAGTTAAACTATCTGAACTGAAAGAGGATAATGAAATTACACTAAAAAGGATAGAAAATCAGAGACAGGAGATTAACATAGACAGAGAAGCATTAGAAAAGGAAAGTGGCAAACAAAAGCAAGAAGCTAAATGGAAAGAATGGGTAACAAAAACTGTCAAGCACTTAGAGAGAGTTATGATAGAGGAACAAACAGAAGAATCGTCACAAACCCAAGTATTGAAAAAAGTCTTTAATTACATTAAAGAATCACCTCGCAGAGTAAGCCTTATGCCTCAAGCAACGGACAGGGCCAATACAAACTAAGAAGCAAACTAATAGTTCTAACACAAAACAAAAGGGATACTATTTAATATAAACAATGGATAAGAAAGGATATAGAATTATACAGTGGAATTGTAGGGGCATCAAAAAGAATTTTGCACCCCTACTTGCAGAGACAGGAGGAACTATCGCTATATATGCTCTTTAAGAGACCTATTTAAACCCAAATACGGTAGAAGTAGCTCTTGGCATACCTCCCTTTGGTCTCAGACGGAAAGAACTAAGATTAAATTATTGGAGTAAAGTAGCACAAGAAGTGACCCACCCAGCACATAAAGCATTTGTCAAAAACCAACCAAGTGTATGGGACGTCCCCTTAAATAAAGATAGATATCCAACAGGGTGGAGAACTATAGAAGACCTAACGCAGTTCAAAGAACTATCAAACACAATTGAAAATAGTAATAAATACAGAAGCAAAATACCACCCTGGGAACTAAAAACACCAATCATAGACTACTCACTTACTGAAAAGATAAAAAAAACATAGAAGATAAGGAAGCCAAAATGATAAGTAGAAAGTTCATAGATCAACTAACTAAACAAAGTCTGGCCATCTACACTGATGGATCCAAGGGTGATAGTGGGCAACTAGGTGCCGGAGTTGTAATACCACAATGGGGAATAAAAAAGAGCTACAGTGTAACTAAAGGGGCTTCGATTTTTACCGCAGAGATGGTAGCAATTCTTAAAAGTTTAGAAATAATCGAAGATAACCCACCAGAAGCTGTTACGATATTTACAGACTCACTATCATCACTACAAGCACTAGAACACAAAGGTAAATGTAGCCGACCAGACATAAAGGAAGAAATTCTAGCAATTAATACATCACTAGGGAACAGAGGATGTAGTGTGAGGCTAGTGTGGGTTCCTGCACACATAGGTATTGCTGATAACGAGTTGGCAGACCAGAACGCCAAGAATGGAAGAACAAGTAAAAACAATATAAGAGCAGGAATGGGAAGGTCGGAGATCAAGAGCCAAGTGAAGATAACTATAATCGAGGAATGGAAGAAAAGTAGAAAAGGCAGACACGCGTTCAAACTGCTGACAGAACCAACTAGGACGTGCCAGGTCAGAGAAGAATTAAAGATACCATCGAACAAAAAACTGTGGCGTCTCCGTCTCGGTGCAGCATACTTTATGATAGGAGAACCACTAACTACTCCAAGAAATGACAACGAGGAAAAAAGGGGTTAAGATAAACATAATGAAGCGTCACACTAAGTCACCATCTTATGCTCTTTCTCTCACAATTTCGTGACACCAAATGAAAAGGCGCTAAAGATGGCATAAATCACAAGATCATTGGTTTAACGCTCGTATTAGAAGATGACCAAAAAATTATGTACATGTTTATTGGCGCGGGGCCCATAGCATATGCTAGTTTTGCTACTACGTTAATCCGGCTATGAATAGATCTCCAACGTCTTCTGTCTCTTGTCTTGGCGGTGCACTCTGATAGACTCTTTCCTGTCCATGCCTTGATGTTATCTTCCCACTTATAGCGCTGTCTTCCCCTCGCACGTTTGTCTTCAACTCCCCCTTTAATTATGGTCTTCTGCAAGGTGTTATGCCTTTTTATGTGGTCAAAGTATTTTAGCTGCCTAACTTTGATCTCCCTCAGTTCTCTTTTCATACATTGATTTTGTAGGACCTCCGTATTTGTTTTCTTCTCTCTCCATGAGATGCGCCCCAATTTTCTATACACCCACATCTAAAGAGTCTCAATTCGTTCTTCCAATCGCATATTCATTGTCCATGTTTCTACACCATACAGTAATGCAGAATATATATAACACTTTATGATTCTCAGTTTTAATTTGTGAAATAACTGTTTAGATGTCAGTATATGTTTCATGTTGTTGAATATAGCTTTGGCCATTCCTATTTGTGACGTACGTATAATATGAGAAGTGAAGTCCCTGAATTGTTAGATGATATGGTACGACCCTTCGCATAACATCAGTACCCCCGAATATTGTTGCAATTTTATCGTCAACGGGAATTCTTAAACCTGGGCTCATTAGCAATGCACAACAGAAACGTGGAACTCCACCTGGTCTCATTAATATGCGTCAGAGCAGAGTGGACTCGCCACCACGTTTGCTATTAATATGTAGACTGTTATCTTCCGTGCATTTTGGACATTGCTTTGTCTAAAGGGGAAGTAAAGCCACGCCTACTGAAACCTATAGAGCTATCAGAAGCAAGCATTTCGCTACACCTTTCTTTCGTACCTGCATTAAAGGCGTTGCCTAAATCAAACGAAGAAAGCGGTACGATCTGAGACAATGACGATCTCAGAGCGGACGATGAAGTTTCTGGATGCTAGGTAACACGGCAGTTGGAAGCAGAGGAGAGCGCTGGAATCGCTCGAAAGACGGAACGAACAGGAAAGACGAAGCGGCCACAGAATTGAATAACCACGGGGACGAGGCGGCGTAGAATCACGTATTTTCTCTGAGTTCTTAAAAAGTGTGAAATTCTAACATGTCCCCCCGATCTGTCATTCCATTTCATATATATAGAGACCCTGTAGAATGCCATTTTATCACTCGTTTGCCAGAGATTTACAGAAGCACTAGCTATAGTAAAATCTTGTTAGATTTACTCTGGATTTTTGGCTATTTTGCAGTGGATTCTATTCTGTGCTAAAAGGTAAAATATATATTAGTTTCTAGTGATCAGTGGTCTAGTTCATTCATTTTTATTTCACTGGATTTTGTGTTAATTTAAATCGTGTTGTACGGCTTTTGCGCACAGGCGTATGTCAATCCTTTGCTGAAATACAGCTGTCTGCATTAGCTATAAATATATAACGTGACGTATGTATCGTCTGCCCATGCGCAGCCGAGCGGTCAGTTTCCCGTGCTAATGATAAAATGTAAACAGCCTTGACGAGACGTGCCATGGTTGTGTTCCCGTGGTGAATGTGTTATTCGATATATTTTCTCAGTGGCTTGTAATGAGATTTGGTCGCCACGATTGTATAAGATGTGTTTATGGGCCGTCAAGGGTTACAGCTTCCATGGGAAGCATTGTGACTGTATTTTGAGGTAAACATTTTCGATCGTCAGCATATATTTACATTTGCCGCCATACTTCGTTCACGGCTTGCTTTAACCGGAACGCTAGTCTCGTACGGCCAGAATGAGATTTATGAATTGTATGCCTCTTACATTGTTTACCACGATGGACTGACACGGGACCTTAATGAATGCAATCTACTTAATGTTATTTATGCTGAATTATTGTTGGAGCTACTGTGAATAAATTTGGATGTGGACCAGTCTTCACCAACTCATTGATTAATCATTAACACTGTTGTACGAGCTAAGAACGATACTGTGTGGCTGTGTTCAGGTGAAAAGTATGATGCTAACCCTTCGTCTACTCAACCTAGCATTCGCGTAAACATCAGCAACGATTGAAGACATACTCACCAAGCCAGAACCTAACTGCCCCGCATATAACATTCCTTGCTAGCCATTACACAACAGATTTCTGGTGGCCAGTATGGGGACGATTTTTTTTGGACTGTTCAACAACATCGGACAAAGTGAAACCACACCATGTTGTCTATTGTTTATGCATTATGAACTATTTCTGGAACTGTTTTGCATACTTTCCTCTGCGCATGGCATGAAATTGATGCGGGTGGAAATACATGACTGTGACGAAATTTTTCTGCTCATTGTACAACTGGTCAAATTATTGTGTTTTTGAAGAAAGACGTTACAACAGAGTCCCAGTGAATACTCCTAGTTCAAATCAAATTCTGATGTACATGTTATTAATCAGGCTGCTGCTACACGCCTGTTTTGTCAAGTTTTCAAGGCCCAACATTATCAAGTTGAACTTTCTGTAAGAAAAACTGCAATGATGTCGTGCTTCCTGCTCTATTTGGATATCTAATAACTACATTATTGCTGCTCGACCTGTGATGTGCCCTTGCTACGTTGACAACCTGTCCAGGAGATGATGTACGACAGATTCACCATCCTTGGCCCCAAGCTAAGTGGCTTTATGTGCACTTTTTGTGAACTGTGCTAAATTGGTCTGAGCTCGTTCTTATTTCTTGCATGTTATATCTGTACCTTTCTGTTAGCTTGTTTGTCCCTGTGGGTTTGGTTGGGAGGTGATTCGGTGCAAGAGGTTCATCTCATTGATTCAATGGGCTCACACCGGATGTTTCGTTAGGTTTGCTTGTAGATTTCCAACAGTGGAATATCCGGCTGATATTCGCCGTGCGACTTAGGTCCTCTGTCTGGTTTTCTTCGACCACTGTCTGTATAGGTGTGCCGTCTTGTGTTCTGTGCGTTGTCATTGTATAGTATTTCTGCTTTAGTTGCACTAATTTTGTTCGTATCTGTTGGTCTCTCCTTGCTGTCTCTCAGTTACATACAAATTTTATGTTTATACACCGTGTCTCTGGTCCTGTGTTGTTCTGACTTAGCAGTAAGCGTGTTCCAAATTTGCTGTATTTTTCCTCTTTAGTTTGACATTTATATTCTCTTTTGTTGCTTACTGATGATGTCTTTTGTCGCTTAGTGCTTTATCCTGCTCCAAAATATTTTTTTCTCTTATCTATATTTATATTTGTTGTGTTTTTCATTATTTTTTTTTCCTTACCATTCATTGATTGCATTGTTAATAGCCATTAATATTATTGATTATACAAATCTGACAATTACTTAATACTTGGTGAACATTGATACAAAATGGCTACCTTAGACTATTTTGTGAAACAAGGTAAAGCCGTTGCCATGGAAGGAGAAGCCCTAAAAGAATTTGCTGTGACTGAATATCAGAAACATAGGGCTGAAGAATTGGCCAGAGAAAATAGAAATGAAGAATTGGCCAGAGAAAATAGAAATGAAGAATTGGCCAGAGAAAATAGAAATGAAGAATTGGCCAAAGAAAAAAGAAATGAAGAATTAGCTGAGAAGAGAAGAGCTGAAGATTTAGCCAGCCAAGAGAAACTTAAAATACTTGCGATGGAAGCAGAAGATAAAAAAAGATTACATGATGAAAAGATGTTATCCTTAGAACTTGAAAAACTCAAGTTGCTAAATATTAAACAAAACAATTCTGAGAGTCAAAGTTCCTCAAAAAAACATGTTTCAGGATCTGGTAGATTTCGTTTGCCTACTTTCAAACCCAACGTAGACGATATTTCTTGCTTCCTTAATCGCTTTCAGACTGTGTGTGAGGCACATGAAATTGATAAATCTGAATGGTGTAGTAGATTGATGGAATTCCTCACAGGGGATGCACTAACTTCGGTTTGTACCATGGACGGCCCCAGTAGGAGTAACTATGAAGCTGCCAGAGCTTTATTGCTTAAACTTTACCAATTGGATGAAAATGGCTATCGCATGCGTTTTAAGACCATGTTGCCAGAAACAGGGAAGGACTTCTCGGAATTTATTGCTGCCATTAAATTAACATTCAACAGATGGGTTGAATTAGCGAAAATTCCACAAACATATGAGGCACTAATGGACTTAATGCTCAGAGACAAAGTGTTGTCTTCTGTTAACCAGCAGTTCCTATCATACCTTCATGAACGGAAACCTACGGATTTGACATTGGTGGAAGAATTGGGAAGACAGTTTATTACCGCTCACCCAGGCACATGTGTGAGTAACTCTCACATCAAAGAGGCTCTACCTGTGGCATTAGCGTCATCTTGGAACAACAAAAACATAAGACCAAGGTCTCAGAGTCTCGACAGGAATTTTGGTCGTGGTAGAGGTAATAACTATGGGTACTTTCAAGGTGGTAACTCTTACGATAATCAATCTCCCACGTCTAGAGGAAATTTTAGACAATTTCGGGGACCAGAACAGAACCAATTCCAACCACAGAGAGGATGGAAACGAAATGATAATTTTTTCAGGAGTAGAGGAAATTGGAATGGTAATAGATACAGTAACCAATATGCAACTCCTAGAAGGTCTAATTATTCACAGGACAATAGAAACCGGAATTATTCTTATAATAATCAGAATGATAACCATCCCTTCCGCTCTCGGAGCGTTGAACGTACAAACTATCATGCTAACTCAGCACAATCTGCTGATACATCTAGTGCTACTCAAAGTAATCCTTCGGTAAATCAAGCTGCTGCTTGTTCTTTTTTTTGACTTTGATGCTGCTTCACAGTGTCCTGATTGCCGAACTTTATTTCAGCCTAATGTGGTATCTACATTAAGATGCGGTCATCCACTTCCTACAATGACAGCACTTGCTGCTCATGATGGCACAGGCACCTTACATTTTCATAAAGGCCTACTAAACGATACGCAGGTATCTGTGCTCAGAGATACTGGTTGCACAACGGTGGGAGTTCGCCAATCTCTGGTGCACCCATCATGCTCCACTGGAGATTTTGTTAAATGTGTCACATTTGGGGGAACAGTAGAGTTCTATCCCACAGCTATCGTTCACATAGCGACTCCATTTTTCACAGGGAGAATTAAAGTGTGTCTTTTAAAAAACCCAATCACTGACCTTATTGTTGGCCGTATCCACGGTGGCAAAGATTGCACACCTGGTGAAATTATTGAGTGGGAACGGCAAAACATTTTAACTGCGAATGCAGTAACAACAAGGGCTCAAGCACAAGCTCAAGCGATTGATAACATTGTGCCTGAAAATCAGGATTATGATTTTCATGCTACTATTAACAAAGAATCTTTTGCAACGCTGCAAAGAGATGATGATTCTTTGCAGAAATTTTTTTCGTTTGGTAAGTGGTGAGGAGATGCTTGTAAATAATGCCCCTCGTCAATGGTACATCCTTAAGAATGGTATCCTGATCAGAATGTTTAAAGATTCTTCTGCTCTTAAACAACAGGTCATGGTTCCTAAACAGTTTAGAACTTATATCCTGCAACACGCCCATGATTCTCATTGTGCTGGACACATGGGCTACTCTAGGACAAGATCCAGAGTGCTCTCTTCCTTCTTTTGGCCTGGTGTATCTAGGGATGTTGCTACGTATTGTCGCTCCTGTGTTACTTGCCAGGAGGTCAAAGCAAAGGGAGCCTATCACATGGCACCGATACAGGCTTCAGATATACCTGTACGTCCCTTTGAGAAGATGGCCATAGACATTATTGGCCCACTTCATGTTATATCAGCTAGAGGACACAGGTATGTCCTCACATGTATTGACATGTGCACGCGCTGGCCAGAGGCTATACCGCTGAAGAATATCACCACCTCAGACGTGGCTGATGCTCTTTTCTTAATCTTTTCCAGGCTAGGTTTCCCTAGAAAACTTCTATCAGACAGAGGTACTCAGTTCGTATCCGAGGCCATGACTGGTGTTATGCAACAACTAAACATTGACAGATCGCTTAGCTCCGTGTACCATCCAATAAGCAATGGTATGGTAGAACGGCTAAATAGGACGCTTAAACAATTATTAGGCAAAGTTACAGTCAGCTACCCACAAGACTGGGAAGGGTTTTACCCGCCGTGCTGTTTGCGTACCGTGAGGTACAAAATGAACAGACCGGTTTCTCGCCATTCGAGCTTGTCTTCGGAGCTCAACCTAGAGGTCCTATGTCTCTTATTAAAGATTTGCTCACTGACTCAGAAATGACTCAAGACACCAAGTCATTTTACGAGTATGTCGTAAACCTCCGACGTAAGATAATTGATGCTTGTCAGTTGGCAACAGCATCTTCTGAAACTGCTAAAGAAAAAGCTCGTCAGTTTCAGAATCGTAACAGACGACTAAGACACATGGTGCCTGGGGATGAAGCCTTTGTGCTTCTTCCTAGAAAGGACAACAGACTACTCATTGCTTGGAGTGGTCCTTACAGAGCTATTTCACGCATTTCTGATGTTGACTATGTACTTGACGTTAAGGGAAAAAAACAAAACTTTCCATATAAACATGCTCAAAGAATTCCATACTCGACCTGAATATCTTCAGGCTGTCTTTCATGCAGTAAATGAGCCCACAAGGCATACTACTCATTTTTCTTCCCTGTCTGTGATTCAGGAGGAAGAATCTGCTTTTCCTGACTTACCTATGGATCTTCCTGTCATGCCTTTAACTGCTACTGAGACGTGGAAGGATGTTTCTATCTGTACGGATTTATCATCCGACCAACGTCAGCAGGTGTCTGATCTTCTTCAATCTTTCCCAGATGTTCTGACAGACATCCCTGGTCATACATCGGTTATCACTCATGATATCCTTCTCACGGATGATCGACCTATTCGAGTTCGACCATACCCCATTCCTATCCATTTTCAGGATAAGGTTAATAAAGAACTTGACGACATGCTTCGTTTGGGTATTATCGAACCATCAAATTCTGCATTTGCTTTCCCGATGGTCATTGTTAGAAAGAAGGATAACAATATAAGACTATGTATTGACTATCGCAAACTTAATAATATTACTGTCTTTGATGCTGAGCCTTTACCGTTATTAGAAGACCTTTTGCCAAGACTTGCTACAGCTGTTTTTTTCACTAAGTTTGATCTCACAAAAGGATACTGGCAGGTTCCTTTATCGGAAACTGCTAAGCCCCTTACTGCTTTTACAACACCTAAGGGGTTATTTCAATGGAATTTTATGTCCTTTGGACTGATGAATGCTCCTGCCACATTTGTCAGGATGATGCGTAAGATTTTTTCTAACAGGTCTGATATTATTACATATATAGATGACATATGTCTCTTTACTACTTCTTGGGAAAATCATTTCTTAGGTCTCACTTCACTGCTGGACACTTTACGTTCACACCATCTAACTGCCAAACCTTCTAAAATTTTTGTCGGTTTTGGAGAAATATCATTCCTTGGTCATAGAGTTGGTCATGGTTTGTTTAAAACTGAACTTTCTAATGTGTCCAAGATTTTGAACATATCTGTGCCCACAACTAAGAAACAAGTGCGCAGTATTCTCGGCCTTATTCAATTTTACAGTCGATTCATTTCGAATCTATCCAATCTCACTGCTGATCTGTCTGCTTTATTAAGAAAGGGCTCTCCCAATCATGTGCACTGGTCTCAAGAGTGCCAAGCAGCCTTAGCTCATATTAAAAGTTTATTTTCAACCCCTCCAATATTGAGGTTACCAAATAAAAATTTGACATTCTATCTTCGCACAGATGCGTCTTCCAAAGGTGTTGGTGCTGTATTGATGCAGAATTTTGACGGTACACTTCATCCTAACTTGTACATATCACGGAAGCTGACGGACGCAGAAAGAAAATATCCAGCAATCGAGCGCGAATTGCTCGCCATCGTCTGGGCTGTTTTGAAACTGGAGAGGTACCTTCTTGGATCAAGATTTATTATACAATCAGACCAGCGCTCCCTGTCATTCCTCATGAAATCGAACCACAAGAATCCTAGGGTTGCGCGCTATTCTATTTTGATGCAATCGTTCGCATTTGATGTCCAAGCTATTCCGGGCACTGAAAATGTGTTAGCTGATTTACTCTCCCGCTGCCCTCAACAAGACTTTAACGATACTAATTAACATTATTATGTGATCCAAATATAAGCGCATGGTTGACATTCAGTACTGCTGCGTGACTTTCAAATGTATTTACGTGATCCACTCATTTACATTGGATGATTGACTTTCGATACCTTCATATTATGAGGACCTGAACCTTTTGTTGCTTGGTAACAATCTACTTTCGTGTCAAATGGATAACTCTACTTTAGTGCTATAAGAACATGTGAAAGACATATTGTTGCCAATTGGAAACAATGCAGTACCATATTTACCAATAGATCAGTATGAAAACTACATGATGTATAAATTCTTCTAACTTTTTCTTTTTTTTTCCTTCTTAATGTTACCTAAAAGACATAACCTTACTTATATTTCGCATGTTTATTAGTTTGATTCTCTTTATGTAACAATTCTCTTATGCTATAGTGATATCATTACTTTAACATATACATTACAAGATGATCTTTTCTTTATTGCATTATTAGTTTACATTTCTTTGTTTCTGTCTCTCATATTCTTATGATAATGTATTGACTGATGACAGTCTTTTTCATGCACTTTCATTAATATTTCCAGTAGATTTGACTTCGACTGGACTTTGAGAATTTATTGTTCTACTGTTGACGATTTTTTATTATGATGTACTTAATTTTGGCCGTTCTTTCATTCGGGGAATGTTTGAAAAAAAAAAACATTTGTTTTTTTTCCCCGAGAGGACGGGGTGGTTGTTGTGTACGGCTTTGGCGCACAGGCGTATGTCAATCCTTTGCTGAAATACAGCTGTCTGCATTAGCTATAAATATATAACGTGACGTATGTATCGTCTGCCCATGCGCAGCCGAGCGGTCAGTTTCCCGTGCTAGTGATAAAATGTAAACAGCCTTGACGAGACGTGCCATGGTTGTGTTCCCGTGGTGAATGTGTTATTCGATATATTTTCTCAGTGGCTTGTAATGAGATTTGGTCGCCACGATTGTATAAGATGTGTTTATGGGCCGTCAAGGGTTACAGCTTCCATGGGAAGCATTGTGACTGTATTTTGAGGTAAACATTTTCGATCGTCAGCATATATTTACATTTGCCGCCATACTTCATTCACGGCTTGCTTTAACCGGAACGCTAGTCTCGTACGGCCAGAATGAGATTTGTGAATTGTATGCCTGTAGAGTGCTAGAATCCACCAGATACATGTAGCGTGTCTATTTAGAGGTGTGTAGCAGTACTCTACTGGATATGTTGATGTGGAGCTATCAAGTGTTGATGTGTCTTGGATAGTAGCACCACTCAACATGGAGGGTTATCGCCCTCGGACACCAGGGATGATGAGGCAAGATCTTATGGTGTCGTGGTCTGGTTTATGTGTGACGTGTTTATGGAGTCAAGTATCAGATAGGGACGTCACATCAATTCATAAACGTATAAAGTCAATAAATTGTTGAACAGCAAGTGATGTTGTTGGTAACATATAATATACGCCACAACGACGAGATACATGAAGATAATTATGCAGTAACATCACTGGTATAGAACAATAGTCATTACATCATCGACGTAGTCAATGCAGCAGGAACAGCAGACAGCATCAATAATAATGGTACATTATATGCCTTCTTATGATATCATAAACAGCTGTGCATGTAGTCAGGCGGTAAGCTTTCCCTTTCCATCATAGCTAGTAGATATCAAATGGGAGATTAAATCTAGTCTCCTATATTCGACCTCAACAAGACAGGCATGTCTTTTGAGCGTCACATTATCGTCCTCTATGTTCCTTAAACAACAAAGGTATCAAACCTAGATCCATCAGTAAAGTTCAGGAAGCAAATGGCCCTTAGGACAGGCATCAATCGATGCGTGACAATATAAGTGGATCGTGAGCTGAGCAAACTTGTCATATCATAGACTCTTTAATAAGGCAGCCTAGGCAAAAGTCAACCTCACAAGATGGCGATAAAGTTACTCAGAAAAAATTCAATTACCTGTTCATCAGGAATTAAATCACATAAATCACATAGGCCTCCCGGCACTTTGAATAGCATAGAGATATATCATCTCAAAAAAGGAACAACAATGATGAGGACTCCTTCCTGAATAATATAAGCGAAGACGCCAGCACAACGCTACGTCTCGCTTCACCAAAAATTCTGCCCAGTCTGACATGGGCGGAAACCATTCAAACAATGACACAAACTAGGACATGCGCAGAACACGCGAATCGAATACAACTCAGCTAACTTACAAAACGAAGAATGTTCTATGATGTTCGTCTGAAGATTTCGAACCTTAAAAGGAAATGACATCTTGAAACATTGCGATTGCAAACTGTTTCTAAGAACTGACGACCTGAGCGCTCCGTATATGGACATGACTCAAAATCGTTCACACAAACTATCGGCAACTATCGTCACACGATTAGACAACTAGTAGAAATAAAAAAGTGACTACAATTACATGAGTTATTTCCCATGCATTACAAAATTAAATATATAGTCAGAATGCATGGTCAGAATACGTAGTCAGAATATATAGTCAGAATAAGTTGCGACAAGTTTAGCGCAACATTACCGCCACCTCCCGATTAAAAAAAAATGTGCAACATTTTTTTTTTTTTAAATATCCAAGAGTAAAACCAAAAGCGGTTTAACAACGCACGAATTATGCGAGGATAAGTAATTGCACTGCCTAATATGAGGCTAAATTGACACATAAAGTGTCTGGTGAGAATATTTCTCAACAGATAAAAAATCTGATTCACAAGATATATCGGGGAGGTGCCACCAACACACACTACGTTAGCATGTAAATACAACATACATATGCAAGTTCATATCATCATAATCAAATAGCGGTGTCATACTCTAATACCGCTTAGAATGGATGTACACATCTGATAGTGAATATTAAATAGTATATTATCTAAACGTTTAATAATATCATTGCATAATGAAATTAAACATAAATGACGATCCAGGACACATCTCCTGTAGTTCCAAGGGTAAATACACAATGTGGAACTCTCCATGTTTGACAACAGAAAGGTAGCTTCTCAGATCATCAATGACATACTGCGAAAAAACAACCAATATAATTCTATTTAATAGCCATTATGTTTCATACTATACAATACATTATTATTAATAATTGTGGCCGAGTGAACTTTCGGCCCTTATATTAACTACTCAGTCTTCCTTTTATATTAAAGATGGGAACAGAAGAAGATGATAACAAAGCACAATAGTATGTGTTCACCTAAAGTGAGAAAAGATGTGCTAATGTATTGTAGTAATATAGGTGTGTTATGACTCTGTCGTATATCTAGAAATAGGACAGAAGTATTAGTTGGAATCATGTGGGCATCTAGACAGAATGTCAGCCATCACATTATCCGACCCACGGATAGCTCGTACCGTGAAGTGAAAAGGTTGAAGAGCAATAGCATTTCGAGTGGATCTCGAACTCTTCAAGTTCTTAGTCTGAATAGCTGTAAGAGCTTTTTGATCAGTTTCTAGAATGAAATGTACGCCCAGGAGGAATCTTTGTAGTTTGAGAATTGACCAAACCATAGCCAACAACTCACGGTCTAAAACCGAGTAGTTCCTCTCTGCCGCATTTAGTTTTCTAGAAATGTACATAACAGGATGAAGAGTTTCAGCATATTCCTGCATAAGTGCTGCTCCGATCCCAGTGGATGAAGCATCACTTCGAAGAACAAAAGTCCTATCAAGAGTAGGTAATCTTATGATGGGAGGAGAAGAAAATATTTTCTTGATCTGGTCTAAGGAAGATTGACATTCCTGAGACCAACGAACCAGATTAGGCGACCCTTTCTTCAACACGGTTGAGAGAGGTGCCATGATCGAAGATAGATTCGGGATGAATCTCCCATAGAATTGAATTAAACCCAAGAGACTACGGACTTGTTTCTTCGTTTTAGGTACAGAGATGTTCAATATTTTCGAAGTATTGTGGTCTTCTGTCTTCAAGAGACCATGACCAACACGATGACCCAGGAAAGAGATTTCACCAAAACCAACATAGGCTTTAGAGGGTTTTGCTGTCAAATTAAACTCACGTAGAGTGGACAGTAGGTCATATAAACCCAAATAGTGATCTTCCCAGGAATCACTGAAGAGACAGATATCATCTAAGTATGCGATGACATCTGAACGATGAGAAAGAATTCGACGCATCATGCGAACGAAAGTAGCAGGGGCGTTCATAAGACCGAAAGGCATAACATTCCATTGAAATAGACCCCTAGGTGTTGAGAAAGCAGTAAGAGGTTTGGCATGATCTGCTAAAGGCACCTGCCAATAACCTTTCGACAAGTCAAGTTTAGTGAAGAATCTAGAATTAGAAAGTCTAATAAGTAGATCTTCTAGTAAAGGCATAGGTTCAGCATCGAACTTTGTGACTTGATTTAATTTGCGATAATCAACGCAAATTCGTATGTTCTTATCTTTCTTCCGAACAATAACCATGGAAGAAGAATATGGTGAAGTAGATGGTTCAATTATGTTTAATTGAATCATCTCATCCAATTCCTTTTCCACTTGTGACTGAAAGTGTATAGGGATAGGATAAGGCCTAACCCTAATAGAATTATTGTCGGTAAGAATTATGTCATGTTCTATGACATGCGTGTGACCAGGGATGTCGGTTAGAACATCCTTAAAAGTCTGTAACATCGACGAGACTTGACGATGTTCATCAACAGAAAGATTAGGAGAGATGGAAACGTTTTTCCAAGATTCCATGGAATGTAGTGGAACCACTGGAAGAGGAAGATCGACATCAGAAAAAACAGATTCCTCATCCTGTATGACAGACAGGGATGAGTAATGACCATGAGGTACAGAAGAATCGTCCGTTGCCTGGAAAAAACAGCAAATAGTCTGGACGCTCATGAAATTCCGCCAGCATGTTGATATGGAAAGTTTAATGTTTTCCATCTATATCGACCACATAGTCAACATCGGAAATTCGTGAGACTATTGCATATGGACCTTTCCATGCAATCAGAAGTCTATTTTCCCTACTGGGGAGTAGGACGAATGCTTTGTCACCTGGACAAAGTTGTCGTAGACATCTGTTCTTGTTAGCAAACTGCCTTGCTTTTTCTTTAGCAATTTCTGACGAAGCAGTCGCTAGTTTTCATGCCTCAATGTACTTTTGCCTAAGAGCAATGACATACTCATAAGAGGATTGAGTGTCATCACTAATATCATCGGCAGTGATGAGATCGTGTAACAAAGACATAGGGCCGCGCGGACGCACGCCAAAGACAAGTTCAAAGGGAGAAAATCCTGTGTGTTCGTTTGGGACCTCTCTATAGGCAAAGAGAGCCGCGGGTAAAACCCTGTCCCAATCTTGAGGATGATCTTCAGTTATCTTACCAAGTAAAGTCTTGAGCGTTCTATTCAGACGCTCAACTAACCCATTAGACATAGGATGATAGATGCTACTGAGAGATCTTTTAATGTGTAAGGTAGACATTACTTGAGACATAGTATCAGATATGAGTTGAGTGCCATGGTCTGACAGTATTTCTCTGGGGAATCCCAAGCGAGAAAATATCAGCCAAAGAGCATCTGCGATATCTGTAGTAGATATGCTCTTTAGAGGGATAGCCTCTGGCCAACGTGTGCACATGTCGACACATATAAGGATAAACTGATGTCCTCTGGCCGACTTTATCTTAAAAGGGCCAATAATATCCATGGCCATTTTCTGAAATGGCCGAATACGGATGTCAGCAGCCTGGATAGGCGCAGCATGTCGTGGTCCTCTAGATTTGACCTCCTGACATACCTGACATGATTGGCAGTATATACGAATGTCCTTGTTAACAAAGGGCCAAAAGAAAGCCGCAAGGACTCTCGACTTTGTACGGGAAAATCCCATGTGTCCAGCACATTGCGAGTCATGAGCATGTTGCAATATTTGCACTCTCATATTCTTGGGAACAAGAATTTGCGAATGTGCTGACGTAGCCGAGTCTTGTACCATACGTACAAGTACGCCGTTTTTCATTGCTATCCAAGATTTTCTTTGTGTATCCTTATTTGGATCACCTTTCTTCGCAAGAATGAAGAATTTTTTTAGCGTAGGATCTTCTTCTTGTAATTTTATGAACGAGTCACGAGAAATAACCAAGGTACTATCTTGGCTATAAACTTCATTATCATTATTCAACGAATTTTGTGGTGTTTGTAGAGCTTGTGCTATTGTAACCACTGCATTGGTAGCTTGCATATTATTATCTTCCCAAGCAGCAATCTGCTGTGGGGTACATTCCCTAACTCCGTGGATACGACCAATAATAAGGTCCGCAATAGGATTAGGTAAGAGACAGGCATGCACATCTCCCGTAAAGAAAGGAGTGGCAATGTGAATTACAGCAGTAGGATATTTCTCTAGAGTGCCGCCAAATGTGATACATTTGATAACCTTTCCTGTAGCACAGGATGGTTCTACAAGCGATTGTCTAACACCAATAGTGGTGCATCCGGAATCGAAAAGTAGTGAGACCGGAGTATTATTAACAAGACCCTTATGTAGGATTAGAGAACCTCTCCCGTCATGCGCAACTGCAGCAGGCAGAGCGGGAAGAGGGTGACCACAACTCAAAGTAGTTATTGTAGTCGGTTCGAACAAAGTACTGCATTGGGGGCATTTGTTTGCTCTCCCAAAGTCAAAAGCGGAGCAAGTGACAGCGTCAGAGGTTTTATTATCAACAACCTGATTACAGGCTCCCTGAGATTCTTTTTGTGCAGAGTTAGCCTGCTGATATCTCTTTTTTTTGTATTGAGATCTACCGCGACTGTTATTACCTCTGAAGTTATCAGAGTTATTATTATCTCTGAAGTTATTAGAATCTCTATTATAACCGTTATCCTGTTTTGAACTACAGTTTCCATGATTATTATCATGTCCACATTGATGTGAACATCTATTTGTTTGGTTTTGAGGTCTACGCGAGGAAAAGCCTCTGTTACCATATCCTCTTCTGAAATGCCTAAAATTATTAGGTTGGAAGTAACGAGGACTGTCAGCTCGTCTCAAATTCTTCGAAGAAGAATCACCCTGAAATTGATTTCCATAATTTTGACCGTAACTACGGTTACTTTTCCTATCAAAATTTTTTTGGAATCTATGACTAGAGTTTTGACCGTAAGGTGCTGCCGAAGCAACTGGCAGACCTTCTTTTACTTTAGCGTTACCAATGGTTACGTGAGGATGCGCAGTTATATACTGGCTACAGAAATCTTCCATTTCTTTTATTGTTTTAGGTTTACGTTCATGAAGGAAAGCAAGGAAAGACTCATTGACAGAAGACATGACTTTGTCTCTAAGTATTAAGTCCATAAGTCCTTCATAAGTTTTTTCTGTCTTAGACAGCTCCACCCAACGTGAAAAAGTAAGACGTATCTTTGAAATAAATTCAGAGAATTGCATTCCAGTTTCTGGCAACATATTTTTAAATTGAAGACGATAGTCGTCTTCATCAAGTTGGTATTTCTTTAACAATATAGCCCTGACAACCTCATAGTTGTTCTTGTCAGGCTCATCTACCATACTTAACATACACAAAGCATCACCTCTAAGTATCTTGGACAAATGATAAACCTGCAGTGATTTATCTATGTTATGTACTTTACATGAAGTTTCAAATCTGTCCAGATAGAATGTTATATCGTCGATGGAAGCATTGAATGGTGGTAGATTAAGCTTGAAAGTGCTTGCATTAGTCTTATCTGAGACCTTATTTGCATCATTAGCATTACCCATGTTCATCACCTTTAATTTCTCAACTTCCAAAGCTAAGAGTTTTTCTTCATGCTCCATTTTTGCTTTTCTCTCATCAGACTCTCTTTGTAACTTCCTTTCTTCAGCTTCAGCTTGTTTTTCTAATCTTTTATTTTCAGTCTCTATTTCTAGTCTTTTATTGTCAGCTTCTTTTTCAAGCCTTTTATTCTCAGCTTCTTTTTCAAGCCTTTTATTCTCAGCTTCTTTTTCAAGTCTTTTATTTTCAATCTCTGCTTCTCTTTGTAACTTTTTTTCTTCAGCTTCAATCTGTAGTCTCTTCTCTTCAGCTTTTGCTTCTGCTTCTCTTTTTTGTTTTTCCATTTCCATTTGGAATCTTTTTTCATCCACCTGCATCTGCAGTTTCTTTTGTTCAGCTTCCATTTTTAATGCTTTATCATATTGAGTAGTTGCAAATTCTTCTAACTTATCACCAGTCTTCCCAAGCGATTTACCCTGCTCAATAAAGTATTCCAGTGTAGACATGTTGTCTAAAATCTGAGTCCACAACCTGAAATAATTAATTATCTTATTTCAAATTTAATTATAACAAGTCTTAAATGAAGCACTTGCTTACTCACAACACTATATTATTATCCCAATCTTTGTGGAAACAAGTCTTAAATCAAAGAACTTGTGTATAGACCTTCTTGAAATATCATCAATCAACTCTTGATCATAGGTGCACTTCCCATTCAATAGTGCACAATACTATTCATCATTTATTTATCATCAGTATAGTAGTAGTGCATCAGCATAATCCATTATTCAATTACTATAAGTGTAACCAATGACTATGTAAACACAACTACAATGTAAACAATAACAATGTAAACATTAACAATGTAAACAATACAATGTAAACAATAACAAAGATTTAGCAACAATACGAAAACATTCGCAGAAATCAACAAAAAATAAAGCGAAAGGAAAGAAATATCACAAAAAATGTGATGATATCTTCGAGAAGATATTACAAATACAAGACACAACAGTGTATAAACATAAATGGTGTATGAAACTAAACAATAGGAAAGAGTAGGCTAGCAAATACAAACAAATCAAAACAAAACTAAATAGTGCGAAAAATAACGAAAACAATACTAACTCATGTCATCACAACTAATAAAAAATAGCAACAGAAGTCGCTTTGCAAATTCCAGTATCGGAAATTTGCACACCCTATAGAAAACGCTCACGATAGACAACCTCTATGACGTGGTATGATCTAAGGGAGACACCGCCCAACCGAAACCCGCAGAAACATAAACATATAAATATAAATATACAAATAACATATAAACATATAACATATAACAAAATTACAAAAGAATGAGATGAAACACAGAAGACTCAGTAGAAGTATAAGGGCACAGTTTACAAACAAAACAGGCCACTTAACTTATGGTAATCCAACGTCAGCACAGCAGAAAAAACAGATGACAATCAGCGTCCTAAGGAATGAAGATCCAACGATGATGGTACATCTGAACTGTTCCAAAACTGTCAAGACGATGGTACTTGAGCTCCTGATATATTAAATGTAGTGTTGTTTCGGCACTTGTCCTTCTGAATCCTATAGTAAATATGTTTGAATTCGGTACTTGGCCTTCTGAAAACGAACTCGAAACAACCGGCACTTGACCTTCATACAACGACAGCAACTTGGCACCTTGACAGCAGCGACTGGCTTCACTTGAGTTAAAGACAGCAACAGTCTGTGATATCCGGCAATATATATAACAACGCCGGGTACTGTCAAATTTCTTGTTTCAGGCAAAAAGATGTAATTTCCACCTTTACCGGGCAACGCCGAGTAGTTTCAAAATTCTTTGTTGATGTCTTGTAGTTTGTTGACTTGTAGTGTTGAATGTAGTGGGTAAGGGACCCCGAATCTGCTCAACAAATCAATGTTGAGATGTGGTGGGCTTATCGAATGCCTTTGGACTGGCCACCAATATGTAGAGTGCTAGAATCCACCAGATATATGTAGCGTGTCTATTTAGAGGTGTGTAGCAGTACTCTACTGGATATGTTGATGTGGAGCTATCAAGTGTTGATGTGTCTTGGATAGTAGCACCACTCAACATGGAGGGTTATCGCCCTCGGACACCAGGGATGATGAGGCAAGATCTTATGGTGTCGTGGTCTGGTTTATGTGTGATGTGTTTATGGAGTCAAGTATCAGATAGGGACGTCACATAAATTCATAAACGTATAAAGTCAATAAATTGTTGAACAGCAAGTGATGTTGTTGGTAACATATAATATACGCCACAACGACGAGATACATGAAGATAATTATGCATTAACATCACTGGTATAGAACAATAGTCATTACATCATCGACGTAGTCAATGCAGCAGGAACAGCAGACAGCATCAATAATAATGGTACATTATATGCCTTCTTATGATATCATAAACAGCTGTGCATGTAGTCAGGCGGTAAGCTTTCCCTTCCCATCATAGCTAGTAGATATCAAATGGGAGATTAAATCTAGTCTCCTATATTCGACCTCAACAAGACAGGCATGTCTTTTGAGCGTCACATTATCGTCCTCTATGTTCCTTAAACAACAAAGGTATCAAACCTAGATCCATCAGTAAAGTTCAGGAAACAAATGGCCCTTAGGACAGGCATCAATCGATGCGTGACAATATAAGTGGATCATGAGCTGAGCAAACTTGTCATATCATAGACTCTTTAATAAGGCAGCCTAGGCAAAAGTCAACCTCACAAGATGGCGATAAAGTTACTCAGAAAAAATTCAATTACCTGTTCATCAGGAATTAAATCACATAAATCACATAGGCCTCCCGGCACTTTGAATAGCATAGAGATATATCATCTCAAAAAAGGAACAACAATGATGAGGACTCCTTCCTGAATAATATAAGCGAAGATGCCAGCACAACGCTACGTCTCGCGTCACCAACAATTCTGCCCAGTCTGACAGGGGCGGAAATCATTCAAACAATGACACAAACTAGGACATGCGCAGAACACGCGAATCGAATACAGCTCAGCTAACTTACGAAACGAAGAATGTTCTACGATGTTCGTCTGAAGATTTCGAACCTTAAAAGGAAATGACATCTTGAAACATTGCGATTGCAAACTGTTTCTAAGAACTGACGACCTGAGCGCTCCGTATATGGACATGACTCAAAATCGTTCACACAAACTATCGGCAACTATCGTCACACGATTAGACAACTAGTAGAAATAAAAAAGTGACTACAATTACATGACTTATTTCCCATGCATTACAAAATTAAATATATAGTCAGAATGCATGGTCAGAATACGTAGTCAGAATATATAGTCAGAATAAGTTGCGACAAGTTTAGCGCAACAATGCCTCTTACATTGTTTACCACGATGGACTGACACGGGACCTTAATGAATGCAATCTACTTAATGTTATTTATGCTGAATTATTGTTGGAGCAACTGTGAATAAATTTTGATGTGGACCAGTCTTCACCAACTCATTGATTAATCATTAACACTGTTGTATGAGCTAAGAACGATACTGTGTGGCTGTGTTCAGGTGAAAAGTATGATGCTAACCCTTCGTCTACTCAACCTAGCATTCGCGTAAACATCAGCAACGATTGAAGACATACTCACCAAGCCAGAACCTAACTGCCCCGCATATAACATTCCTTGCTAGCCATTACACAACAAATCTATTAAATTAAACCTATCTCAAAAGTTTCCAGTTGAAAATTAATGATATATCTATTACATTATTCAAAAAGAAAATAGATGCTTAAACACTTAAATTAACTTTTAAAGTCGCGAAGGAATTTATAACTAATTAATTAAGTTAAGTCCTATATAAAGATGTGTGTTTTAACCATTAGACTCGCAAAGTGTTTTCTTAATATATATAATTAAATTTGCGAGTGTATATAATAGTCTTAACGGTAAATTTATCGCGCTTTAGAATGTTATTTGATTTTTCGGTATGAATTACATGTTTTCTATCTTTCATATAGGGTGATCATAACCTTTGCGTCCCAGCAAAAAAATTGTATAGAGTCCTCCAGACTCGGTTCTTAAAACCCTCCAGAATTTGATGAGACTGTTTAAATTTTAATCTTGTGGTGATCCTGTTGGGATTCCGCTATCTAAAATTACCAGAAAGAAAGTAAACCCAAGAACATTTTTACACACCATCAATTAAATTAAGATTAACTGGAGAAGAACATTGCCAGAGCTATATTTGGATTATTTTACTGCTCTACTGCGAAAGAAAATAGAAACCTTCCGAACACTGACTGTGCATATTTTCTTCACTGGATTTTAAAACCCTCGAAGTAAACCATGCCACACTGGTCAGTGGTTGTCCTCATGCATTAAGAAGTTTTATCATCAGCGGCGAAATCAATGAGACCACACCCATTTCACCACCGGGATCTGTAACCGTGCCATCCCATAGAACTTTCCTTTTAACATAACAAAACCAAAAACACTTAGGCTTCACCGTCCAGCGATTTCGGGACTGTACTAACGCATAAACCTGATAATCTGGGGCTGGACACAGAAGAAAAAGGACACTACCTATGTCGAGTGTTTAATTGATGTTTGTGATTTTCTATGGAGTGCCAGATTCTACGATCGGTAAGTGTGTGTGAGTAAATGAGTGTTGGCCATCACGAGCGTGCATGAATGACATGAGATTTATTTTGCAACCCTTTTTAATTTGCCTACCTTGTAAATACTTTTACTGTATTCCCTGTATTGTTCCTTTAAGTGGGATTTTATAACTCTGTTACCCCCACCCCTTACATTTGCTTAGTAAAAGGAAAAACAATTGAGAATAACAGGACTTTTTTCTACCATCCATACCTAGTATCGTAACATCTCTTTTTCAGAGTAATTAAATTTGCTGTTGGGTTACATTATCTATTTTTCTGATAACTACCTATCTTTGGACTGGGTTTATCTTTGTCTATTACAAGCGGGAAGGGCATATTGGATACCACTTTTCATACCCCCCCCCCCTTGTTATTTGTATTTTCTGTACCTATGATTTTTGCCTGTAACAAATGATAAATGTTGTGTGATTTTAATGATAAATAAACATCATAAAACTTTTATTACTGTGTTGGAAGGCCCAAGCCCAAATTACCCATATTTGTTTACCCATAGTTTGTATTCACGTAGCGTCCGTGTGTTTGAAGCACCAAATTGGTGTGAGCGCATGTGTGTTTGGAAACTGGCAAATAATTGTTTATAAGTATATGAGGAGAACTGCCGTAAGACGGGAGTAAAACAGTTGAATGGGGAAAAAAAACACACCCACACACACGTATTACTATTTGTGTGTGTGTGTGTGTGTGTTTTTTTTTCTCCATTCAAATAATTATTTAGCCAGGAAGTTTAAGGAGTAGATTGAGAGAAAAGATTGTCGTAAAAGAGTCTGTCCTTGCTCTCCCCAGCACTCTGTGAATCAACTATTTACTCTAAAACCCTTATTATCCCAGAGCATTCACCATCATTCTTCACTCTAAACGGGACCACTATTTCTAAGACTTCTCTCAAAATAAATTTACGACACTATTCTCTTCTTGATTTCTGTTTCACATCATGCCATTTTGGCCAAGTACTGTATAAAAATACAAAAAAAGTATAATGGAGGCTAATACAACAACAACAAATTTTTAAAAAATAACGAACAAAACTGAGCCATGCAACTTCTTCGGATGTCGGAAGTTATTTCTTCTGCAAAGTGGATGGAGAATTTTTACAAAGAGGAGGTTGAATGCTAAAATTCGACTTTCGTTTCGATTTGTCGGTTTCGTTGTCTCTAGGATTTTGTTTTTTTGTTTGTTTCACTTTGTTTGTTTTTCGAGGAGGAGAGGTATTTAAAAATGCAACAACTGTTTACGTCTGAGCAGTGTTGTTTGTCAGGGAATCGTAGAAGAACCTTCTCTTTAGAACTTCAAGTTTATTTTGTTAATAACATTCACGCTAAGTTTTAAATTTAAAAAGCGGCCAGTTGATGCTATCCAATACAAGCAAGTGTTATTTTTTTTTCCAGTGACTCTTAGCGCTTAAAATAAAAATAGCGTAGGCCTACACATTCTTCTCTGGTACGCAGGTTTCATAATAGGCTATAGGCCTAGCCTACTACATGCTCATTTGAAAGAATGTTGAGGAGATAATTAATTTATTAGTCAATACAAAGATTGTGTCTTGAAAAATTATGTTCAGATATTTTCTTTTATTAAGAGAAAGAATAAATTTGCATTCGCAGTTAACGCTGTGTCATAATATTATGCACTTCATTTATAAAATTGATTTATTTTCACATTGTTGACTTCTTTTTTTGAGTTGATGATCAAAAATATTTCATTTTATCTCTGAAGGGTTATACTTATATAATATAGTGCTTTCAAGTCTAAATAATATCTTCATTTGCCGATATGTGAAAGTGGCATCAAAGCTGACATTTGGTGACCTTAATATAATTTTTTAATGGACAGAAAATCTTAATGAACTTTATTTTGACAGTAACAGTCAATACAATATTTAAACTAATAGAAGTAAATGAGCACCGCAGTTTTCACTCTCTTTAGATGGATACCTTATAATACATTATGTAAAAAAAAAAGCAAATAGCTTATGAATGACTGCAAATTTCATGCTAGTGATTGTACTTTGTCTTATGGTTTGACATTCAGTTCTGTCATCCTGAAAGTATTGTATTGTAATCAGAATTTTTCTGAAAGAAAATGGTGTTATTACTACATATGCAATAACTTTTTAGGCACAGAGTTTTAATTGTGCCTCTAAGGAGTGAAACTGTATTTACTCACAGTGAAGAAAATGAACATTATAGCATATTGTTAGAAGTAGCACATTGTTGGATAAAAAAATTAAGCCTGTTTACTGTGATTACAGTTGATACTAGAAGGCATCATGAAAATCCTGAATGAGAAAAGTTTGCTACATTTTGCCACGTGTAATTCCCCAACAGACAAGGAGGGATACTTGTACAAAAAATGGGATGTAAGCAAAAGTTTTCAGAAAAGATGGTTTACCCTGAAAGGAAATCTTTTATTTTATTATCGGAAGAAGGGTGAAAGAGAGCCTGTGGGTGTGATCATTTTAGAAGGCCACACAATAGAGCTTGCAGAAGATACAGACAATTTTGTATTTGTCATCAACTTTGCTGGCACAAACTCTAGCACCTATTGCCTCGGTGCTCAATCACAGGAAATTATGGAATCTTGGATGAAGACTCTATCTTGTGCCGCATATGAGTTCATGAAAATCAAGTTATTAGAACTTGAGAGCAAGTTAGAAGAATTCTCTGTGACAGGAGCAACTCTTGTACAGGCTGCTGCTGAAGACGGACATATTTTAAGCCAGGTTTATGGCACTGTTGCTGACATTACCCCCTCGTCAGTTGATGCACATACTAGACGTTGTGCTGTAGCTTTAACCCCAACCGTTTCAGTGGCAAGCAAGGAGAACCTTCAACATTTCAGTAATGAAGGCTTCACAAGAGACACTGATGAAGCTGAAAGACTCTGCCCAATTTTTAAAATTCCAAGGGTTGAAATTGTGACATGGGCAGTGGTAGGTCTATATTCATTTGCTGAAATGCATGAATTTATAAGACAGCAAATTAATGAGTTCCAAAACAAATCCAATGAAACAGCAACATAAAAGAAGTACTGTGGTATATTCATATGAAGGATGGAGAGAGCGAATCTAAGTGGTTTAAATATCTCATTTTATTTGCCAGAATCTTGGTAATGAACAAACACTATATTATGTGAAATTTTTTTTTTAAATGATGAAATGTCTCATTTTTTATTTACAACATTTTTTAATGATAGAAATCTCATTTTATTCTACGTATTGTTTGCTGTGATATGTAGCCGATATGTCTTGTCTTTGATCTACCATCACTGAGCATTAGCTCTTGGGGATTTTGATGCCATAATTTGGAACATTACGGTCCTTTTTAGTTGTTCTGGTCTGCTATATAGGGTATTTGGGACCCAAAGACGCAGCAACAGAGAATGCAGTCAGCGACCCATAGCTTGACTGCTTGCGTCAGGGTCAGCGAACCAGAGCTGACCAAGACCCTACTCCACCTCCAAGTGGTGGTCCTGGAAACAGGCTGCATCACTGCAGTCTGGCTGAGAGAGTAGGGATCGAAGAGGGAAGGCAAACCCGGTCCCAAAAAATGCAGTGCTGAAGTTGGATGTGTTGGCCGAAAGGCGCAGATATCGCAGCTTTGCTGTAAACAGACACAACGCAACCAACGTCCTTTACAGGACGAAGAAGGAAGAAGAATATAGGGTATTTTCAATGGTTCGGTTCTTTGGTAGGAGGAGTTGTCTCGTCTCTTGCAATGCTGGGCAAATCAACAGGTGATGTTCTACTGTTTCATGTGGGTGTTGGCAGTGTCTACAGTTTGGAGTGTTTATAGCCGATATGTCTCATCAAATTTTCATGTTAGCATGCTGGAACATTTAGGACATATTCTGTCAAAATCTGTAACTTGTCAGCACATCAAAAATGGAGAAAAAGACATAGAAATCCTGTTATTTGGTTACAGTTATTACGTTAATTGAAATGTTTATATCTTGTAATTCCCTGTGTAGTTCCCGGGGTCTCCGATGAGATAAAGAAAAAATAGGACTACTTTACCATCAAGTGTGTCATACAAGGTGACCTAGATAAAGTTGTCCACACAAACTGCTGCTGCAAGAGCATCTGAATTTTTGGTGCAGGCTTCCTGCAAATGGGTCATCTGCAGTAAGGAGTGCAAAGGGAAATTATGGTGATACTTAGTAATACTTTAAATGGTGTGATATCAGATGGTGATCTTTATTAAAACTTTAAATTGTCTGGTATCAGATGGTGATGCTTAGTAATGCTTTACTTTAAATGGTTTGAAATCAGATGGTGATGCTTAGTAATAATTTAAATGGTCTGATATCAGATGGTGATGCTTAGTAATACTTTAAATGGTCTGATATCAGATGGTGATGCTTAGTAATACTTTAAATGGTCTGATATCAGATGGTGATGCTTGGTAATACTTTAAATGGTCTGATATCAGATGGTGATGCTTAGTAATGCTTTAAATGGTCTGATATCAGATGGTGATGCTTAGCAATACTTTAAAAGGTCTGATATCAGATGGTGATGCTTAGTAATACTTTAAATGGTCTGGTATCAGATGGTGATGCTTAGTAATACTTTAAATGGTCTGGTATCAGATGGTGATGGTTAGTAATACTTTAAATGGTCTGATATCAGATGGTGATGCTTAGTAATACTTAAATGGTCTGATATCAGAATGTGCAGTGTTTATTTGTCAAAAAATGAATTTAGAGATGTTTCAAATACACTTGAAAGTACTGACCTGTTCAGACATTTAGGGAATCACTTTGAATGTTAAGTCAAATTTTGTTCTAAGTTTAACGGCTCCAACATAATGTTTTCAAGTGTGTATAACTTTTCACTAAATTTTCAGCTTTTATACAGCATTCCTTTTTCACTATTACAAATGTCATTGAAAAATGTTTCTTGCAATAGCAATATCTCAGTATTTGTTAGCATGTTACTGATGTTGTCATTGGTGTTACATTTATTTCTAATTTGTTATGTGTATATTTTTCATTCTTCCAAACATTTTTAATCCTCCTTGTTCACTTCTTTATCATAATCCTTTATATTCCTCCTCTTCCGTATCCTGTTTACTCTCCTTACCATTTTCCTGATTTACTCCTATACATTCCCATCTTTATCATTCCATGTCTAAGCATTTTAACGGGTATTTTAACAATTTGATCAAAGATTGGCATCTAGTTGAGCCATAGATTGGCATCTAGTTGAGTCATAGATTTTCATCTAGTTGAGCCATATTTTGGCATCTAGTTGAGCCATAGATTGGCATCTAGTTGAGTCATAGATTGGCATCTAGTTAAGCCATATTTTGGCATCTAGCTGAGCCATAGATTGGCATCTAGTTGAGTCAGTTTTTGACTGTATAATTATTTGTTTATTTACAGCCCATTCAGGTTGTCCATTGATATTCTTTCAAATGTTTTTAACAACCTCATCATTACTCTTCAGTTCCGTGATGGATCTTACACCTTACAACATTCACACCTGAAACCTTCTATCCTGTGCCATCCATTCCAATTATTGTCATCATCCTTATCATGCTGTCTCCAGGTCTGTTGTCCATGTATTTGTCAGTGTCTCTCTACCTCATCCTGGGGATCCCAGAACAAGACATACCTTGTCGTGCTATCAGCAGGTTTATTCAGCATCAGCTTTTTTTTCTCTCTGTTCTCATTTCATGGGTACCTGTCTTCTTCTTGCCATCAGTTCCATGTTGATGAAAGTGAAGTCAGACATGAAAGGGATAAAGACATCAAGGAAAGACTGAACAGATGGCACAGGACAGGAAGGTTTGTTATGTCTCACAGGTAGCTGCTCAAGTGTAATGAATTAGTGATTGTGTGTAACGTTGCCATGGAAACAGAATAACGTATCAGTGTCTGCATAGACATCTTCCTCTTAAGTGATGACATTCTATTTACTAATCTCTGTATAAATGTACATGACTATATTGGTAGTGCCTGCCCCTGTCTGATAGATTTCTTGGAACGATCTTTGTCTAAAATATGCTTAAAGATATCATTGAGGCCTGTCAATTATCATTGAGGCCTGTCAATCAACAGTTTTTAATTTGGCTGGTTCATTAAATATATTTTATTTAAGCCTATCGGCTTGAAAATTTTACTTAGGCCTCAGCATAAGAGATATTCCATTTACATTATAAACTTAGATACCCACACATATTTTGTTGTTTGGTTCATACTGTAAATGATGTTATTCCAGAATAGACATGTGAAAAAGGCAATAATGCCTGTTTCTTCACATTGTTGTAACAACGGTTTTAAAAAAATTATCTCCCTCATGTATTTAATTCAACTCCCTTCCTCAGATATGTCATTTATCTTTCTCCATCTGATATTTTAGTTTGTGTTTATCTCACCCAGGATTTCTTGATGAAATATTTCCTTTTGTGTCTTTCTCATACAAATTTAATTAGTGACTCTTTTTTTAACATTTCATTCAGTGCCTCTCCTTCAGAAAATTTTGTTTAATGTCATCTCCTTCAAATATTTAATTTTGTCTCTCTGTCTTAAACTTATGCAATAAATCTTTGTCAGTGAAAAAGCTCATCAGTATTATACATACTGGTAGTCATTCCTATCATATTGAAGCACATTGTGGACAGACATGTGTCTTTTGTCAGCCTGCTGTTGTCATTTCAGCCTGTGCTAGGAACTGAACCCAATCCATCTTGGTTGCAGCTTTAAACTTTACTCCTGGTTTATTATGTTGCTGAAGATTTCCAGATTTTTTTCCAAAAGTTATTTACATGTCAAACTGTCCAGCATCTTTCCTCTGTCTAGTTTTTCATTCAATTTTTCCTGTTGCTTGTAGGCCAGCCCCCATAAAGTGTAAAGGAGATTAAAGGGCCAAAACATGTGATTGACGGGGGGACTATTTCTGATGATCAGATTGCCTCCTATTGTAGTGCTCTGTATAGAGTTCCTATCAGAAGTTTACAGAAGAATAGTTAAACAGCACTAGGTACAGGAGGTTGTTAAGAGACATGATCACCTATGCCAGGTAACATGGTACTTGAAGAAAGAAAAGCCTGAATATTTTATTTATGTCTTTCTTCCCTTCATGTATCTCATTTGGTCTTGGTTCCTCAAACTTTTCTTTGATTTTCTCTCCCTTACAGAACAGAAAATGAAGAGGAAAACTGAAACCTACAATTTGAACTAGATCTGATATCATGATAGGTCTAGTTTAGGCATGATAGGTCTAGTTCAGTTGGTAACTAAGTATCCTTTAATTAGTCAAAGATTTATCTCTAATTCTGATATCATGACAGGTTTATTTAAGTTGACAAGCTTGTATCTCCAGTTCTTCTGGAAACATTCATGGGTAGAGGGAAGCACATCACATGCTACACAGCTGGAGATGTTTGCAAACTCTGATTAAGAATTGTAAACCTGCTTGCCAGATTGGATATTGTATTCTTATGTCTGTCTTTTGGTTTTGTCTTTTGGCTTCATTCAAACGAGTAGAATATCATGTTTTCTCTTGGTCTCTTAGCAGGTAGGTGGAGGAAACTTGCAGGAAGCTTGTACCAAAGTGCTGCTATGGGAAGGCCAGTTTCTGTAGCAGATGTTCTTACAATCAGTTGCTGAACACTCACAATCTTTCTTCATTCATTCATTCATTCTTTACCTTGTGGATCATAAGCATTCAATAAATTCATGCAATGCCTTTCTTTGTTCACATAATGCTCTATGTCATCCTTTCAAGGTTTTACAGTATCACCTTTATCTCTTGCCCTTCTTGATGACTGCCTCATAAATTGTTTCCTATCTCTCGTTTCACTGTTTGTTTGTTTGGTTGGATTGCTTCATTAATTCCACTGAGCCTTCCAACAACTGTTCAACAACATTGAATAACTACAGTGATTATTATCATCTTCTTTCTCTTATTTCACTGTGCATCTTCTTGAAATGTTCACACTGTTTAACATACACCTAACAAGAAGTATTTATTTCCTTCCTGTGTTCACATAATAAAACATACCACTTTGTTTTTGCAGTGTTCACATAATTAAACATATAAATAACACTCTTAGTTCTTGTATTGTTCACAAGATTAAACTTATAACAAACAGGTTTATTTCTTGCAGCATTCATATGATTAAACATACAGCTAACAAGTTTATTTCTTGAGTGTCAATGTAATTAAACATACAGCTAAGAATTTTAGTTCTTGTGAATTTTTTTTACAGTGTTGACATCAATTAAACCTACAGCTAACAGGTTTATATCTTGCAATGTTCACATAATTATACATATAACTCACAGGTTTGTACCTTGCATTGTTCACATGATTAAACAGCCAGATATCAGGTGTATTTCTTGTGGCGGTCCAAACTATTTAAACATACAAGTAACAGGTTTATGTTTTGTGAATCTTCTTTCAGTTCACATAATTAAACACACAACTAACAGGTTTATGTTTTGTGAATCTTCTTTCAGTGTTCATATAATTAACACACACAACTAACAGGTTTATATCCTGCAGTTTTATTAAAAATCATTGATGTCAGACCTTAATGTCTTTTATATTTGAACCTGTGCCCTAATATCATTGAAAAACTTTATGTCAAAACGTGGCAAAACTTTTTTCTATACAAATCATTGTGTAACGTAATATATTTATAAACTGTCACATACTAGAAACATATATTTTTTACTAGGGTCTTCCATATATGATTATGTTATTTGAGAGCCATTCTACCAGGTATGTCCTAGAAGATGGCTAAATGCAGGTTTATGTCTTTTTATTCATATTGCAGTGTTCACAGAATTAAATGTGCCTAACCAGATTTATTTCCTGTAAACCATCTTGCACTGTTCACACAATAAAACATGCAAGTATCACACTTATTTCTTGCATTTTAATGTTAACTTTATTAAGCCAAAAGTGATATTTTCTGCATTACAAAGGTTTTTTTTTTTTTAACGGTTTAAAAATTGGCATTACTTCCCCTGTGAGACTTCTCTGTGAATTAAAAAAAAACGTTTGGTTAAGTTTCTTGTTTTGTGTCCATTTTTGAAAATGTTTGTTCACACTAAATTAGACTTTTAGAGGTGTACAGAATCTATTGGGGTGGGGGAACACACATAAGTATATTACATTGCAGACCTATGTATTTACAAATGGCAGTGAAATAAATCAGCAGATAACATCAATATATGTTCAGGAGATAGCCTGCCAGTGTGTCAGCATTGTTAGAGAGTGTAGACATCGAAGATTCTTTACAGCCAATAATTGATGAAGGGTTATTACTAGATTGATATGAAAACTTATCTAGGAATACAAATATAATGAACAGGACTGCAGGAAAACACTGAAAAAAGTAATGTGAAATCTCAAAGTCTGGAGTAAATATACCTGGAACCGAAAGTAATAATTCAGTTTTTAAGGGAAAGTCTGACAGTGATTAATGTCACTTTCTCTTCTGCAGAACAAAGGTTTTTCGTGGCAGGCTTATGAACCACACCATTTCTCTTCCTTGTTACACAATATAAATGAGTGACTAAACACTCAACTGACTGTTGGCGAACATGACAATACAGGCAGCAGTAGACAGGAAGTGATAATGTCACAGGTGCTGCTGCAGAAGTCTTTAGTGTTATAGGAAGACTTTTAGATATCAAAACCTTCTACAAGAATATGGTTTGTTTATAGAGATTAGTACAAGTACTATCCTAGTAAATATAGAGTTTTTTTATTTTTTAATCGTACGCCCGCTATTAGCAACTATTACTCAAGGCGAAATCTCCGGTTAATATGCCTAACCTGAGATGTTTTTCCCTATACAGTGACAGGTGTCCTCTCGCCATTCAGGCAGATACTCGCCGATTTCGAAGGTACCCATTATAACTGGGTCAGTTGAGGAGCCGTTCAGGTTATTCCAGTCCCTGGTCGACGACACTTCTTCAAATGTCCTCAAAAGGGCTCAAATCTGGATCATCCGATCGCCAGCACAGTGTGGTAACCATTACACCAGCGCTGCTCCCAGTTTGTTTGTGAACAGTGGTATAGAGTGGCAAAAACAAAAAGTCTATAGGACCGTATAGACTGGCAAAAACAAAAAGTCTACAGGACCATAAAGAGTGGTATAGAGTGTCAGAAACAAAAAGTCTATTGGACCATATAGAGTGGCAAAAACAAAAAGTCTACAGGACCATAAAGAGTGGTATAGAGTGTCAGAAACAAAAAGTCTATGGACTATATAGAGTGGCAAAAACAAAAAGTCTTGCAGAAATTATGTGAGGACAGCAAACCATAAGTCAGAAGAGTTCAGGACCACCACTGGTGTAAGACAAGGTGATATCCTGCCACCTTGTCTTTTCATACTCCTCATGGACGATGTCATCAAGGCTTTTAAGGAGAGAACAAGAAAGTATTCAGTGGGGTACTGGAAGATGAGACAGGTATGTATTTCAGAGCTGGCATTTGCTGATGATGCTGCCCTGATTGCTAAATCAGAGGCACATCTCCAATCCAACCTGCAAGTCTGGAAGGAAGAACTGGAGAAGAGAGGGGTGGTCATACGCAGCTCTAAAACAAAATCCATGGTGATATCACGAGAAGAAAGAAGACATCAGATTAAGCTGGGAGAACAGATCCTGGAGCAGGTCGACCACTTTAAATACCTCGGAGCTGTTATAGAATGAAAGAGAGGCATCAAAGAAGAGTTGGCCACTCGAAAAGCAGCAGCTGGGAGACTTTTTCAGGCCATAAATTGAGGATTCCTCAGCAAGAGAGAGGTTGGTAAGAAAACGAAGATGGCTGTATACCGCTCCACCTATGTCCCAGTCTTGACATATAGATGCAAGTCATGGGTAATGACTACAACCCACAAAAGCCAGATCCAAACCTCAGAAATGAGGTATCTGAGGAAGGTGGTTGAAGTAACAAGAAGAGACATGGTCTGCAACCAGACGATATGTCAAGGCCTAAAATCCCACCCCCTGCAGATCCAAGTAGAACAGTCCCAACTAAGATGGTTTGGCCACGTCTGCAGAATGGGAGAATATCAGCTACCACGAAAAGCATGGGAAACAAAGATCCAGGATGACCCAGAGTCCGTTGGGAAGACAACATTAGACAATCTTTGAAGGACCGAGGACTAGAGTGGAACCAGGCCAGGAGGAAGACATCCGATAGGATAGTCTGGCGCTCTCTCTTCCAAACCTCTACACCTCACGGTAGAAGGGGAACGAGTAAGTAAGTAAGAAACAAAAAGTCTATAGGACCATAAAGAGTGGTATAGAGGGGCAAAAACAAAAAGTCTATAGGACCATATAGAGTGGTAAAAACAAACAGTCTATAGGACCATAAAAAGTGGTATAGTGTGTCAGAAACAAAAAGTATACAGGACCATAAAGAGTGGTATAGAGTGTCAGAAACAAAAAGTCTATTGGACCATATAGAGTGGGAAAAACAAAAAGTCTATAGGACCGTAAAGAGTGGCAAAATCAAAAAGTGTATAAGACCATATAGAGTGGCAAAAACAAAAAGTCTATAGGACCGTATAGAGTGGTAAAAACAAAAATTCTATCGGACCATAAAGAGTGGCAGAAACAAAAAGTCTATAGGACCATAAAGAGTGGTATAGAGTGACAAAAACAAAAAGTATATAGGACCGCATAGAGTGGCAAAAACAAAGAGTCTATAGGACCGTATAGAGTGGCCAAAAAAAAAAAAAAATCTATAAGACCATATAGAATGGCAGAAACAAAAAGTCTATCGGACCATAAAGAGTGGTATAGAGTGGCAAAAACAAAAAGTCTATAGGACCATAAAGAGTGGTATAGAGTGGCAAAAACAAAAAGTCTATAGGACCTTATAGAGTGGCAGAAACAAAAAGTCAATGGGACGGTGGCACGTGGAAATCATGAACAAAGTGGGACCGTCTCCATTCCCCTTCCCAAGATTGATGGAGATAAAATTCCCAAAAGACTTGTTTGACGATTGGACTACTTCTGATGATCAGATTACCACATGATGTAATGCTGTACAGAATTTTCTATCACTGGCCATCAGACAGTCTAGCAAGGCAAATGAGCCAATGTTCATCAGTTTGGCAGTGGCCACAATAATAACTTGGCTATGTTTCACGAGAACTCTTCTTCGCTAGATTTAACAAACATAGAACATTAGCAAAACAAATAAATACACATTTTTGTAACCACAAGTTACAAAAGTTAGCAGGACAAAGTTACTTATAAAAGTACATTACACAATATTTCATCAGATATAAAACAATTTCAATTGGGGATGAAGTTTGAAAATAGACAATCTTGTTGGAAAGAATATACCTAGATTATTTGCAGTTATCGCCCATTTTAGTGATGTTTTTTATACCAAAATAAAAAAATAATATTAATTTCAATTTAATATTTTTACGACTGATTATTGCATTGTTATGGGGAATAGACAACTATGCCAATTTTCAGAGCTATTGCTCATCTGGAAGTGATTAAAAAATCGATTGCAAGATTTGAAGGTGACAACAGTGTGACATACGTTGCGAGTTAAAGAAAAGCCTGTAAAAATAAAATATTTGATATCGCCGTCTTCTGCTTACGGCCACTACTGATGCAAACACCTGATTATGGCCACTATAATTAAAGTATGGATAGACAGCTCCACTGTTAATGAAAGTCTATGCCATTATAAATACTGTTAAAGTTTATTTTCCTTAACACCGCCACACAGGGTAATTATAAATATGAGGTACTTTTCTGTCGCTGTGTCTGGAATGTTGAAGTGGGTGTGTGTTGGTACAGTCACTCACACCACAGGTACGTACATGGGAGTCATGGAGCGTTGAAATGACTGGTGACATTTAATAATGGTTTATTATGTCACGACACAATCACGTTGACATTAAATACACAGTTTACAGCGAAAAGCGCGAAGTATATCTCAGCGCTATAAAGACTGCCCACACGGCAGTTTACAATAATATGGCCTCATAATGTCTTAACATCTCAGACTACTCAAAAGACTGCACACACAGCAGTTACAATAATATGGCCTCATAATGTCTTCACATCTCAGACTACTCAAAAGACTGCACACACAGCAGTTACAATAATATGGCCTTATAATGTCTTCACATCTCAGACTACTCAAAAGACTGCACACACGGCAGTTACAATAATATGGCCTCATAAATCTCTTCACATCTCAGACTACTCAAAAGACTGCTCACACGGCAGTTACAATAATATGGCCTCATAAATCTCTTCACATCTCAGACTACTCACAAGACTGCACACACGGCAGTTACAATAATATGGCCTCATAAATCTCTTCACATCTCAGACTACTCAAAAGACTGCACACACGGCAGTTACAATAATATGGCCTCATAAATCTCTTCACATCTCAGACTACGCAAAAGACTGCACACACGGCAGTTACAATAATATGGCCTCATAAATCTCTTCACATCTCAGACTACTCACAAGACTGCACACACGGCAGTTACAATAATATGGCCTCATAAATCTCTTCACATCTCAGACTACTCAAAAGACTGCACACACGGCAGTTACAATAATATGGCCTTATAAATCTCTTCACATCTCAGACTACTCAAAAGACTGCACACACGGCAGTTACAATAATATGGCCTCATAAATCTCTTCACATCTCACTCCATGGCTTAAATTCACATCAATATCCAAAAGGGACTGCCTACACTGCAGTTACAAAATATCCCGTACACACACAGCGAAAAACACCGCTAGACATCTTCCTAGTACTCTGCGCAGGCACACACTATCCAAAATATCAAACGCCCAGAGCGAACTGTCACGAGAATCAGCTGCTCTCATACAGCACAGTTAATCCCCATGCGCGGGCTAGCCGCGAGAGCCAATCATACATAGCTCAAATCTCAGAATAAATTCATCTCAGCGCTTGAGATGACCAGCGTTCACCACGCCTTCTGTACTCGCTGTCTCTCGAAACTTCGAGAAGATTTTTTTTAAACAATTCAACAGCTAATAAGCAAACAAGCGCCACAACCCAAAAATCCAACGTGTACAACAAGCATTTTAAGGTTTACTTCCCCGTGGATCAAACAAAACTAATACCTGACCTTAACAATATTTCTTCGAATTATTTTTCTTCATTGTAGTTAGGTCTTCCCATGGAGCACTGGTCTACAACAAACACAAGCCAAGCTGTCCTGTACGGCCGGTTTCGATTTCTGTTACTGTGGGAATTCCAGAACAAGGTCTGCCTTGTAACGCTATCCACTGGTTGTCTGACATTTTGTTCTGTCTAAAGTCAGTGTCTTCTTCTTGCAGTGTTATAAGCTGGACTATGTCCTCTTATCACTCACATAAAGTTCACAATACACACAAGTTCACAATACACACAATATCATTAATCTTACCGCCATCAAATGCTATTTTCTAATGATCGTCCATGTATAATGTCAAAGCATCATATTACCTTTCTCACATCTTGTCCACTGTTGTCTTCGTAATCTTCATGCAAATGACGATGGAAACAGATCCGATACTGCAGACTTTTGTGTTTACTAAAAAATAAAAAGATAATTCATAAAATAAAATTTGTGAAAGGAGCCAAAGTATTTACAATACCAACACTAAAGTAGTTTAAATTAAACTACTCGTTTAACACACTTATACTTTTCATGGAACTCTGGAAAATGAATAGGAAAAAAAAAGTCAAGGCAAGTAATAGTTAATGTTTTACAGACCATCCAGCAGACCGTACGATCATTACTAAAATAAAAAGAAGATATTCTAAAATAACAACCTTCAGCATGAGAATAGAGATAGAGGATAATAAAGCAGCCCTAAGGTGGCTGTCTGATACTCCATTAACCAGGGCAGTTTTGTGTCTACACTTAGTCCATGTTTCAGAAGGTCTAAAATGGATGGTTACGATATAAATGGAGAACATACATTGAGGCTTCAGACCTTCAGGAACTGATGTTGATCTACTTTCCCGGTCATGAAGAGGGGTGCTGCAATGAATGAGCTGACAGACTAGGTTCGACAACCCTAATAGCGAGGATACTGGATGTTGACAAGGTACTTTACTTTACTTAGTCATTCCTCTTCTACCCTGGAATGTAGAGGTTTGCCAGAGAGAGCGCCATACTATCCTATCGCCTGTCTTCCCCCTGGCCTGGTTCCAATCTAGCCCTCAGTCCTTGAGAGATTGTCTAATGTTGTCCTCCCAACGACTATGGGTGGTCCCGAGGGTCTGGATCCCTGGCTCTTAGTTTCCCACAACGTGTCGTGGTAGCCGATCTTCTCCCATTCTGCAGACATGGTCAAACCATTGTAGTTGGGACTATTCTACTTGGGTCTGCAGAGGCTGGTGTTTGAGTCCGTGCCGTGTCATCGATATGGTCTGGTTTAAGGACCATCTTCACTGCACACGTATAACTCCATCAGTGTCACATGACCTCCCTTAGATCACACGTATAACTCCATCAGTGTCACATGACCTCCCTTAGATCACACGTATAACTCCATCAGTGTCACATGACCTCCCTTAGATCACACGTATAACTCCATCAGTGTCACATGACCTCCTTTAGATCACACGTATAACTCCATCAGTGTCACATGACCTCCCTTAGATCACACATATATTCTACAGCGTTGTAAGACTACTTCTCTTACTTCCAATTTCATCAAAAGAAATCAGAGACACAGAATATTAAGACCCAAATATTGGACAACCATTGGACTGGACATGAATTCTAAGATTAGAAGAGAGTACCCCCAGATATATGACTTTGCGTTAAATTCTAGGATATAACTTCAGGTGCACTCAGTTAGACACAGACACCAAACTCACCTGACAGGTACGGCATCTTAAACCGTTGCCCGACAATATTCGGACGTTTCCTGTGCAAAATGTCTGTGCTACATACATATATACAGTCAATCTTCGCTATTTGCGGGGTTAGGTTCCTTGAAAACCCAGTGAATACGGAAATTCGCGAAGACATAATAATGGATTCAATGGGAAAAAAAGGGGTTAGGTTCTGCGGGGCCCTGTTCACCATTGCTGTCGATCACCATAAACTTATAGTTTCGTGTACCTTTCTTGTAAAACAAAAGAGAGATGTTGTTATTAGAGAGCAAACGACGAAGAAGAAAATAATATTGTTAGTGGATGACATGTTCCAAATCTTTTACCAAGAGGCAGCACCGCCACATCCCAAAGTGACGAACTGCCCCTGCCTTTATTAACATTTTTGTAGTCACTGATAACGCTACCGAGATGTCCAGAAATGTTTTCTCACAAGTACAGCGCTGTTTGTGTCGTCATTGCGGAGCCCAGAGTCTGCACGCGCGTATCTGAGCGATCGATTGTTCAACAAATCCGCTCACATTCGCCGACATAATTCTGTTCCATCCAAATCTGATACTCTCCAAGCTTTGCTTTAAACGAAATCTAGGCTTTACTGTTCTGGACTGGAGAAGGTTAGATGTGAGTACAACCATCCGTCGTTGTGAGTACAACCATCCGTCGTTGTGAGTACAACCATCCGTCGTTGTGAGTTTCAGTGACACATTTAGTCAGTGCTGAAGTCAGGACAGACAGCTGCATGCTTTGGGTGGTCACCGGCTTCAGTCTTATATGAGGAATCTCTAATGCTTTGTGATTTCGAACATACGTAAGTGTTTGAGAAAACAAATGTTTATTGGTAGTGTGTCTTAAATTGAGGAGCTTATGTGTGATAATTTGCCAGTATTTGTAAATGGTGTAGAAGGAATTTATGTAGTCGCTATAAGCATTCTTCAGATAAAATTTAACCAAATAACGTTACTTACAAGTGTTCTGTAGTTCATTACCACAACCTATGAATTAGTCTATATATTCTATCTTTATCTATGACCTAGTCAATCTTCTATTATGACCTACCCAATATACACTATTTTCTTTTATGATCTGGTCAATATACGTTATCTTCTATTATAATATAGTTAATGTCAATTATCTTTTATTGTGGTATAGTTCTTGTCCGTTTGTCCCATATTATGTAAGCAATGCAAGTTATACTGTGCTATTTAATTATTGCACGTTATCTTCTGCTTGGATCTAGTCAAGCTACATTGTATTTAGTTATGATCTATTCAATGTATTAAGAAATGTACGTTATCTTCAGCTATGATCTAGCCAATGTACGTCATCTTCACCTATCATCTAATCAATGCACGTTATCTTCAGCTATGATCTGGCTATGATCTAGCCAATGTACGTCATCTTCAATTATACTCTAATCAATGTACGTTATCTTCAGCTATGATCTAGCTATGATCTAGCCAATGTACGTCATCTTCACCTATCATCTAACCAATTTACGTCATCTTCAGCTATGACCTAGCTATGATCTAGCCAATGTACGTTATCTTCTACTTGGATTTAGTCACTGTAAATTGTCTAACCTTCTATTATTACCATCAACTGTAATGTGACCGGTTTGCGCCATCTTGTGTTATAGTAAACCCATGGTATAGTACATCTAGCTAGTGTACATTAACTTTCGGCGGTCGTAGTGGCTAAGAGGTATTGCGTCCTCCTCTAATTCTAAAGGTACAGGGTTCTCTCCTAGTACAAGGATATAATTGATGAAAATTTTTGTTCAGAACCAGTGGTTCCTAATGATGTCTTTACCCCCTCCCCCCCCCCCCCCCCCCCCCCCCCCCCCCCCCACCTCTTCAGAACTCGTAGGAGTGAGATCGGATGCCTAGCCTGCTTGGATAAGGGCCAACGAACGAACAAACGAACATTATTTATAAAGAGTTAAGAATTGGGCACGCAGGCGAAAAAAAATATGAGGTCCCGTGTGCACATTGCACACGTTAAAAATGGCTCGGCAGTTGGATATCAAAAAGAGTAGGTCATATGGTAGTTGCCGTAGCAAAATTTAAAAATTATGAAACCTATCCACCTAAAATATATTCAAAGAATGTGTGATTCTTGTATTCAAACGTTGAGAGTTCGTACACTGTGCTGAGATCCTCCTTGCGTGATCTAAGGGAGAAGATCGAAGCACTTATGGAGTTCTCCGTCTGCAGTGAAGCTTGTCCTTAAAACCAACACCTTCTCTTTCCCCCCCAAAAAAAAATAAAACCCTGGTATTTTACACCGTGAATACTGTCAGGAGTAAACAGCCACATTTAACATTACAACCAAGATGGACGGGTAGCATAACCGAGCGCGTGATGGAAAAACAAAACAGAGATAATTCTTAGGAATCATGACCCAAATGTCCCCCCATTCTCCCGGCTACTTCGTGTCAAGAAGGCAAAAGAGACCCAAACAAAAACTTTACAGTCTGTCTGCCTACGTCTATCAATGTTTATATATGTCTAGAATGTTTTGTAAAATATTTCAGAAAGTAATTACTTCAAGTCTACCCTCTACTTTCGTGTTTTCCTTACTCTAATGAGTTTCTGTTTCTCTGACGCTTCTGTTTCTCTAATACTTCTCTAACACTTCTCTGTTTCTCTGACACTTCTCGGTTGCTTGGTCACTTCTCAGTTTCTCTGACACTTCTCGGTTGCTTGGTCACTTCTCAGTTTCTCTGACACTTCTTTGTATCTTTGACACTTTTCTGTGTCTCTGTTTCTCTAACAGTTCTCTGTTTCTCTGAAACATCTCTCTTTCTCTAATACTTCTCTGTTTCTCTAATACTTCTACTTCTCTGTCCCTCTAATATTTCTCTGTTTTTCTGAAACTTCTCTGACTCTCTGACACTTCTTTGGTTTTTCGGAGACTTCTCTGTTTCTCTGACATACATCTGTTCCTCTAATACTTCTCTGTTGCTCTGACACTTCTCTGTTTCTCTGATACTTCTTTGGTTTTTCTGACACTTCTCTGTTTCTCTGACAATTCTCTGTTTCTCTAATAATTCTCTAATACTTCTCTGTTTCTCTGACATATCTCTGTTCCTCTAATACTTCTCTGTTGCTCCGACACTTCTCTGTTCCTCTAATACTTCTCAGTTTCTTTGACACTTTTCTGTTTCTCTGACACATCTCTCTTTCTAGGACATATCTCTTTTTCTCTAACAGTTCTCTGTTTCTCTGACAAATCTCTATTCCCCTGACACTTCTCTCTTTATCGGACACATCTCTGTTTCTCTAACTGTTATCTGATTTTTTGACACATCTTTGTTTCTCTAACAATTCTCTTTTTCTTTGACACTGCTCGTTTCTCTGACATTTCTCTGTATATCTGCTTCTCTGACACTTCACTCTTTCTCTGATATTTTTTTGTTTCTCAGACACTTCTTTCTTTCTCTGACACGTCTGTGTTTCTTTGAGACGCTTCTGTTTCTCTGACGAGTCAGTTATTCTTTAATGAATATTTCTTTACTACTGTGTTCTTCTGCCACGCGTTTTCTTGATTGACTTAGATTATTAACATGATTAATAACAAGCAACGCCTACAAAAAACAACATCGTCTCTAGGAATTTAGGAAGGGCCATGGCCAAATTATGTCACCAATGTTGCATAGCTAAGAATTTACTGGTACTGATGAACACAACATTATCACCAGTGCCTCATAGCTGAGAATTTAAGCACTCCGACAAACTAAGCACCTGATGAGAAATACAAGATTCGGCAGCAGAGGAAAATATACAAGATTACGTCTATAATTACACTTCCTTGAAAACAATTTCACGAAGGAACCTTGGAATAATCGATAGTAGATAATTTATTTCTCAGCTTTATTATGGGCAGTCGATCTCAGAACTTGTTGTCTCTTGTGTCTTGAGCAAGATGAGTTGTTTCCATATTAGGGAACTGGCTAAGACGGGCTTCATTATCCGTTGAGCAATGAAAATGAGCAGAAAAAACTCACACTAAGTTTGTTTAGGGGGGATTGTCGGAACGTCTGCTCTAGAAATTTTGTAACATCTGGCAAATAGAAATTGTGGGATCACACATGTCTCTGAGGTGCATAAAATGTTCGTGATTAAGTTCTGCTGTGTGTAATGCCCTGGTATTAGAATTGTCTTACACTTAATATAATCACTCTTCCATTGTGTGACAAAACGGGGCGACCCCTATCGATCTTTGTTTCACTCCGGCAGTATCCGTACATTTGTGGTACTGATGTTATTTTATTTGCTCTCAATTGTCGCACTTTTCTTTTTTTCTTCGCTATTTTTCTGCTAAGTAGCAGATATTTGATTTTATCAAATCATCCGACACTCCCTGTAGGTGATAATAATCACATTTGCTTGACGCTACCCAGATTTGCTGAGATAATTACTCGCAGTCGCAAGGGAGTGGCACAGCTTGGCTAAGATTAGCACAAGATCTCGTGTACCGGCGGAAACTTATGACATACGCGTTTCCTGTCCTACTTGTTATGACAAGAGCACTTTCTGATAAAGTAATGATGGTTACATTTTGAAAACGCTTTTGTATGAGTTTAGCGATCTGTCTGTAAGTTTGTACACAAGGGCATCGGACATATTATTACCATATATGGGAGAGTTGACCTCTGCCTTACGTTCAAAATTATCCGATGTCGGAATATTTTGAAATTAATCCATAACCCGCCTGTTTGAATATGATGTGAGTTTTTTTGAAAGCTCATAACACACGAAGGCGTGGGAAGGCAGGTAATATAATCTGATCATTTTCTCAAGCTCTTTTACTTGGGAAATCGCTCGACAAGACACCAGACTGCTACAGTGAAGAATTAGAATTCAGAATTCCTTCTTAAAATACCGGACACCTTTTATTGGAGTATGTATCAGGACTTACAATATAGCCAAGAAAATCTCTAACATTTTAAATAAGGAAACCGGGACTGAGGAAACTGAAGGACCACACACGAAGTCAGAGACGGAACTTATTAAATTAACGACACCCCAGACGCATGTAAGAGGCCGATTCTCTTGTATTCATCTGAGCAAAAAGTATGCGAGTCAGGAATGGCTTATTGGTGGTATCAGCAGAAAGTACCATCTATGGAACAAGAAGGGAACCGTGGCCTAAGCTTTAAGACGAAGGACCCACGTTGTAGACTGTCCGTTTCATTTCTAAGAAACGAGCTACCCCCGACAACCTTGATCAGAGACGATCTTGAGCAGAGTGAAAAGAACCAACCAATAAGAAGGAGCAGAACCGTCATTGGCAGATAAGTCCAAATATATGCTGCCACTTGAACTTCTTGTAACATCTCACATTTTCTAAAGACTGCGATGATAACTTTTCTTGATCCATAACTAATCACATTATGTTCCAACTGTTAAAAGTTAAAGTGATTATTAAATTTTGTTATTTGTAATGTTACTAATTTAACTTCGATTTAATCATTTTAAAGTTACTGCATGTTTGTCTCAGTCAAATTACTATACACACTCTAAACAGAGCTATACTATAGAAACATAATTTCACTGAGTAAATCAGGGGTGGGGGCTTAAACGAGCTGAACTTTAGAAGTACTTAAATCCTTCACAAAGTCATGCCACATTTTAAAGAGGCCACAGTGAGGTGTTAAAGTACATTTTTTGCATCTAACAGCAACTAAAGGGTGGGGGAGGGGTGTACCATAGAGATAAATGAGGCTCAGAGGGGGCGGGGGGCTACAAAGGTAAATGAGGCTCAGAAAGGCGGCCACAGAGGTAAATGAGGCTCAGAGGGGGGGGCTACAAAGGTAAATGAGGCTCAGAAAGGCGGCCACAGAGGTAAATGAGGCTCAGAAGGGGGGGGGGGGGTCTGATCAAAAATGGTTTAGAATCCCTGATCTAGACCAATGTTCGGCAACTCAGGAGCTGTGGAGATCTACTTTAGAACCATTGACCTCTCTAAAGATCCACCTAGATTAAATAATGTCTGTTTTCAGGTTTCCGAGTATTTATAATCTGGAATAGTTGCGGCCATATTGTAACTTTTATTTCTGTCGCACGACCTGTTTTTTGTAATTCCATTGACAGAGCTGTGGGTAACTCAAACTAAATAATATTTTACCGAATGTTACCTTTACTTCAAACAAAAGAGTGTTTCCCTATCTTAAGCAGGTTACTAATAAAGTGAATTTTAGTAGGTTAGCTTGCGGGTAGTCACTGGGAATGTCATGAAAGTATATGTAAAAAAAGGGAATGTCGTGAAAGTACATGTAAACATGGGAATGTCGTGAAAGTACATGTAAACATGGGAATGTCGTGAAAGTACACGTAAACATGGGAATGTCGTGAAAGTACACGTAAACATGGGAATGTCGTGAAAGTACACGTAAACATGGGAATGTCGTGAAAGTACACGTAAACATGGGAATGACGCGAAAGTACACGTAAACATGGGAATGTCGTGAAAGTACATGTAAACATGGAAATGTCGTGAAAGTACATGTAAACATGGAAATGTCGTGAAAGTACATGTAAACATGGAAATGTCGTGAAAGTACATGTAAACATGGGAATGTCGTGAAAGTACATGTAAACATGGGAATGTCGTGAAAGTACATGTAAACATGGAAATGTCGTGAAAGTACATGTAAACATGGGAATGTCGTGAAAGTACATGTAAACATAGAAGATCTTTCTTTAGCTCTTAGTATTGTTTTATTTATTTCATTTATTTATTTATTTTTTTTTGCTTTTATTTTATGTAATTTTCTTCTTTTGGATTTTCTATAGTTTATTTTCTATAGTCTGATTTTATTTGCCTATTGGTCAGCATGTTTACATTGAGAAAATAATTGCTATTTTCAAATTTTCAAATACATCCACAATTAAAACACTGAATTTAGAAGGACATACTTCTTTACTCTCTTCTTGTGTTAGCATTTGCTTCTGATTCTGGAAGAAACTGTACACACAATTTTACATTTTTAGCTGCCCAACAGACAATTAAGCACATACGATAAATTATTTATAGAATAGCGTATTAAGTAATACTGTATTTTCCCATCATAAAATCTTAAGTAACATGTCCTATTTGTATCTTCAAATATTAAGTAATATTCCCAGAATGTAAAGTCGTGGGTAGCATTTCCAGTGTGTACAGTAATGTATTAAGTAATATTGCTTATATGTAAAGTTTCAAGTAAAAAATGCCTAAAGTAATGTATTAAGTAATATTGCTTACAGGAATAATTAATTCTACATTAACACTACGTCACGTATACAGCTAACACTACCTCACGTGTACAGCTAACACTACCTCACGTGTACAGCTAACACTACCTCACGTGTACAGCTAACACTATGTCACGTGTACAGCTATGTAATAAAGAAATATTTTCTAATTGTATTTTTTTTCTCCACTTTTATCACGCATTAAGACGCCTAAGGCCCGAGATGGAAACACCACGCCTCACCCCTCAATTTGCCCCGCAGCGCTTTGTGTGGGTCATGCAGTGGTGTTTTCTGTAACTAAAAGCCGACTTAGCTAGCCCCATGCCAAACCCTCATTTTACGACACGCCTGATATTGCGCTATGGTCCTATTCTAGAGGGTGAATGAAAAGTCATTTGCTATTTTAAAACCGTCATCTTTTCATTCATCTCCAATTAATTTATATAAAGCAGACGTCAAAATAAAGACAATTAACTGTCATTTATTTAAATAAAATGTTATGTTACATTAACACATGATATCAGAGGGATCAGCACTTTCTTTTTTTCTTTAGTAACGTCAGTTTTTGGCCATGTTAGATTTCATTTTGTTTATGCGAATGAAAATTAAATAAAACTAATTTATTAAACGGCAGCCATTGACAATTGTTTCATGCACTAGTCCCTTCATTAAGTGCTGACTATGATTGACTTTTCAACAACCTGTACATGTAAGGTGGAGTTCCAAGTATAACCAACAACTCAACTGGATGCTATTTCGCACGAGCCACCTTAAACACAAGAACATGTGTGATAAAAATATACACATGATCACACAGTGTCCAAATATAAACAGGATTCAAAACAAATTCAACAAATATAGTTTGTCATTACATCACGTTTAATATAAACAGTTCAGTATCTCGCCATATTTTTTATATTAACATTTTACATATTGACTTATGATGCTACAAGATGTCAAATATTTGTTCTTTCGTCATATTACTAGAGACAAAATGGTTTTTATCACCCAGTCTTGACTGTAGGCAGAGTCAGCCTTAGAGCATTCGGCGTCCAGGGCAAGTCGTTTGACATGCACACCTTCCTCACACGTCTAGCCTCGAAAGTTAATTAAACTCTACTGGAAAATTAACTTCATATTCGTGAATAAAATTGAAGATCAGTTTTAGCAATTACTCGCAAACAAAAAACCAAAAACAAACAAACATAGGAAACACACAACAAAATTAATAAACAAAATTAACAAACATAAAACGGAATTTTAAAAATATGTCACATTTTTGGTTTTAGTGTTCTAATAAAATATTACAGCTAAAGAAAAATAAAGCTGCTTAACGACATCAAAATGATACTTTTTTCTCGCCCGCTTCGGCGCGTCTTGCCCTAAACGCCCTGGGCGGTCGCCCCGGTTGCCCTTCCCTAAAGTCGGCCATGACTGCAGGTAGGCTATAGCATTTAAGCGTAACTTATCATTACATAACTGTCAAAACAAAATAACAGTTTATAACCTCATTAATTTATTGGTCGAAAGATATTTCCATTATGGTTTACTTAGCACTGAAAGTGAGCAGCGAATGAAACAAAACTCTAATTGATTCTGTCATTAAAAAAAATAATGGTCATTGTTAATGAAAAAGACCGCTACACCTCACGGTAGAAGGGGAACGACTAAGTAAGTAAGTTAATGAAAAAGGCGTTTTTGACATCAGTTGTTTAAGCTCACTATCGTTATTAACTTTATTGACATAATCAAAAGGGAAACCACTGAAATGTGAAGGGTTGAACAAGGGTTGACTACTCCTGCATTGCAATAGAGCAAGGTCATTACCTTGTTCTGTTATCTCTTGTTGCAGAGGAAGTAAAAATGAATCATCGAATTGTGAAATTAGTTCGGTAATCGTTGTATGTTTTTCAGTGGTCGCACGGAATACTCATTGTTTTGTTAGAAGTTGGTAAAAAATAACATTATCATGAATTACGAAACAATAGAAAATGTGCGTTACGGAGCCACGCATGACAATTTTGTTGTTATACATATATTGCTGTTTCTACACTGACGCAGCCACAATGTTGTCAATATATTTTTTTCGTGTTTTTGTCTTTGTCGATATAGTTGAGAACCACGCCGCAATTAATTATACCAAGCTTCGTCTGTTTAATTCAAATGTTATCTCAGTGTTAACATACGGCTGTGAGAGTTGGAAAATAACAAAATCATTGGAGAACAAGCTGAATACATTCGAGAACAAATGTCTTAGAAAACTCATGAACATCAGTTGGAAAGAATTCAAGACTAATCGACAAATAAGAGAAGACTCTAGGCAGAAATATGTCTTCGACTATATAAGGAAAAGACGATGGTCACATATCGGTCATGTCCTACGAATGCAAAAACAACAGAATACCACTACAGGCGCTCACTTGGGTTCCTGAGGGTAAGCGGAAAAAAGGAAGACCAAAAGAAACACTCAGAAGAACAATAATAAGAGAAGGAAGAACGTTGGGCCTAAATAATGTGCAAGAGCTAAGAGGAGTGGCGTCACAACGAACAACCTGGAGAGCACTGGTTTCTGCCTTATGCGCCGTGTTTGGCGCTTAAAGAATTTATTATTATTATTTATAGTGAGTGTACAAGTACCGCATTTGTTACATGTTATATTTTTTGTCATAGAAATGCAGATGCGAATATATAGACAGGCAGACAGACAGCCAAAGCAAATATACAAAATATAGTCTGTCAGCTCTACTGAGGAGAAGTAGACAGACACTCTCGCAGACAGACGAACAACCCAACAAAATGACGTCAGAAATACGTTCCATAGGGAATACATTTTCTTCAATGTAAATGTTGATGTTAATGTTGATGTTAATGTTGATGTTAATGTTGTTGATGTTAATGTTGATGTTAGTGTTGAAGTTGATGTTAATGTTGATGTTAATGTTGATGTTAATGTAAATGTTGATGTTAATGTTGATGTTAGTGTTGAAGTTGATTTTTTTTTTTTTTTTTTCCGTACGCCCGCTAATACTCGAGGCGAAATCTCAGGTTATTATTAATGTCTAACCTGACATTGATTTTACGTGAGTATCCCTTTTCTTGTACAGAGACAGGTGTCCCTCGCCATTCAGGCAGATACTCGCCGATTTCGGAGGTAGAAGTTGATGTTAATGTTGATGTTAATGTTGATGTTAATGTAAATTTTAATTTTGATGTTGATGTTAATGTTGATGTTGATATTAGTGTTGAAGTTGATGTTAATGTTGATGTTAATGTAAATGTTAATTTTGATGTTAATGTTGATGTTAATGTTGATGTTAGTGTTGAAGTTGATGTTAATGTTGATGCTGATGTTAATGTTGATGTTAATGTCAATGTTGACGTTAATGTTAATTTTGATGTTAATGTTGAAGTTGATGTTAATGTTGATGTTAATGTTGATGTTAATGTAAATGCATATGCTAATTTTGATGTTAATGTTGATGTTAATGTTGACGTTAGTGTTGAAGTTGATGTTAATGTTAATGTAAATGTTAATTTTGATGTTAATGTTAATGTTAATGTTGATGTTAGTGTTGAAGTTGATGTTAATGTTGATGTTAGTGTTGATGTTAATGTTAGTGTTGAAGTTGATGTTAATGTTGATGTTAGTGTTGATGTTAATGTTGATGTTAGTGTTGATGTTAATGCTGATGTTAATTTTGATGTTAATGTTGATGTTAATGTTGATGTTAGTGTTGAAGTTGATGTTAATGTTGATGTTAATGTTGATGTTAATGTAAATGTTGAAGTTGATGTTAATGTTGATGTTGATGTTAATTTTGATGTTGATGTTAATGTTGATGTTAATGTTAGTGTTGAAGTTGATGTTAATGTTGATGTTAATGTGAATGTTGATGTTATTGTTGATTTTGATGTTAATGTCAATGTTGAAGTTGTTGTTAATGTTGATGTTAATGTTGATGTTAATGTAAATGTAAATGTTGATGTTAATGTTGATGTTAGTGTTGAAGTTGATGTTGATGTTAATGTTCATGTAAATGTTAATTTTGATGTTAATGTTGATGTTAGTGTTGATGTTAATGTCGATGTTAATGTTAATGTTGTTGTTAATGTTAATGTCAATGTTAATATTAATGTTTTTGTAAATGTTAATGTTGTTGTTAATGTTAATGTTGTTGTTAATGTAAACGTTGATGTTAATGTTGATGTTAATGCTAATGTTATGTTAATGTTGATGTTAATGTTAACGCTAATGTTAATGTTGATGTTAATGTTGCTGTCGAGGTTAATGCTGATGTTAATGATGATGCTAATGTTGATGTTAATGTTAACGTTAATGTTGACGTTAATGTTGATGTTAATGTTGTTGTTAATGTTAATGTTAGTATTTATGTTAATGTTGATGTTATGTTGATGTTAATGTTGATGTTATTGTTGATGTTAATATTGATGTTAATGTTGGCGTTAATGTTAATGCTGATGCTAATGTTAATGTTGACGTTACTATTAATGTTGATATTAATGTTGACGTTAATGTTGACGTTAATGTTGATGTTAATGTTGATGTTGATGTTAATGTCAATGTTAATTTTAATGTTAATGTTGTTGTTAATGTTAATGTTAATGTTGGTGTTAATGTTGATGTTAATTTTGATGTTAATGGTAATGTTGATGTTAATGTTACGCTAATGTTAATGTCGATGTTAATGCTGATATTAATGTTAATGTTGATGTTAATTTTAACGTTGATGTTAATGTTAATGTTATCCATGTAACCGGTTTACACTCCTGCTATTTCGATGTCGATTTTCTCTAGAGAATCGTCTCATTTTCGAAATGGGTAGCCTTTCTCCTGATGGTCTTAATGTCCGACATCATTTTGCTGCACTCTGTTATTCATTGGCTTTACTCTATTTCTGGCTTCTTTATTTCATCAGTCGCTTTTTTGTTCACGATCTTTCTTTTATGAAGTTTTGAGTTTCTATGTGCGTATTGTTATGACGTCACTTTTATTCATCGTTGTTGGACGCCATTGGAATTTGTGTTCATTACTTGCGCAATTCTTTCAGTGGAGAGTTTTATAGCAGGACTTCTTGTTTTTTAAATTCCATTTTCTGCTTTTGATTTTTGTTTAATGTTGCATTTCTTGTAGTTATTAATTCTTATCGGTTGTATAGCTTCCTTGCTTTATTATTGCTCTTCATCTGTGTTAATATATATTACACGTCTATAATTGCTGTCCTTGTTGCCTGTTTGTAACTGTGGCTGACGAAGGGTGAAACCCGGAAAGTTCCATGTTTCCTGTGTACCGTTAATTTGTAAAACTGATTCAATACCGTTTTATTTGTTTATATGTATATGTTAATGTCAAATAGAATTCTCGCAGGGTCTGAACATCCTTGAGACTTACCCAGAAAATCTGCTATCTTGTACTTTGTGCTGAGAACTGTCTGTTCGCTGGGATAATGTTTCATCGCGCTCCTTACGGAGTATAGGGCAAACACTGTAGCTGAACTTCTTGTAGAAAGATTACATCATGCAGTCACATGATCTTGCAGCAGTGGCTTCTATGGCAATTTATTTTACATGATGCGGTTGCCTGCCCTTTATATAACATCAAATTAATCGTCTTGTACGACATGCCTGAGGTATACTAGGCTTATTATTTCATTATCTCTCCACATACACCCGGCAACTATACGCAATGGTTTAATCTCCACAGACACCCGGCAACCATACGCAATGGTTTAATCTCCACAGACACCCGGCAACTATAAGCAATGGTTTAATCTCCACATACACCCGGCAACTATAAGCAATGGTTTAATCTCCACATACACCCGGCAACTATAAGCAATGGTTTAATCTCCACAGACACCCGGCAACTATAAGCAATGGTTTAATCTCCACAGACACCCGGCAACTATAAGCAATGGTTTAATCTCTACAGACACCCGGCAACTATAAGCAATGGTTTAATCTCTACAGACACCCGGCAACTATAAGCAATGGTTTAATCTCCACAGACACCCGGCAACTATACGCAATGGTTTAATCTCCACAGACACCCGGCAACTATACGCAATGGTTTAATCTCCACAGACACCCGGCAACTATACGCAATGGTTTAATCTCCACAGACACCCGGCAACTATAAGCAATGGTTTAATCTCCACAGACACCCGGCAACTATACGCAATGGTTTAATCTCCACAGACACCCGGCAACTATACGCAATGGTTTAATCTCCACAGACACCCGGCAACTATACGCAATGGTTTAATCTCCACATACACCCGGCAACTATACGCAATGGTTTAATCTCCACATACACCCGGCAACTATACGCAATGGTTTAATCTCCACATACACCCGGCAACTATACGCAATGGTTTAATCTCCACATACACCCGGCAACTATACGCAATGGTTTAATCTCCACATACACCCGGCAACTATACGCAATGGTTTCAACTCTATTACGTTTTTTGTTCTTTTCTGTAAATTTAAAATAATGACATGATTTGTCCCATAAGACTTGGTCGCTGGGATGCCACAGACTATGAGCACTGGACTTGTAGCCGCCATTTTTGAGTAGTGATTATTCGTCGGTGTAGTATCGCATCAGGAGGATATTTTCTTCTCTGTCATGTTTTCTTTCCATTTCTGGCCTGTCTTCTTTTGACTGGAACTGTACTTTCAAGGAAAATAATTGGACGCCCATGTTACCTTGATCTGAGGCCATACCATGTCAGCTTCTGGCTCTTATTATTGTAAGAAGGTATTCATACGGTCCTATAGCCCCTCTAACGGCATGTCTGATCTGCTCAGTAATTTTATTAACATTTAATTCACTACTTTGTTAGAGGCCTGACGTCTGCATTCTATTATAACGTACTGAATCTGAACATTGTATCTGTAAATATATAGCTGACTCACAAGCAAGTGACTTAAATCTTCAAACATAAAATACGATACATATTTTGAAATTCTGTGGATTTTCCTGCAACATCTCATTTTTAATGTCTGCATTCGTCTATGCTATCAAAGTCCAAGAGTTTGGCTAGCAGATATGAACGTGGAAATTACAAGACAGAATGCAAGTTTTCAGTTCGGTTTGCAGACAGATAATTGTCCATTTCCATGTTGATTTCGCTTCTGCTAGGATCGGTGCTGCATGACATGCTCTTTCTAATATTTCTTGTCTGGATCGTTCATCATTTATGATTGCCTGTGGTATTTAAACTATGACACCGTTTCCAGTTGATGTCCATTTTCTTGACGTTTCGTTGTATTCCCTGTGGCTTGCTGATCATTACTTTATTTCTTCGACATGAATCTCCTCGCCGTTATCTTTTGACAGTGATATCAAGACGGATGATAAGGTTGACTATCTTCGGTTCGTTTCAAAATAGCCCATCTGTATCATTTGCATGCAGCTGGTAGTTGATTGGTTAAAATTCATTACTGTGTCTATGTGGTTTTTCAAATGCGCCTAACATTATGCGTTCTAGAAAGATGTTCAGCGATGAAGGATTGAGTAGACATCTTGTCGAACTCCATTTGTTGCGCGTAAATATTCTTCAAGTGCGCCTTTAACAACAATTGCGCAGGTGGATTTAGCATAAGCTGTTCAGTAGTGTGAATGGAATTTATGACTAACGTTATGTTTCCAGATATTTGCACATAACACCTCATGCTTTCTGTGTAAATGGTCTTTTTATAGCTCCCAAAGACGTCATACAGATGTTATTGATGTTGTGTATACTGTGACCGCATGGCCTACCACGCTAGCATTATCCCTGCGAATATACTAGCATTTATACGTGCTATAATGCTACTTATAGGAATGACAGACATTAAAAGTAGATACGGCGTTTTCGCATAAAACGCAGTATCATAAAAAGTTCAGTTAGCAGTCACGGCTCTGAGAGGGCGAAATGTAGGGCAGTCCTAGAAAATAATAATGAATGGGTGTTGTGCGCGGAAAGTATGAAGTGAGAGTTGTGATCTTCGTTTTTTTTTTTTTTTCAAATTGTTAAGGTGGAAAAGAGAGGCGCGTGAAAAATGTCGAAATAACAGAAAGACGTGTGCAAAATTTCGAAAACAGAGAGACGTGTGTAAAATGAGCGAGATGTGTGTAAAATTAGCGAGACGTGTGTAAAATGGCGGGAAAAAAGAAGTAGCTGTATAAAAGGTGGAAAAATGCGAGAAATGAGAGAGATTTGCTAGGAATTCATTGTGTTGTGTTAGGCAAGCCAGATTCGAGTTTCGTCTTGGAGATTATGAAGATCAGTAGTTTATTTATGTTGGATATAACTCACTATTTTGTTTATACGTAAGTAAACGATCATGTCATTGTGAAAATACCAGTGCTTGTCGATTGACGTTAAAGAAACTTCTGGTTGAATTTACTGCACGGCTGTTTTTGGAACGTTACAGTTTTGGATATACCTTGTCATTTTGGGACTGTTTTGCTTATCACTAAAACTAAAAGGGAGGAACGAACCTGGAAAGAAAAATTAGCACAAGTCAAGAATCTCCATCTCAGGCGGAAGGCCTGTAGCACTTGAACAACAACAACAACATATAAAGGATTAACTCTGATTGAAAATAAAATCAAGATAACTACTTGCGCATTTAACTGACACGGGCACAATACTTCTTGCACAAGTCTTACATTAAAATGTGTTCTCTAGCCGAATCATAACGACTAACTTTATCATACGACCATTATTATTGTACCATCATAAATATTCACACCTATAACCACTTCCATTATATTATGGACATTGCATAGTCATAATATTACCATATTTTTGGAAATGATATTATCCTGGATCACTTCAAAGACCCACCCGCGTAAGACTGGAGCTGAAAAGTGGAGCTAAGTAACTCTGTGTTAATGTTAGACATCTCGTATCAGATGAGCATGGATGGAGAGTTTGGCATGTGGCTCGCTTCCTCGTGCATTAGAAAGTTTAAGTCAAAAAAAAAAAAAAAAAAATTCAACAAATATTAATAAGTAATCGGAAACAAATGATTTTAATAATTAAACTGCACTGCCCAAGACAGAAGAAAATCCTGGACCAATGAGGTTGATGACGCATCCCAGCGACAGCCGAAAGGAGTCTTGACAGCTGACTCGCCTTTTTTCTTGTAAGAGAGTCTCTGAGGTCGGCACCTGGAATGTTCGAACAGCAAATTAGCACAAAATAAATAAATAAAACATCAGCTGTATCATCAGCTCAGTAGTCAATGTATTCCGGGAGTTTTTTGTTCAACAAACAGAAGATGGTGTCACTGAGAAAATTCTACGAATAACTAGCCGCTAATATTAAACTAAAAAGCGATTGAACATTTTAAAATTCTTCCACATAAATTTCCCCTTGTCATTTTCGCTTGATGCATTTATTTCTGAACATAATCAACAGATTGTGGCAGGAATGCCTCTCGTCACTATTGCTCTTGTTTCTGGCTTTAGAAAACAATGACATCAGCCAATAGAAATGAATTTTAGTGAACTCTGACCTGACCACCTAGAACGTAGGTTCTCAAACTATTTCATACTGTAGCACACTTGGCAATTCAAATTTCTGTCGTGGCACACTGTTGCGGGGTTCGGTTCTTGGGTCTTTCATTCTCTTATTATTAGTTGAATATGTATGCTTTGCTTGTTTATCATTATCTCAGTTGAGGTCAACACAAAGGTTTTCGTTGATTAATGAGTGTCCAAGAAAACATTGGTTCCGTACGAACCTCATTATCATTAGTATAAACTTCCTATGAAAAAGAGTTCATCAGGTCAAACAACAATCAACAATGCAAGTTGAAGCAACCAACCGCAATCGAAGTAACGTGGGTAAGTCCTTGATTGAGTCCAAATGTTTATTGACGAAACAACGGATGAAGACATCACAAGTATTATTCATTATAAGCATACATCTATAATTGAGTACATTTGAATCCATATAATATTCTCAGTCCGTGTCCAGTAAAATGAATTAATATAGCCAGAACAGCATAGCTATGTGCACGCGCGGTTGGGGATTCCAACGGCCGACAATGAGCGTATGAGTCTGATGAATATAATATTATGGACTGTAAATAATCTTTCCTTGAAGTTGGTTATATAATAATAAATTCTTTAAGCGCCAAACACGGCGCATAAGGCAGAAACCAGTGCTCTCCAGGTTGTTCGTTGTGACGCCACTCCTCTTAGCTCTTGCACATTATTTAGGCCCAACGTTCTTCCTTCTCTTATTATTGTTCTTCTGAGTGTTTCTTTTGGTCTTCCTTTTTTCCGCTTACCCTCAGGAACCCAAGTGAGCGCCTGTAGTGGTATTCTGTTGTTTTGCATTCGTAGGACATGACCGATATATGACCATCGTCTTTTCCTTATATAGTCGGAGACATATTTCTGCCTAGAGTCTTCTCTTATTTGTCGATTAGTCTTGAATTCTTTCCAACTGATGTTCATGAGTTTTCTAAGACATTTGTTCTCGAATGTATTCAGCTTGTTCTCCAATGATTTTGTTATTTTCCAACTCTCACAGCCGTATGTTAACACTGAGATAACATTTGAATTAAACAGACGAAGCTTGGTATGTATATTCAATGATCGTAATTTCCAAATGTTAGATAATCTATTGAAGGCGCTAGCTGCCAAAGCAATTCTAGTATGGATTTCTCTTGTTGTGTCACCATCCTGAGTCATTTTACTGCCTAAATAATTGAAACTTTCAACTTTCTGTAGTTTTTCCCCGTTCAAGATGATATCGAAGGTCTCGTTAGAAAAGTTCATAGCTTTAGTTTTAGAGGCATTTATTTGGAGACCAATTTTAACCGAGAGATGACACAAATTATTTATTGCTTCTTGGGATTGTCTTGGTGTTGAACTTAAGAATGCTACATCATCTGCGAAATCCAGGTCCCCCAGGAATTTTCCATTTGTCCATTTTATACCCAGTTGTTCATTGTGGGTATAGTTTCTCATAACCCAATCATATACTAACCTATTTATATTATTTGATTCATATAACTTTGGACTGACCCTGAGTCCCTACTTCGAAGTAATTATACAGATATGTGGCAATACAATGCCCAACACTGGACGGATATAGGACGCGTCTTCACAGCTTGACGGTCAACGTAAAAAGGGTCTCGTATCTAAGTCACGATGCGTGACCTATCAACGCTAACACGTCATAAATCGATCGTGTATATAGCGTTCAGTAGTCCGTGAATTCTTAACATCAAATTATATTAAACGCTGTGACCCTAGAAGTAGCACACTGCCAACCACAGCAGACGACTTCAATAAAATACCGTAACAATTCCCTGCCCGCCGGGGAAAAAAAATCTATTAGATAGATTTTTTTGAACTATCTTACTCAAACATATGAAAAATTTAACAAAAACCCGACCTATGGCCTACGATGTTCTGTCTAGAACAGTGTCGTGGTCATGTCGATAATATATAAATCATGTAATATATTAACAGTCATGCTTTACATGTCAATATAATTACCCAGAGGATTGTCGACAGTCGTTAACTAATTAACTAATTAATTAACGTAAGTGTTAACTAAGTACGAAAGTGAGATGTCATGAAATTATTATAACCAATTAAACATAAACTAATTACTCATAGTGTATGTGTAAGTAATCAAGTTATTGACAATCTAATTAACGAAAGTGAAAGAAGATGTCATAAGAAAAAGACAAATGAGGAGTAAAGACAAGTAAAGTGCAGAAAACTAAGGTATAAAATCAGTAGGTGGTGTTTTTAAGATTAAATATGTGTGTAGAGTAATTACTAACTAATAAAATTAACTAACTAAATAATAATATATTATATCGTTATCATATTCCTAATTACATCTAAGAATATTATCTAAGAATTGTGTGAGATTCATTTGTTTTCTTGCTTATATATATATATTTTTCATATTTCATTTTCTTATTTTTTTTCTCACATTTCAATTTAATTTTATTTCTTTATTAATTCAATCAATAAGTAGAACTAAGTAATCTTGGATATGAAGATCCAGACGTCGTTATTTTCCTTAAGGATCTACGGAAAGTTCCATTCGAAAACTGTTTAAATGTTCCGATCCTGAATGAATTTAAGTTTCATAACGTTCAATTAGTCATGTCACATAACGAAAATTGTCCAATTTGAATTCAGATATTCTTTCCGACTATCTTGGTAACAGTTGTATTAGTAATGGACACAAGCCAAAGTCCACGTGTAAATATGAACACTATGTCTCTTGCTTTCATTAATCTCGTTTGACTAACGTCTCTATTGTTTGTTTCTCTGAATAATCGTTGACGTTTCATTCATAGGTGGATAATTCGTTGATCGGATTCTGTCTCTTGGTATGATTACTTTTGTGAAGTTATTTGAAGACTATCCGCATTCATGAATCGTCTTCCGAAGGATTTCTTGAGAGTACGTCGGCCACGATGTTTTCTGTCCCCGATATGTATTCAATGGTGAATTCGAAGCGTTGTAAGAGGATAGCAAACCTCGTAAGTTTCGGGCTTTTGTGATTAGAGCGACGTAAGGATGCCACCGCCTTCTGATCAGTTTGGATCAAGAAGGGTGCACCCAGTAAAAAATTTTTCTAATTTGTTGATGGCCCACACGACAGCCAATAACTCGTTATCCACCGTCGAATATTTAGTTTCTGGCGTCTTGAGTTTGCGTGAGATGTAAAGAGTCGGATGTAGTATGTCTTCGTGACATTGGAGCAGACAAGCGCCAATCCCGTAATTACTGGCATCTGTACGAAGGATAAACTTTTTAGAAGCATCAGGTAGTCTCAAAATAGGTGGATTTGAAAATATATTCAATATTTTGTGAAACGTTTTGTCTCATTCGTCAGTCCATGTCACTTTCAACGGCATGTCTTTCTTTAACAATGATGACAAGACAGCCGTGATGGATGACAAGTTAGGTACAAATCTGCTGTAGTATTGGACTAACCCTAATAAGCTCCTAACCTGCTTCTTCGTTTGAGGAACTGATAAGTTTAAGATTTTTGAAACCGTACTAGGAACCGTTTGAATACGTCCCGCTCCAATAATATGTCCCAGGAAGGTTATCTCCTGAAACGCAATTTGTATTTTCGTAGGTTTCGCGGTTAAATGATTATCCCGCAGTAATTCCAAAACACATCTAAGCCCCGACAAATGTTCCTCAAATGACGAACTAAATAAGCATATGTCGTCGATGTATGTAATAATGTCTGGTCTACCTGATAAAATATTTCGCATCATGCGAATAAAGGTAGCTGGAGCGTTCACAAGCCCAAAAGGCATCACATTCCACTGGTAAAGACCTTGTGGAGTGGAAAACGCTGTGTAGTATTTAGCTTTTTCGGTTAATGGTATCTGCCAGTAACCTTTAGTTAAGTCTATCTTTGTGAAAATTGTTGCGTTGGATAGACGAGGAAGTAAATCGTCAAGAAGTGGATGTGGTTCGCTATCAACTACAGTCTGAGCATTTAGCTTCCTTTAGTCCACGCATAGACAAATGTTGTTGTCCTTCTTTCTGACAATGGCTAGTGGTGAAGAAAATGGAGAGTTACTAGGCTCAATAATATCTAGAGACAACATCTGATCAAGTTCTTGAGTTGTTTTACTAAGAAAATGTAGTGGGACAGAATAGGGATGTACACGGATTGGTGTATCATCATTAAGAATAATGTCATGAGAGATCGCTGATGTGCGACCAGGTACGTCTGTCAGCACATCTAGAAATGATTGTAAGAGATCAGCAATCTGATGATGCTGTTGCGGTGTAACCGACGAAGAGATGGTTACATCCCGCCAAGATTCCATAGGTTGTAATACAGGTACAGGTAAAGACATCTGTACCTCAGGAAAAGAAGATTCTTCTTCCTGTATTAGCGATAGTGTAGAATAATCAACAAAGTTATTTTCTATCGTAAGTATGGTAAAACAAATGAAGACAGAAATACAAAGTGACATAGTAGACAAGATAGTAAAAGTGTCACCTAATAGAAGAGTCTACCTTAACTAATATATGTCCGAATAGATTACTAGGAAAGAAAAAAAAATGACGATGACTGACTATGCTGAGTCATCAAAGATGTGACGAACCGAGTTAATGTAACCTGTTATCTGCGTGACGCAGAATCAGGTACTAATTGTAACTTTAACGAATGGTGATGAAAATAAACACAATTATCACGCTCGACAACCATTCGAGCATCTCTATTGTTACCGAAGGTAACCAACGCCTCACCATACCTGCTATTGGTATGTGGCAACAGACGCACAAACTTAACGTCTGCAGTATAATTGAAGAAATTGCCAAATGCCTGCCATGTAGTATCTCGTGGCAAATTGCGCACTAACACGGTGCGAGAATATGCACCCTTCCCAATATAAGTAGGACCATTGTCACTAACATGGGAAAAGATTGATGTGCAACCTTAGTTGCTTGAGGTACATTGCAATGTATGTCCCTCATGTAAGTATAATTCTTTCTATAGACTGGAATAATATGTTGGCTTGAGTATGGAGACCCTTACCCTGTAATAATGTATTTGTAGCACGTGTAGTCGTAGACCGATCAAAAGAACGACCTACATTCTTTTATTTCAATGTGCTGGTATTAATTTTATTTGTTATCTTTCCATTAATATTAAATCCAACATTATTTTTCAACATTTTATTATTCTTAGTACTCTCCTTTTTAATGTTGACAACGCCAACAGTTTTCTTTGGATCCGTTGTAGCTTGATCCTGTCGCCAACATCTATTTTCCGAATTAGCAGTAGTATCTTGTCGAGGAAAGGTATATCTCCCTCGGAATGATCTCCTACCTACCACTGGGTGTATCAATACTTTAGTATCATTATTATTTTTCGACGAGTCTCATCTTTCTCCTCATTAACTTCTGGAATAGTACTCAAACTGAAATAGGAAACTGCTGTTCCACATGTATTCATATTCTTGGCACGTAATGTAGCCATTGCAATGACGGCGTTAGCATTGCCATCAATTTGCAAATGTTTCATTTCCCATTTCATAATTTCTTCTGGTGTGCAATCCTTGCTGCCATGAATACGACCCATCATAAGATCTGCAATAGGATTTTTCAACATGCATACCTTAACATTACCTGTGAAAAAATGTGTGTTAACATGTATTATAGCAGTGGGGTAACATTCTACAGTCCCACCAAATGTCATGCACCTGACATATTCCCCTGTCGCACAACTTGGATTGATCAATGTTGTCGAACTCCAATAGTTGTGGATCCGGAATCTCTCAAAACAGAGACGATAGACCCATTTACTATCCCTCTGTTAAATATAAGAGAGCCTGTTCCATCGTTAGCCGCTAGACCAACTTCTGGGAGGATGGGTCCGCAATTTAATACAGTCTCCTTTGCCTTCTGAAATACAAGATTACATTCTGGGCAACAATTTACCACGTTATAATTCATAGCGTAACATGTAGCAGAAGATTGTATTACTTTATCGTTTTGTGGAACATCTGGGGTTGTATTATTAATAACTGCTGCCCCTGTATGGTGATCATAATGAGATGATCTACGAGACTGGGACCGCTGACGAGAATAATCATTGGAATTATTTCGTTGTCCCCTGTAGTTATCTCTGTGTCTCGAGCCTTGATTATAGTTATTCCAATTATTACCAGTATTAGAGTTGTATGATCGGTTATGATTTGCATTGTGTTGACTATTGTTGTATCTAAACTGAGGTGACTGATTCCTATTCTGTGGTCTTCCTCTATTAAAATCATTCTTATTGTTATAATTATTTGGCCCCTTATGAAAATTAGCATTATAATTTCCTTTGAAGCGACTTCTATCTACGCTGCGTGTTCTTGGTTTGTCATAACCATGGTATGACATACTGGAGGCTACCGGTAGAGGTTCTCTTATTAAAGAGTTAGAAATGCTCGCATTCGGATGGGCGGTAAAATAATTTTTTGCCATTTTTTTCCAAATCATCAATCGTAGATGGTTTTCGTTCTTGCAAATAAGCAAAGAACGGTGGGTTGACAGAGGATAACACTTTATCCCTCAGTAACAAATCAACTAGTTTGTCATATGATTTGTTAACACCTGCCAATTCAACCCATCTGTTAAAAGTATTGCGTATGTTCGCAATAAAACCTGTAAAGTCTTTATTGGAATCTGGAAAAATACTCTTAAAACGTAATCTGCACCCCTCTTCGTCTAAATGGAAACGCCGTAATAACAAGGCCTTAATGGCGTCATAATCACTAGCTATTGTTGGATCAACATTCTGAGCTGCAGTTAATGGTTCACCATCCAGGAATTCATTTAGTTTAAGTGCCCATGCATGTTTAGGTAAGTTATTTGTTATGCATACCTGTTCAAAACGTGCCAGGTATGACGAAAGGTCGTCGAAGTTCAACTTAAAATGTGGTAATTTAAAGTTATAATAAGGTTTGTTCTGACTGGATGAAGATCCATTTTGAAAATCATCATTCTGGCTCGTATTAGCACTTTGTGCCTGTAATCTTGCAGTTTCCAACTTAAGACGTGCCAATTCCATTTCTTGTTTCATTTTATTCTCTTCTTCTTGTCTAGCAATTTCTCTTTGCTTTTCTAACTTAAGTTCACGTTCTTCTTCTTCTTTCTTCAATATAGCTAGTTGTTCTTCAGCATACTGACGAAGTTCCTGTCCTTTATAGCCAAAATCTTTTCCAATTTTAACCAATTGGTCAAAAGTAGAAATTTTAATTCAATAATATACTTACTCAATCAAATATCTAATTATATGTATATGCAACTGAAGATAATTACTCAATATATCCAACTGTAATATTATTGTATTATTAGTTACAAGTTCCACAAATATTTTATACCAAAATAATTTATATCAATAATGTTCACTCATTACCTTATACCAATGTATTATGCCCTTATAAATTTATGATGCTGAATTATATCATGCACTAATATTCTCCTCAAATAATTATGGATATAATCCCTATTTAATTAATTATATGTGCCAAGTAAACACTGTAGTACTAGGACAGTGTACTAATTAATATTTGATATGTATGTTCTACACAAGGCGGACCATAAATTTTATAGTTATTAATAAATATATATAATGCTAGTATGCCCTAGTCATAATATATAAAATGCCTTAATCATGTATTGGACTACTGCAAAGTGATGACGTCACCGAAGTCATCATCTAATTTAATAAAAATTAATCAAATTAATTTACCATATCATTAATATCAATTTATAGTAATATCATTATGTTATTAATATATGAGATAAATACAAACAATACAATTTATTAACCAAAAGTTTACAACACAGAAGTACGAGATACAATTGACAATTTCACAAAAATAAATGATTTTACAAAGCTAAGCATAGAAATCGGAAGTACTGAAAGGTCAAGGATTGAACTAAATGTAGGTCAACATACAGAAAAAAAAATACGAATGCAAAAAACTAATGACGTCACAGGAATCATCTAACGGTATTTACAATACATATAAATGAACATAAAGATAGTAAGGTCAGGATTAACGAGATAGATTACAAACAATAATACAAAACTCAATAAAATGAAACTGAATACAGTAAAATACACTAGTTATTCACAGAACTGGACACCTAACATGTAATGTCAAATAATAGCAAATGCGAACAAACAACCCATCGGCATAATCATCAATGGGGTTCTTCGCCAAATGCGACTATTTAAGGCCCTACAGAACAATCAAAACTGATTTTGACGTTCGAAAAGCCATAAAAAATCAGTTTTGATCCCCACCTACCGCCCACGAAAGTTAACTACACGATATAAATACATATGGGAACATAAAACATACAACGGTTAACAGATGCTTTTGAAAGGACGTGCCGGTGATTAACATGGACCGAACATTGTTTAATGTACGAACAAGTACTTAGCTTTTAGACACGATAGGTTTTTACAGTGCCCGTTTCACCGACAGGATAAGGAACTCGTATGACCAGTTCATGAAAGTTGAAATTAGTTTCAATCGTTCAAAGACGTGTTTTGACATAATTATTTGAAGTTCGATGACTGGCGCTGCCATTCAGCTGAGTTCGTTATGTTGCTATGGTATGACGTCACCGGTGTACAAATAGAAAAAATGTCCATTTCGGTTCTGCTTGAAGGGAATTCTTTTTTCAATCTCATCATCATCTCAGCCCGTAACCCGTCATGGGTCGTAGGGGTGCCATGGTGGAAGCATCAGCAGACAGGGTCCTCCACTGCTCTCTATCCTCAGCAATGCGTACAAGTGTGGAAAAACCGTGTCCTGCCCATTCTTTGATGTTATCAGCCCAGGATTTTCTTTGCCTTCCTCTTCTCCGTTTACCTTCGACTGTCCCCTGAAGGATCGTTTTCGAAAGGGAGTCATGACGAGTTACATGCCCAAACCAGGCAAGCTTTCGATGTTTCACTATTGACAAAAGTGGTTCTTGGTGGCCTGCATAGGTGTTTATCTTCTCTCTAACATAGACATTTGTTTTGTGCTCTTTATAGCAAATGCGCAAAATTCTTCTATAACATTTATGCTCGAAAGCCTGAATCCTTCGCTCCGTATCTGCAGTGAGTGTCCAGCTCTCACACCCATACAAGAGAATAGATAATACAAGTGATTTGTATAATTTGATCTTCACAGGAAAACTGATGTTACTTTTCCAGATCACATTCAACTTTGTCATGGCAGCTGAGGCCATCTCAAGTCTTGTCTTGATTTCTTTACTTGATCTTCCATCACTACATATAGTGGACCCGAGATATTTAAAGGTGTTAACTTCTTCTAACGTTTGCCCATTTAACGTAATGTTGGTCGGAACATGTTTCTTATGGCTATTCACCAATATCTTGCTTTTTTCTATATTAATTTCCATCCCATACGTTCTTGTTACTTTCTCCAGTCTAGAGGTAAGGTCTTGAAGTTCTGATTCTGATCCAGCTATCAGATCAATATCATCAGCAAAACGTAGGTTGCACAGAGGTCGGCCTCCAATCGATATGGTTGATTTATAATCGTAGAGAGCCTCCTGCATAATATGTTCTAGATAAATCTAGTGTGACTTAAAAGTCCACAGCCACATCAGGCAACCATTGCTGCGGGGTTCGGTTGTTGCGTCTTTCATTCTCTTATTATTAGTTAAATATGTATGCTTTGCTTGTTTATCATTATCTCAGTTGAGGTCAACACAAAGGTTTTCGTTGATTAATGAGTGTCCAAGAAAACATTGGTTCCGTACGAACCTCATTATCATTAGTATAAACTTCCTATGAAAAAGAGTTCATCAGGTCAAACAACAATCAACAATGCAAGTTGAAGCAACCAACCGCAATCGAAGTAACGTGGGTAAGTCCTTGATTGAGTCCAAATGTTTATTGATGAAACAACGGATGAAGACATCACAAGTATTATTCATTATAAGCATACATCTATAATTGAGTACATTTGAATCCATATAATATTCTCAGTCCGTGTCCAGTAAAATGAATTAATATAGCCAGAACAGCATAGCTATGTGCACGCGCGGTTGAGGATTCCAACGGCCGACAATGAGCGTATGAGCCTGATGAATATAATATTATGGACAATAAATAATCTTTCCTTGAAGTTGGTTATATACTAACCTATTTATATTATTTGATTCATATAACTTTGGACTGACCCTGAGTCCCTACTTCGAAGTAATTATACAGATATGTGGCAATACAATGCCCAACATTGGACGGATATAGGACGCGTCTTCACAGCTTGACGGTCAACGTAAAAAGGGTCTCGTATCTAAGTCACGATGCGTGACCTATCAACGCTAACACGTCATAAATCGATCGTGTATATAGCGTTCAGTAGTCCGTGAATTCTTAACATCAAATTATATTAAACGCTGTGACCCTAGAAGTAGCACACTGCCAACCATAGCAGACGACTTCAATAAAATACCGTAACACACACCTGCGATCTTAATGTTGGATTATCGTGTAATTAACCGTCAATTTATATTATTTTACAGTTTACACTACATTAACTATATTTTAATTCTATTACAAAATATATTTTAATAGTAAGACATGACAAAAACACAAAAAATGAGAAACATTTTAAATTTTATTATGCGAGTGCCTTGTTTTCAATATGAAATGTGGACCTGCCTGGAGGCACAGATGTTTGGTATTCGTGGAGGAAAACTGAACATATTTGTTTACTATCAACATTTGGCGGCACAGATATTTTGTATTCGTGGAGGAATACTGAACATATTTGTTTACTATCAACATTTGGCGGCACAGATATTTTGTATTCGTGGAGGAATACTGAACATATTTGTTTACTATCAACATTTGGCGGCACAGATATTTTGTATTCGTGAAGGAATACTGAACACACTTGTTTACTATCAACATCTGGCGGCACAGATATTTTGTAATCGTGGAGCAATACTGAACGTATTTGTTTACTATCAACATTTGGCGGCACAGATATTTTGTATTCGTGGAGGAATACTGAACGTATTTGTTTACTATGAACATTTGGCGGTACAGATATTTTGTATTCGTGGAGGAATACTGAACATATTTGTTTATTATCAAAATTTGTCGGTACAGATAGTTTGTGTTCGTGGAGGAATACTGAACATATTTGTTTACTATCAACATTTGGCGGTACATATATTTTGTATTCGTGGAGGAATACTGAACATATTTGTTTATTATCAAAATTTGGCGGTACAGATATTGTGTATTCGTGGAGGAATACTGAACATATTTGTTTACTATCAACATTTGGCGGTACAGATATTTTGTATTCGTGAAGGAATACTAAACATATTTGTTTACTATCAACATTTGGCGGCACAGATATTTTGTATTCGTGAAGGAATACTAAACATATTTGTTTACTATCAACATTTGGCGGCACAGATATTTTGTATTCGTGGAGGAATACTGAACATATTTGTTTACTATCAACATTTGGCGGCACAGATATTTTGTATTCGTGGAGGAATACTGAACATGTTAAAGGCTGGTGATCGCTTTGGACATTGAAGTGTGTCCCATACAGGTAAGGTGAAAATTTGTCGATGGACCAAATTAGAGCCAAACTTTCTTCTCTATTGTCGAGTAATTCAACTCAGCTGCATTCAGCTTCCTACTGGCGTAGGCGGCGGGTAAAAGTTCCTCTGACTGGACTGTTTGATTGCTGCAAGAGAGTTGCACCAATACCTATACTGCTAGCGTCCGTCCTTAATACAAATTCTTGTGTGATATCGGGTAGCGTAAGGATGGGTTTGCTGGTGAGTTTTGCTTTTAGCTCTGTGTAAGCTTTTTCACAATCAGCATCCCATTGGATTTTGTCAGGCTGTCCTTTCTTAGTTAAGTTAGTTAATGGTGCACACAGAGAGTTAAAGTGGGGTATGTATTTCTGATAGAACCCACATAATGGCACGAATTATCTCACATCTTTCTTCGTTTGAGGTCTGGGTGCCTTCTTTAACTTCTCTATATTCTTTGGGCCAGAAGACATATGACCTGTAGAAATAGTGTGACCTAGGAATTCCAACTCCTTACAACCGATATAGCACTTGGTTGGACGTGCAGTCAATCCAGTTTCTCTCAGTCTGTCAAACAACATGGAGAGCGCTACTTTATGCTCTTCAAATGTGTTTTTAGCAACAAGAATGTCATCCATAAAGTTAGTGATATGGAGATTTTGTAGAGGTTCCAACAATTTCCTTATCATTCTTGAAAAGATACTTGGAGCATTTTTCAGTCCGAAGGGTAGTACATTAAACTCGTAGTGTCCGTCTGATGTACTAAATGCCAGCATTTTCCTAACTTCTGGTTTCACTAGTATTTGGTAGTATCCCTTGCTTAGATCTACCTTCGATAAATACCTAGCCTTACTCAATGTAGAGAACAGCTGGTTGATGTCAGGTAATGGGTCCACCTGAGATTCTGTGATCGCATTTAGTTTCCTAGAGTCAATACATAACCTGTGTTCACCACTCGGTTTTCTTAATATCACCACACTTGAGCCATAGGGAGAGTCTGACTTCGAGATAATTTTCTCCTTCAACAGATTATCTACTTCCTCCCTAGTGCGTGGGCTTTCGCATTGGGTATAGGGTATGTTCTCATGCATACTGGTGTAGGGTCTGTAACTTTCATGTTGTACTCTAACAGATTCGTACGCCCTGGCTTATCTGTGAGCACATCAGCATGCGTTTCCAACACCTTCTGAACCATCTTCTTCTGCTCTGGAGTTAAATGTTCACTAATGTTTACTTGAACTTAATCCTCTGTAGTTGTGAGTGGATATTCCATAGAGTGAAGTGGTTCACCGTGCATTTCTGTAGCAATGGCTAGGGTCATGATATGCGCAACTTCTGATTATTCCTTGTCATAGTACTTTTTAAGAAGATTGACATGTTACACCTTCTCCTTTCCTTTCTTGTCAATCTTATAATTGGTCCTGGAAAGTTTTTCCAGTATGACATAGGGTTCCTGCCACCCAATCTGCAATTTATTATTGCTGCTTGGCAATAGTAATAACAGCTTTTCACCCACCTCCAGTTCCCTATCTTTTGCTATTTTGTTGTAGTACGCAGCCTGCTTCCGCCTGGCCTGTCTTAAGTTATCATTTGCCAGTTTCCAACCTGTTTTCAATCGAGATGTCAACTCATTGACGTATTGGTAAGAGGAAGTCACTGTTTCCTCTGCTTCTTCATCAGTCCATGTTCGCAGCAATGCTTCCAGTGGACCTTTTATTGGTCTGCCAAACAATAATGTAGATGGAGCCAATCCAGCTGAATTGTGGGGTACTACCCTATATGCAAATAGTGCAGCAGGTAAGTATGTATCCCAAGTATGAGGTTTTTCACTTGCCAGCTTTCTAAGGATTGAAATTAGCGTACTATTGAACCGCTCTACTTGACCGATCCCTTGGGCATGGTAGGGACTACAATGATAGTGTCTGGCTTGAAATATCCTGAATACTTCTTGTGTTAGCTTTCCCTTAAACTGAGAACCACTGTCAGTCAATATCTGATGCGGGAAACCTAATCTGGTGAATATCTTCAACAGGGCCTCTGCCACATGCTTTGAATCTATAGCTGACATGGCCACTGCTTCTCCCCACATAGAGCAAGTATCAACCAAGATTAAGATGTATGCATTTCTCTTCTTGGTCCTAGTGAGGGGTCCAACAATATCCACTGCAACGCGTTCAAAAGGTGTTCCCATAATGGGCATTTTCCCCAGTGTTGCTGGTGCAGTCCTATGCTTAGGAGCTACTCTTTGGCTTTCTGGACAGGATCTTACATATCTTTTGATATCCTCTGTGATTCCTGGCCAAAAGTAGTGACAGGCTATCCTTTGTCCAGTGTCCCCTATTCCCATGTGTCCACTGAATCGTATAGCATGTCCTAGCGTCATAACCTTCTCCCTGTAAGATTTTGGCACTACTAGCTGTCCATGCCCTTTAGGTCCTGTTCCAGCTTTTCTGTAGAGTAGGCCATTCTTCATGTAAAAGTCTCCTTTCTCTGGAGGGTTATGTGCTTTAGGTAATTTACCAAAACAAGGCTTCAACTTGCTGTCTGCTGCTTGAGCCTTTTTCATCTCTTCCGGATGAGGATTGATAGGAATTTCCTCCATTTTCCTGGAGCTTTCCCTGGTCTGGACGGTTCCACAACTACAGGTTTTATAGGTTCTCCAAGGAAAACATACCTACACCCCAGAATCAAAGGGTAAATAGGGTCGTCCATCCCTGCTGCTTTGATTTCTCCTTCCATGTAGCAAGATCTTATGTTGATTCGGGCTATGGGTAGGGTCATGGTTCTTGCTTCCTTGATCGGTCCTCTGGTTTCCACTGTTTCTGTGGTTATCTGGTCAGGACTCACTAGTTAAGAGCACACTACTGAATCAAAGTCAAATCCTGTGTCATATAAACACAGTACTTGAGTGCCATTCACGGTCACTTCCTCACAGACAGGGGGATGATGGAGGTCCTTCTTAGAGGGTTTTTGTCATTTTTTGTCAAATCTTTGTTCCTTGTAGTATGGTCCTTTTGTTCACATTTGGAATAGTTTTGTAATGATTTGAAGTTTTCACATTGCTTCTTCTTATTTTCTAATAATTCTGCCTGAGCTGCTTGATATCTCTCAGCAACAGTTACAATATCTTCCAATCTCTCTGCTCCTTGTTCCATGATAAACTTCCTCATTTCTTGAGGCATGGACTCTTTCACTTGCTCCATCATTATCATTTCTTTCAGATCCTGACACTTTCCTAAACTACTCAATTTTGCCAAATACGTTTCCAATCTAGCAGAGAATTGGTGATAGTTTTCTCCTGGAAGAAGTTTAGCTGTTCGAAATTTCTTTCTATACGATTCTGAGTTCTTTTCATATCTCACAAGCAGTGCCTGCTTCAGGATTTCATAATCTTGCTGGTCATCTCTTGAGAGCTTCAAATATACATCGTAGGCCACACCACTCAATCCCTGAGATAGTTTAAGACTCCACTTTTCTTTCACTAAGCCATAGGTAGTGGCAAATCTCTCATATCTATCCAGGTACGACTCAATGGCGTCTTCTTTCTCAACAAATGGGTCCAGATGAAAATTCATTGTCCCACTTGAGGTGCTTAGGC